>JARHVA010009803.1:42500-264436 GCA_037957365.1 Torreya grandis | reverse complement strand
GAATCTATCAAAACCATTCAAATTTGAACATCAAACCAAATAACTAAGGAAGCATCCATGATAACAATCACCAAAAAAATTTGAGACAAACTTTGTATAATTCCTTTGCTTGCATTAATTGATCCAAAATTGACATAAAGTTTTTTCTCTAAAACTTCATCCCTTTTATAAATGAAAATTCCCTCTATTATATAAAACCTTGAGCTATGTCGGTTAACCACTATCAAATTATAATTATCCAAGTGTCAAGGATAGTTTTCCTTATACAACATTCTAAAATTAGACACTTTAAAAGTGGGTTAACCTATAAGCAATGTACGTTATAAGATGCACATAATTTTACAAAATAGAATATTATATTTTCAAATGATGTACATGTTTTTTTATAAAAGACTATGCTAAGTCAATAAATTTGACTTTGAGAATCCCTTATAGTTGTAATCTTCTAATTTTTCTCTAGGATATTCATTGCCTTATCATGTTTTTCAACAATTACTCTAGAATTGATGATGGAATCCATGAAAATATATTCTTCTTGATTTACCAAGAATTTTAAGTCTTTGTCATCTTTGTCTAAGGCCTCTCTAATACTCCTAGAATTACCAATTTTATGCTCTACAGATAGGATCTGTCCAAGATTCTTTTGTTATTTGCCTCTATTTTTCCTTGGCTTTGATTATTTACTTATTATATGAATTGAGTAGATCTTTGTTTAGACTCCTCATCTCTTATCAAGCCAAAGGGATTAAGAGTAGTTGGGGCTTTGATGATGATACCCAATATATGCACCATTCTATCCTCTAGCTATTTGAGGTCATTAGAGATATTTTCCATATTCCTTAACCATTTGTTTAAATCCTTGATCTTCTCTATCAATATTACCATAACCATATTTAAATTTGCTGAGCTGACTATTTTAAACTTTGGAATTTGACCATCTATAAATACATTTATCAATTATTTTACCTTATTGGTTAAAGCTTGCTATTGATTGACTTGTTGTATAGCCATGTTACTCTTTTTTATCACCATATCTTGTTTATATTTTATTGACTTCAAGGAATTTAATGTATTATAAATGATTGATTCAAACTTATTTACCATATCCTCTGGAATAGACAAAATGGACTACTCCTCTAGGTTCTTCTTTTCTTGATTTAACCCTTTGATAACAACTTACAACATATCTGACTATGCTTGAGCCAAATCTAAGTCATGTTCCTCCAATATTGGATTATCACTAGGTTTTTATCTTTTCTCCTAGGTTAAATTAGTCAAGGGCTCCACCTTTTGATATGTAATCTCTTCACAACCTTTCATGATTGTTTTCTCAATCACTCTTTGCAAACCAGTAGTCTCTAGATCAAATTTAACCCCAACTAAAGATTGGATCACATGTGGAACTAGGATTTCCACTTATGATTAGGATATTGAATAAATTAGGGTATCAAAACTCCTTACCTCTTCATCTTGTAGATAAATGATATATGGCTTAAATTATTACTATAGAGGGATGTTGGTAACTTTCACCATAGCCCATGGATGATGAATAGTGGGAAGTTTTTCTATCTTTGGTTCATAATTGAACCACTTGGGAATGGGTGGACCATATAATATTGTTTCCTCACTAAATAAATTGACTTCACTCAAATGAGGAGTGATGTTTATCTTTGGTTTATTTTCCTTTAGAATAATGGTAATCTTAGCTTTCCTTTTAGGAGTGTCAATAACTATCAATTCCAATGAATTTCCTTTATCCAGCTTACTTTCCTCAACCTTTTCCTCTTCATCTAAATTTGTCTCATAATTCATATATATCATCATAATTACATATTCAATAAATTAATTGGGATCCAATCTTATCATATGAACCTCCTATTGAGGTAGATCTTGCTCTAATGCTCTTGAAGATTCAAGAACTGATGATCTAGAAGCAATGTCATTTGCCCTTTTCTCCTCGGTCCTATGTTATTCTTGTGTCTCTATTGAGGGAGGATTAAGAGGAACAAAATAAATTAAGTATTACTACTTGGGGCCTAATTTACACCTATCCTCCATTTTTTGGTGTCTATTCAATCTAGACTCAAGCCTTATGTTGTGTTCTTTCAATATTTTAGTGACTTCAAAATATGAGGATGCCTTAGTTAATATAATATAAAATTCATTAGTCTCATGCTCATATGGCACATTTAAGATACCCTTGAGCTTCAAATGTTCTTTTACTCTTCTATGAGGGTCCTATTGTCTAATATCATCCATCTGTAGGTTGAAAGACAACTTATGCTTTGATGTAGCCTCAATTTGATCCCACTATCTTAAAATAGTCTTACCAATTATCATGAAAAAACTATGTAAGAGTATCTTTCTCTTATTTTTTACAAAATCCATCTATACCATTAAAATCTGGTATGATTTGGCTAGTTTATCAGATACAATGGATTGATAATTTGAAGGGAGCATGTTGAGTTCCCTCAATCCTTATAACTATACAATCAAGGTATAACCATATGCCCCCCATTACTTCAATAAACTTCTTGATCAATTGACTAACTCTCATCATTGGAATTCCATCTATATCTTCACTCAATTTATGGTACACACAATCACAAATAAATTGGATGTGGTCTCTGCACTTATAGATGTCCAATTTGGAATAGTACTAAGAAATAGTTTGGGTACCATTTGGACACCATTCTCTCTAGTTGTAAATCTATGTAGTTGAACTTAGGGCATCTAGTAGGTATGACATAATATAGAACCCAATCCTTTTCTTATTCTTGATTACATATATTTTTCTACTTAGGTAAATACTAATTATCTCACCTAATGGAGGAACCATTACCTTTTAAATAATGAAATACACCATGGGGACCCACATTAGATCCATATATGTTATAGTTTCATACCCATACAACTTGTTTAGAATGGCCATTACCATCCTAACTCTAGGTCTAAATTGAATCACTAGGATGTTCTTAGTTTGGTCCATAATAACGTAGTTTCCTACTTCCAACCATATATTTAGGATATCCACCATATTGTGCTTCTTAGCCCATGAATTAATTGATGTTAGGTCAATTTGAGGCTTAGGTAGTTTATAGTACTATTCAAATGTAATTGGGGATATGTAATCAATTTTCCTATGATTATGCTCATTAATCAACATACCCTTATCTATTTTAGCTACCTAAAAATTGGACCAAGAACATCAAAAGAATGAAGTACCTATGGTTTTGCAATAGCATGGTGTAGTTTTTTCATTTGAATGACCGTAATGTCATCATAGAGTCATTTTTATGGGATATTTTCTCTTCTTTCCTAGTTATGACTCAGTTCTTAATTATCCAAATTAGTTTTGGGTAATTGTTATCCCCTACATTTAAAGAAGATGATAAAAATTGTGTCCTTCAACACCCAACCCTTAACATTTAATGTCAAATATAGCTCAACCTCTTTCATTGAAACATGTTTATGGGTCACCATTACTATAATTCTGATTGAATTTTCCGTTTGCAAATAATAATCTAACTCTTTCAACCAAATCATAGTGAATCTAGATATCAATTGGGGTTTTTCATACATTCTAGGTCTTCCTAGAGTTTTACACAGAGTATTAATAGTAGAAATCAAGTTCAAAATATGATCTTTGGTGTTTTAAATTGCATTTGAATTGCACATTTATAACTTTTTCATTCTTAGTTCACAAGATCTTTGAATATGAAGTGTTCTACCTATGTGGCATTGCCATGTCACACTACTCATTTATTTAAAATGTGATCATTGTCACTTTTTAGACACATGTCATCATCTCATGTAATTTTGAGGCTTGATCAAATATTCACCATCAATCTCTTTTGGAGTCTTTGGGCCTTGACTTCATTATGGTCCATTGATCTTATATTTGAGCTTCTAAGATTTTAGCACTTGGTAGCATCTCCTACCTTCTGTATACCTTGAAAATAGTTCATCACTTTAACACTCTTATGTCACATGGTATCATCTTATGTAATATAGGATCTTTAAAATGTTTACTTGACTTGAATCATTTATCTTAAATGCATGATCAAATGTGGGTCATTAATTTTGTTACTTATTCACAAGACCAAGCATGGGCTATTGATCTACTTCATCACTCACTGAGATTATGACACATGTCACTCTCATGTGCCTTGTCAACATCCTTGAATTTTTGAACTTTGATCACCATTATATATTTTAATGCATAATGAAATGCACATTGCAGATCCTTGGTATTGACTTATTGACTCCATCTTTACATGCAGATCATCGATCAGAATGTGTACATTGAAAAATTCACTATCATTCTTTAATCTAGGTATAAATTTGATTAATTGGATAGGGGAATCATCCATGAATCTTTTATCTTATACCCAAGCTCTAGAGATTTTGCCATTGGGAGATTTGTCATTTAATCCATTCTTGAAAAGAATAAAATTGACTAAGGGTTTGGGAATATATATATATACTTAAGATAAATTTTAGATTAAAGTTTTAGTCATATTAATAAACATTATTAGAACATAGGATAAAATTTAAATTAAGTCTAAAATATACTAAAATGATCCCACGTAGCTTTGAATCCATTTCAAAAGAAACTTATGCTAACACATTTAGACTAAAGTTTTTTAACACTAATTAAACATGGATTTAATCAATCAACCAAAGAATAATGGTTAATCAATAAAGGGTTAGATTAGTATTAAATCATAAAACCTTGAACATTGTCATTCAAATGGAACTCCATCAAACTTGCAACATGGAAACATATGATTCAAACATTGGCAACATTTAGATAAAGTTAAATGAAGATTATATGCTAACATGCCAATGTGAGCTAAATAAAACATGATATTTAGTAATGGATTATGATCAAGTTGAATGTTCAATTTAGCATAATTTAAAAGAAATCAAACAAGATTCGACGTTTTCAAAAATGGAGGCATGTTGACCTCAATAAATGGTGACTTCTGGGGGGAACATGACAAAATGTTATAATTAAGATACTCTTGGTTCAAAATAATAACCAAAAAAATATCTCCACATAATCAAGTACCATTATTAATATTAGTTCATATTGAAAACAAGTTTTACACATGCAAAATTAGGATAAACATTTGAACTCAATCATGTTGTGTGTGCTTTGATTCCTTTACTGATTGCCATTGAATTTAGAAAATAACTTTTAGATTTCATGACCTTAATCATTAACATAGTCTTATAGCAGATTTAGATATTTATTGTAAATCATGATTTATAAATAAATGAAGGCTTGGGCATTGCTATGTTGTCATCTAGGCATCTATATCCTTGATAATACCTTTGGTCCCACTCTAGGCCTTGTTCCACTAATAGCCAAGTGTTCATAACCCTGATGGAGGTTACTAGAATCACCTTTTCTTAGAAAGCTTTTGAATTTTCAATAAGACTCTTATTTTTTGTATTTTTCAAATATATTTATCTTTAAAACAAAGTATGGGGACTAGAATTAGCTAGTTTTTAGGATCTTTATCAAATGTTTGATCTTCATATAATCATCCTTGGTTATAAACTTTATCCTAGGCATTAATGTTCTTTAAGTGCTAATATGAATTTGCTCTAATAATTCAAACTTTCATTCAACATGTTCAATCCTTATTAGAATCAAACTTATATCATAACAAGGTTTAAGATTTTAGGGAATAATTAATCTAAATATTAATCTCTACCAGTTTATCAAAACTATAACATCAAGCTCAAATTTATAGAATCCATGATCAACCAATGTTTAAGAATCATACATGCATTCTTGATCTATGGAGTTCCTTTGAGCAACTTCATGAATTGGAGCTTGAAAATTGCCTTGAAAAATAATTATTGAAAAGTAGAGAACCAATCAAAGGAGAGGAAACACACAATAAGAAAAATAGATAAAAAAGAAAATAAATATATAAAAACACTAATTATATACAAGGAACCAATACACAAAGGATTGAATTTCCCATGTTTTCTTTTTGGCTTTGAGGCTTTGTCCCATAGGATAACTAGGTTTCCCTATTTAAACACATTAATATTTGGACACTTACCAAACCATATTTTAATCATGGTTTGATGTCTATTGAATTTGAAAAATGCTTCTTCCCTTACATCTTCCGTTTGAATGATGTCAAGTAGCATTGAAATTGCATACTCTTGATTTTGTTCCATACACTCCTGCATGAACTTGTAAATTGGTCATTTGAGAGTAATTGAAAATATTGGATCTTGACCATATCCTAGTAGAAATGGTGATTATTTTAGAGCTTGTTTTACTCTATTTCTATCTATCCAAATAGCATAGTTAAGCAATTTATGCCATGTTCTTCATTTTTAGCTACACATTTTTTAATGGCTTTCATCAAATTTTTTTTAGTTGAATATGAAACTCCTTTACCCTGGGGTAATGATTTGATGAAAACATGAGAATTAAATTGTTATCCTAGGCCCGCTCAATAATTTATATATATATGAAGGCTGATCCATAATCACAAACTAATGATACTAGTGTCCAAAATATTGTGCAAATGTTCTCTTCCAAGAACTTGATTACATATTTAGTTATACATTACTTTGTTACAACTACCTCAATCCATCTTGTAAAATAATCAATAGTAGTAAGAACATATTTATGTCCAATTAAATAATTTGAGTTAATGATCCCTAAAAATTCCAAACCCTATTGAGCAAAAGGTTTGTCAATTAAGACTAGACTCAATGGCATAGCTACTTTAGGTTCTTTGGTCTTGAAGATCTAATGTTGATAACATTATCTAACATGCTTATGAGCATCCTTGAATATTTTTGGCAATTAATATCCTACCCTCAAGATATTATAAGCTATTTTCTTTCCATAAGGGTATCCACTTCTAAGCTCCTCATGAAAATTACTTAAGATCTCAACTACTTCTTCCTTTCAAACACATCTCAAGTATATTCCCTTATAATTATTCCTATAGAGTACTCTATATTTGATCAAGAAGTGAGTTTCCTTGAACCTCAAGGCTCTTATTTTCTCTCTACTCAATCCTTTAAGACAAGAACCATTGATCAAAATATAAATAATAGTATCATACTAATTATTTGGTTGGAAATATTATTGGTTAACCTACATAATGCTCAAACTAGGATTAGTGTTAGCAATTGATTGAATCAACCCCTGACACCTTACTAGTTTGACAATTTCCATCTCAAGATTATACTCTTGGATTATAAACATCCATTTACCTCTTCTCTCTCCCAAATCACATTAACTAAGCATAAGTTTAATCGTTGGATCTGACAATATTTCATGCACTTTATTTCTAAGAATATAGTGTCTAAACATTTCAACTACCTTAACTAAAGCAAATGCTTACTTTTCAATCAAATAATAATTTAACTCAAGATTATTAAATTTAGTGCTCATAAATTCAATAAGATGGTCACATTTATCTATTTTTTGATTTAAAATAGTAGCTATAGTATGTTTAGAAGTAAAGGAATAAAGATAAAAATCTTTTGTAAAATTAGGACTTATCAATACTGGTGCTTGTCCTATTACTTATTTAATGTCCTTGAAGTCTTTATTTGTCTCTTCATTACATATGAACTTTGCATCCCTCTTAAGCATGTCATTTAATGGCTTCATAATCTCTACAAAACCCAAAATGATTTTTCTTACAAAATTGATTTTCCCAAAGAAAGATTTTAGTTATTTTATACTATTAGGGGGTTATATTTTGGATATTGCATTAACTCTATCAGGATCTATAGGAATACCATCTTTGGTTATAAAATATCCTAATAATTTCCCTTCTATGACATAAAATATAGTCTTCTTAGGATTAAGTAAAATTTCATACCTTTTAGATCATTCAAATACTTATTCTAAATGCATAATTTGATCTTCCCTATTTTTGGAAAACATAGTTAGATCATCCATATATATAATAATGCATTTACGTATGAGACCTTGAAAATCATGGTACATAGCTCTTTAAAATGTTTATCCTACACTGGTGAGTTTAAAAGGCATTCTTTTCTAGGTGAAAGTGCCCCACTTTGTTGTAAATGTAGTCTTCATTCTATATTATTTATTTACATGTACTTGATTTATAACCTAAAAACCATCTAAAAATGACATCATAGCAGAACCACTAACAATTTGAATAACTTGGTCAAGACATGGTGAAAGATAATTATCCTTTTTAGGGGATTTATTTGAAATTTCTAAAGTCTATGCATAACCTAATTTATCAATTTTTGTTCCTTATTCGTACCAAATTGGCCAACCATGTAGAATGTCTAATGGGAAAAACTATTTTTACATATAAAAACTTCTTGACTTCTTTATAGATTAATGGTTATAAAATAGGGTTAATTGGTCTTTGTTTTTATCTGAATGGCTTACAATCTTATTTTAATAGAATGGTATGGGTAATGACTCTAGGATCAAATATATTCAAATATTCATATGACCATGGTATAACATCTTTCTATTTGGTTAGTAAGTCTTTAGATTTCTTAGACGCATCATCTATGCATGTTATCCCAATGTTCACTCTCTGATGTTGACCTTGAGTTCGTATATCAACAACATTATAATTCTTCCAACTTAATTTAGGAGTCTTAACAATTTTAACTAGTTTATCTTGATCAAATAATCTTTTTAAGGTAATCATGCCTTTGGGAATTTTGTTGTCATTTAATTATATCATCTTGTCATCAACTTTGTCTTTATCAAGATAATTTTCACTGACCTAATCAATGATATGAGACTCAAATACCCATGTGGTGTTCTTGAATTCAATTATTTTTTGGTCATCACTAAATACTTGCAAATGGCTAACATTATCAAGAACTGAGAGACATGGAACTAATTTAATACTAAGGCTTCCTAGTTTTGAATCTTGCTTTGGCATAATGTTTACTATAGCTAAAGCTAGTTCATCATCAGACTTTTTCTCTTCCCTAGGAATTGAAATAATGTTAAAAGTATCAAAATACTCAATCAAATCCCAAACTCTAAACTTGTATTTCTTAAGATAGGATATTTTGAATTAGTATTTGCTTCTAACCTGATTGACTACTAGTTTAGAATCACCATACACTAGTAGTTCTTTGACCTTATGTTTGATAACAAAATATAATCCTAATATTAAATATTCATACTATATCAAAGTATTGGTGTATGAAAACTAAAATTTGTAAGAAGCATTGAATTCCTTCCTAATGGGATTGATTATAAAAATTCCTACTCCATAACCATATTTACATCTAGCACCATTAAAATATAATTTCCATTGTCCATGTGTAGCATGAGATTATTTAGAGTTACATACCTAGGTGTTAAGAGTGTAAAATCCTAAATTACAATTCACCATGTTGACCTTTTCATTTGAAACACTGTACTTGGTGATCATGTGTTTCATCTTTGGTTCCCTTTCAATCAAAATTTGATTTGTAACTCCCCACATGTGAGAAAAGTTAGTTGACATGTATCCATTCAAGGCCTTGGTCCAATCCCTACTAAGCAACATCCCATAATCATATGTAATGTCCATAACATGAATATCTATGATTTGTTACACTCTTGGCTCTTAAACAAGCTGCATATGCACATTCAATGATTCCCCAATTACTTTAACTCTTGATTTGTCTAATTGAGTAATTACTCTATCAGACTTAATTGGAGTTAAACCATGTTTTCAAAAATTCTTGATGGAATGATATTAGTAGAGGCACCTAAATCTAATAAACAATTATGTAATTTTTTACCAAAAATTCTAACAATTAGCAAGAAAGGTGGAACCTCTACTTTATTCTTGTACATCACTACATTTGTATTTGTAGTTTTTTGTGATTTACTAGGTTTCTTGGAAAAAGATTTTAAAAAATCTCTTTGTTTAGTAATATGAGTCAATTCATATAAATTAATGTTAGTTTTAATCTTTTTCATATCCTCAACTATATTGTATCCACTCCTAGTAGAAGAACTAGATGCATCATCACTGTTTTTAAAGTTACTTCCCTTTCAAGGTTCTAGATTATTATTTGTTTTAGGATCAAGAGTGTCAATGTTATTTGGTGTAGTAAAATTTGTCCAAGGTTTCTTTTATTCTCTATTCCTCAAAGGATAACCCTTATTTAGATATTGTTGAAAATCATAAATCTCATCTAGAGTATCCTCAGGCTCATTCTCATCTTGGAATGGAAAATCAAATGTCTCCACCATAAGAGTTGTGTCTACAAACTTAGATGACTTTGAATAACCATATGTACCTACAACATTATATTTTTTAGTTATAACTTCAAAAGTATCTAGTTATTATTGAAAATATTCAAAAGTATTATAAAATTATATTTAGTCTAATTCATCATGCTATGAGGTGTTATAAACTCTACAATAATCTGCTAAAGCTACATCACACATGTTCAGTTCAGGCATGTTCTTATTTATATATCATTCATTATTATTATTGTTATTATTTATATTTTGAAAACTATTTGTAAGTTTTTTAAACCTTTGATAAGATTAATTTGTGTTATAAATCTTCCTAGTGTTGAAGAAAATTAGTGCTCAATTTTTGAACCATTTTCAAGATGGAGTCATTATCTTTTTAGGTGCCTCTGAGTTATGAACCTAAGTACTATAAGCAACTACTAGAACCATAGTTATTTGATCTTGTGGATGAGAGATCCACTTGCAGTGTTATTCAATAATCGTAGATTTTGACTAGGATGAGCATGACTCAAGGGTAATTGATTCAAAACTAGTTTTTTGATTTCAAGCATGTACATTCTGATTTGAATTATAAATGACATTTAGCATAGGAAAATTAGGATTGATATTTATAATAGCATATGCCTTTTGACCTTGGGGTTGCATTTGATCATTGATTATCATAGCTTCATCATACACTAAAACTAATGTATTTATGACTCTAACAGATCTTTTAAAAAACATAGAAGTCATTAGATCTAAAACATCCTTATATATCTCTAAAGTTAAAGCCTCAACAATTCTATATGGAGATATATTCCTACTAAACATCTTATAGAACCTTGCATTGAAATCTCTTATAGTTTCATTTAAATTTCTCCTGACAGTAGTGAATTATTGATAAAGGACATAAGGACTGATGATCTTTCCAAATTGATAAATGAAATAATAATTGAAATCATTCCAACTGACAATGTAATTATTAACAAGGTTAATTAGCCAATCATATTTTGCATTTCTAAATGTAAATGGAAAAACTATACATTCAACATCTTCATGAATAATTTTCAATAATCTTAAAGCAACCTTAAAGCTCTTGATATGCTATTCAACAATCACAACACTAGTAGGACTAAAAGAAGGAAAATATTTATTAGGATATATAAGTAAGTTATATGCCTAACTAGGTACATTGATTGAAGATCCACCTAACCAGGTCATACCTTAATGTGGATTGAAGATAGGAAAAATGTGAATAAGTGAAGTAGATTAAGATTTGGAAACCTTGTGCATACCTTTATCTACTCTTACTTTCCTATGAACTTCTAATGAAAGAAGAGGTAGCCTTATTTTGAGCATTGACCTAATCCTGATTCTTGGCAATTCTAGATTATAAACTTTAAATCCTATTTAAAATGTGGTTCATAAACCTTATCTTTGAAAATAATAATGATCATATTTATACATTAAGCAATTTTTGCACAAATTTATACAAATATCTTCAAAGGACAACTATATTTAACTAATTTAGCTCAAAGATACCTCTAAACTTGTGAGTATGAGTGATATTTACACTTCTAAGTTCAAATAAACCTAAATTTGTAAATAATCAACCAATATTTAAACAAAATTATTATTACTAACCTCAGACATGTCAGATTTACAAATATTGAACTACCTTTGCAATAATTTCTCATAAATATTTAAAGAAAATATATCTTTAGATAAATAAGCCTAAAGATTGGTCTGAAACCATGAATATCAATGATATTTACATAATTGAGATAAGAAATACATAACTATGCAAAGGACACACTGATCTTTGAATAAAATTCACGAAAATTAGCTAAGATACTTCAAATTCATAAAGCTTTAGCTTAAGGGCCTCCTTCTAGTTTCAATTTCCATACCTATTAATGCACGAAATTGTATCACATGGTTTCAATAATGTTAAAAAACACTTGTCATTTCAATATTTAGGGAATCTTATGCATGAGTTGTTGTTTGTGATCAGCCCATAATCTATGGTGGAGTAGCGGCCAAGCTAAATAGTTGTTTCACAAAATGAAATGTAATGGTTGTTGGGAGCAACCATGGTGTTAAATATTGCTTTTGAAAAGGAAAGTAATTTGCATTAAGTATAGTGAATTATGATCAAAACTTAAAGTATAAAACCCTAATCTAGAATGAATATTTACAATGAAAATCTAAACTATAGTGAATTGATCAAAAAATGAGCAAAAGGAAGGGTAGGGTAGAAAGAAGGATATTCTGATCTTTAGTCTAGACTTTATGACAAAGATTAAGTTTCATCAAGACATGCACTCAAACTAATATATGACATGAATTGTAAAGGCACTGATACTATCATATACCAAGCAAATGTCTAAGTATAGTGAAACAATGCAAATAAGAAACCAAATTTAATTTAAAGATTTACTTACAAAGGAAAATTACATTAGAACATCTTCAAAGAAATCAAGGAAAATGAAATGAATCTATGGTCTTTTAATCAACCTAGCATAAGCTGAAATTGATAACTTTGCATTAACATGTACATGTCTAGAATCCATTAAAACCATTCAAATCTAAACATCAAACCAAATAACTGAGGAAGCAACCATGATAATAATCACACAAACAAATTTGAGACAAACATTGTAGAACTCCATTACTTGCATTAGTTAATCCAAAATTTACATAAAGTTTTTTCTCTAAAACTTCTTCCCTTTACAAATGATAATATCCTCTCTTATATAAAACCTTGAGGTATGTCAGTTAACCACTATCAAATGACAATTATCCAAGTGTTAAGGATAACTGTCCTTCTACAACATTATAGAATTAGAGACTTTACAAGTGAGATAACCTATAAGCAATGTGTGTTACAAGATGCACATGATTTTACAAAATAGAATATTCTCTTTTAAAATGATATGCATGTTTTGTTACAAATTAATATGCTAAGTCAACAAATTTTACTTTGATAAGACCTTCTAGTTGAATTCTTATGATTTTGATCTAGGATTGTCATTGCCTTATCATGTTGTTCATTAATCAGTTTAGAATTGATGATGGGTCCATCAAAAGCTCTTCTTCTTGATCTATCAAGCCTTTGAAGTCTTTATCAACTCTATCCAAAGCCTCTCTAATACTCATAACATCACCAATTGAATATCTCTATGTTTGTACTCTTTATATTTTATCAAGCCAAGGGAACAAAGGGTAGTTGGGTCTTTGATCGAGATACCCAATATATGCACCATTCTATCCTCCAACTGTTTAAAGTCATTAGAGAGATTTTAAATGCCACTAGACCATTTATTCAAATCCTTGATCTTATTTATCAATGTTACCATAGACATATTTAAATGTTCCAAGATGACTATTTTAAACTCAATAATTTAACCATCCATCAATACATTGATCATTTCTTTTACCTTATTATTTGAATCATGCCATTGATTGACTTGTTGCATAACCATGATACTCTATTTGCTCACCATATCTTGTTTAGACTTTATTGACTTTAAGGGATTGAATGTATCATAAATGATTGCTTAAAACTTATTGACCATATCCCCTAGAATAGACAAAATGGATTTTTCCTCTAAGTTCTTCTTTTGTTGGTTTTTTCCTTTGGTAACAGCTTGTAACATATCTAGCTTTGATTGAGCCAACTCCAAGACATCTTCCTCAAACATTGGATCCTAACTAGTTTTTTCTCCTTTCTCTTGGGTCAAATTAGTCAAGGGATCCACCTTTTGATATGTAATCTCTTCACCACCTTGCATGATTATTTTCTTGATCTTTGGATCAAATCTAATCCCAATTAAAGATTGGGTCACATGTGGAACTAGGATTTCCACTTGTGATTGGGCTATTAACTGACTTGGGGTAGCTAATCTCTTTTCCTCTTCATCTTGTAGAGAAATTACCCATGGATTCAATTCTTGATATAGATGGATGTTAGTAGCTTTCACCATAGCTCATGGATGATGAATAGTGGGAAGTTTTTCTATCCCTAATTCATAAATGAACCACTCATGAATGGGTGGACCATAAAATATGTTTTCCTTACTAAACAAATTGACTTTACTCAAAGGAGGAGTGATGGTTATCTTTAGTTTATTTGCCTTTGTAATAATGGTAGTCTCATCTTTCCTTTTAGGAGAGTCAATAACTATCAAGTCCAATGACTTTCCCTTATCCTGCTTACTTTCTTGAACCTTTGCCTCTTCATCTAAATCTATCTCATAAGTCATATATAGCATCCTAAGTGCATCTTCAATAGATTCATTAGGATCCAATGCCATCATATTTACCTCTTATTGAGTTAGATCTTGCTCTAATACTCATGAAGATTCAAGAACTAATGAATTAGAAGTAATTTCATTTGGCCTTTTATCCTTAGGCCTATGCTCTACTTATGTCTCTATTGATGGAAGATTAAGAGGACCAAAATCAATCAAGTGGTATTGCCTAGGGCCTAGTTGCCACCTGTCCTCCATTTTTTGGTCTCTAAGCAATCTAGACTCAAGCCTTATGTTGCGTTATTTCAATCTTCTAGTGACTTCAAAATATGAGGATTCCTTAATTTATATAAGATCAAATGCACTAGGATCATGCTCATATGACACATTTAAGATACTTTTGAGATTCTACTATTCTTTTGCTCTTCCATGAGGGTCTGATTATATAATATCATCTATTTTTAGGTTGAAAGACAACCTATAATTTGGTACAACCTAAATGTGATCCCACTATTTGAAAATAGTCTTACCAATTATCATGGGGAAAATTTGTAAGAGTCTCTTTCTCTTAGTTTTACAAAATCCATCTATACCATTGAAAAGATAGTATGAAGCCTCTTATTCTTATAATTTATTAGGTACATAGATTGGAAATTTGAGGGGAGCATGTTGAGTTCCCTCAGTCCTTATAGATTTACAATCAAGGTATAACCATATGCCCCCATTATTTCAACAAAATTCTTGATCAATGGACTAACTCTCATAATTGGAATTCCATCTATAGCTTCACTCAATGTAGGGTAGACACAATAAAAAAATAAATTAGATGTGGTCGTTATACTTATAGATGTGAAATTCAAAATAATGATGAGAAATAGTCTAGGTACCATTTAGAGACCATTTTATCTAGATGGGAATCTTTGTAGTTGTACATAGGGCATCTAGTATGTAGGAAATCATATACAACCTATTTCTTTTCTTATTCTTGATTGCATATATTTGTCTACTTAGGGAAATACTAATTATCTCACCTAATAAAGGAACCATTACCTTTTCAAAAATGAAATACATAATGGGGACCCACACTGGATCCACACATGTTGTAGTTTCACAGCCCTATAACTTATTTAGCATGGTCATGACCATACTAACTCTAGGTCTAAATTGAATCACTTGAATGTTCTTAGTAGGGTCCATAATAACTTGGTTTCCTACTTCCAACCACATAGTTAGGATATCCATCATATTGTGCTTCTTAGCCCATGAATTAATTGATTTTAGGTCAATCTGAGGCTTAGGTAATTTATAGTATGAATCAAATGCAATTGGGGATATGTAATCAATTTTTCTATGATTATGCTTATTAATCAACATACCCTTGTCTATTTTAGCTACTTTGAAAATTAGAACAAGAACATCAATATAATGAAGTACCTCTAGTTTTGCAATAACATAGTGTAATCTAGTCATTTAGATGGCCATAATGTCATTGTAGAGTTGATTTGATGGGAGGATCTTCTCTTCTCTTGGTTATGACTATTGGTTCTCAATTGTCCAAAATAATTTTGAGCAATTGTTATCCTTATATTTAAATAAGTAGCTACAAATTCCATGTCCTTGAATACACAATCCTTGGCATATAATGTCAAATATAACTCAAAATATTGATTTGAAACATGTTTATGGGTCACTATTACTATAATTCTAACTGAATTGTCCTTTTGAAAACAATAATCCAACTCTCTCAACCCAATCATAGTGAATCCAAAGCCAAATTAGTGTTTTTTGTACTTTTTATGACTTCTTAGAGGTTTACATAGAGTATTAATGGTGGAAATCAAGTTCAAGATATGATTTTTGGTGCCTTAGATTAAATTTAGATTGTACATTTATACCTTTGACATGCTCAGGTCCATAATATCATTAAATATGGCATGTTCTGCCTATGTGGTATTGCCATGTCACGCTACTTATTTATTTAAAATGTGACCATTATCACTTTTGGGACACATGAAATATTGAGGATTGATAAAATACACACTATTAAACTCTTTTAGATTATTTGGGCCTTGAATTTATCATGGGTTTTTTATCTTCTTTCCAAGCTTATAAGATTTTACCACTTGGTAGCATCTCATGCCTTCTGTGTACCTTGAAAATAGTTCATCACTTTGATGATCTTGTGACACATGGTATCATATCATGCAATATAAGATATTTTAAAATTTTACTTGCCTCACACTATTGATATTAAATGCATGATCAAACATAGGCCATCAATTTTGTTTCTTATTAACAAGATCAAGCATTGGCCATTGATCTACTTGATCACTCACTAAGATTGTGACATATGACAATTTCACATTCCATCTCAGCATTCTTGACTTGTTAACCTTTATTCACCATTATATATTATAATGTAAGATGAAACATGCACCACCAATCCTTGGGCTTGACTTATTGACTCTAGCTTTACACGTGGATCATCAATTGGAATGTGTACATTAACACACGCACCATCGATATTTAATCTAGGGGGAACCATGATTAATATGCTCAGAAAATCATCTATGTATTGTTGATATTATACCTAATCTCCTAATATTTTTCCACTTGGGGATATATCATTTAATTTATTCATGCAAAAAATAAAATTGACTAAGGGTTTAAGAATATATAGAGACTTAGGATAAATTTTAGAATAATGTTTTAATCATATTAATAAACATGATTAGAACTTAGGATAAAGTTTAAATTAGGTCTAAAATATAATAAAATGATCCCACATAGATTTGAATCCATTCCAAAAGTAACTTAGGCTAAAACATTTAGACTAAAGTTTTTTAACACTAAATAAATGTGGATTTAATCAATAAACCAAAGACCCAATGTTAGTCAACAAAGGGTTAGATGAACATTAAATCATAAAACCTTGAATATTGTTTATTCAAATGGAAATACATGGAACCTACAACATGGAAACATATGAGTCAAATATTAGCAACATTTAGATAAAGTCAAATGAAGATTATATGTTAACATGCCAATGTGAGCTAAAGCAAACATGATATTCAATAATGGATTTTGATCAAGTTGAATTTTAAGTTTAGTAAAATTTGTAATAAATTAAATAAAGAGCCTCATTTATGAAAATGGGGGTATGTTGACCTCAATGGTGGATGATAAAATAGAATTAGGCTGACCTTAGGAGGGGTACATATTTGGAAATATATCCATCCAATAGAGATAGGTCAAGGTACACTAGCACAAAGATGGTGTCAAGATCTAGAACATAAACACAGCTCTGATACCACTTATTAGGATCCTACTCCTTAAGATCACAATTGATTACCTTTGTATAAGCAACTAAACATAAAATTTAACCAGAAGTAATATGTAACTAGAATTTAGAAATAGCACAGAATATGAGAGACAATACAATCTTGTATTAACACTCTTCCAAAAGGAAATACAATGAAGAAATCTCACTCTTCCCACACCTCTTAGGCATACAGTAATTCTCCCTCAAGAGTTATCTCTCTCAATCAATTACAACCACAACTCAACACTGAGTTGTTCCCTCCACCAGTCAGTGACAATCAACCCAATGGTTGTTGTTGCCTACTGCCAGTCCACCAAGTACCACCGAGTACTCTAAGTAGATCTCCTTGATCTTTCACACCTCCAGATCTAACTGATCTTACTTACCATGTAGATCTCCCTAATCTTGCACAACCTATAGATCAACTGATCTTACACACCTTGAGACAACCAACCCAATTATTGTTTGTGCCTTCAAGTGAAGGATCTAATCCTTTAGTCCTTTAAACTTGTCCTTGATTACAATATAGCCCCATGGGTCTATTAAATAGATCCCAAAACAAAAAATAATTATAAATGTAGACTCAAGACTAAAATTAGTCTTTACATGCAAACTAATTGTCCATCTAAAATTAGACCAATTTTGGAAACGCATGCAAATGCACACACACACACAGGTTGCCAATGTCAGTTCCTATCTGACTGATGCCAGCTGACCCCTAACTGATGTCAATTACTATGTATGTTGAATATGACTGATGTCGATTGGCCTGACCAATGTCAGTTACTCTGGCACTCAGTAACTTCCACCATTTGCATCAGTGAAGCTTTTAGCTCCATAACTTAACAATCTCCCACTTGGAGATAAATAGCTACACCTATACCTATACATGTACATCATCTAATTTTATTTCCTAGCTTGTATCCCTCTTCAATTTTAATCTTGAAGACCAATAGAAGTTGAATGAAGATTCAACTTCTCCTTTGTTCCTGACTTTGTTAACATTTCCACATGGTTCTTATGCTTGCTAGCCTCTGTGACTGCAGCAACCTTCTGCATCTCTAAAATCTAGCTAACCACCATACCACCAATAGTGAACACATATCCTATGGTGCTTCTCCTATCATCCAAGTCACCTTCCATATCTGAGTCTACATACCCATGTAGAGAAGTGCTTGACCCTGCATAACATAAATCCCTGCTGGTGGTCCCTCTTAGATACCTGAGAATCCAATGAACTACTTTCCAATGCTCCTTTCCTAGATTGGCCATAAACTTGTTGACAACTCCCACTGCTTGGGCAATATCAGGTTTACTACTCATGTAATCAATCTCATCATGTGATTTAGGACATTGTTCTAAGCTCAACTTGAACTATCCAACCATAGGTGTGATAACTAGTTTTGCATCCTACAAATTGAACCTCTCCACTACCTTATTCACATATTCCTCTAGAGACAAAATCAACCTGTGACTTTCCATGTCTCTATAAATACTCATGCCAAGGATTTTCGCTCCTAAATCCCTCTTGGCAAATGTTTGAACTAATTTTACCTTTAGCTCAATGAATCCCTACATGTGTGACCCTGCAACAAGTATATACACTACATACAGTAACAAGATAATGTAGCAACCATTATCCAACCTAGTAAAATAATCACAATGGTCACATTGACATTGACTAAAGCCATGCTTTGTCATAAACCTATCAAACCTATACCACTATCATGGAGCTTGCTCAAGACCATATAACCTGGCCTTCTGTCTCACCTATCCATTCTCTCCTTTCTTTAACCCATGAATCCATTTGTATTTTAGTGCTTTCATTCTAGTTGGCAACTCTACCAAATCCCATGTTTGGTTCTCTACCAAGGAATCAATTTCCTCATTCATGCCATGCTCCCACTATTTCCTAGATTTTACCTCCATTGCCTCTTCAAAACTTCCTGGTTCTTGACTATCAGTGAGCAATAAGTAGTATGAATAAGGGGAATAATGAATTTGAGGCTTACTTACCCTTTCAATCCTCCTCATGGGCATTTGAGACTCCTTGATAGCTTACTGTCTACCTAAAATTCATTTAACTAGTGACCAATCTCAGTCACCTCTAGCCGACCTTAGTCTACACCCAACCAATGTCGATTCCACCTGATCACCAACATCAGTTCCCTAACTAACGTCGATGTCCACCTGCACATGATTGACGTTAGTTCCTACCTGATCGATGTTAGTTCTCACCTGACCAACATCGGTAACTATGTTTTCCTATAAGTGATGATTTTTACCCATGAGCTCATTTTAGATCATAACCTTATCCAAATCAACAATGGCCTACTCAGAATTATTTAGCCTCTTGAGCTGATCTCTATCCATCATCTTCTCCTTGAAAACCAAGGCTTTCCAGTTCTTAAGTTTATCAAAAACATCAAATTTCCTCTTAAGAACACGCATTCCCTTCTCACTCATGTGACCAAGCCTACAAAGCCACATCTTTTCATCTACATCTAAAGTAGATAAAACAGAAGGAGAATTAGTAATACAAGTAGATAGATAAAGAGTACCTACTTTCTTACCACATGCTAATACAAGTGCACCCTTGGAAACTTTCCAAGATTCCACTGTGAGAGTTACTATGCAACCCTCATCACCTAACTTTTCTACAAAAATTAGACTCCTCTTTAGGACTGGGACATGCATGACATCCTTCAACACCCATGTGTTGCCCATATCCAATTTCAGCCACACTTCCCCTTTGCCAACAATTTGACAAGGTTCACCAACCCCTAAATAAATCTTTCCAAAGTATCCATGGACATAATCATGGAAAAATACTCTATTTGGGGTTGCATGAAAAGAGGCAACAAAATTTAAAACTCAAGATTCTACTTTATCCAAGGAACATATAAGAGCGTCCCGTGTAATAATACCTACATCATTTGCTTCTTTATTGCCTTCATGCTGATCTTCTACCAACAAACAATCTTTCTTTACATGCCCTTTCTTTCCACAATTCCATAATTGATAATTCTTGCCATTGAATTTCTCCATTCTTAGCTTACTTTCTTTTACCATTGCTTTACTCCCACTCAATCAAAAACCCCTATGAGTGACCTGTAATCAACAAACACTAACCTACTCTGAACCAGGCTCTAATACCAATTGTTAAGATCTAGAACACAAACACAGCTCTGATACCACTTGTTAGGATCCTACTCCTTAATAGCACAATTGATTACCTTTGTATAAGCAACCAAACAAGGAATTTAACCAGAAGTAATATGTAACTAGAATTCAGAAACAACACAGAATATGAGAGACAATACAATCTTGTATTAACACTCTTCCAGAAGGAAATATAATGAAGACATCTCACTCTTACCACACCTCTTAGGTGTACATTAATTCTCCCTCAAGAGTTCTCTCTCTCAATCAACTCAACACTGAGTTGTTCCCTCCACCAGTCAGTGACAATCAACCCAATGGTTGTTGTTGCTTACTACCAGTCCACCAAGTACCACCAAGTACTCCAAGTAGATCTCCTTGATCTTGCACACCTATAGATCTAACTGATCTTACTTACCATGTAGATCTCCCTAATCTTGCACAACCTATAGATCAATTGATCTTACACACCTTGAGACAACCAACCCAATTGTTGTTCTTACTTCAAGTGAAGGATCTAATCCTTTAGTCCTTTTGACTTGTCCTTGATTACAATACAGCCCCATGGGTCTATTAAATAGATCCCAAAACAAATAATAATTAGAAACATAGACTCAAGAATAAAATTAGTCTTTACATGCAAACTAACTATCTGTCTAAAATTAGACCAATTTTGGAAATGCATGCAAACACACACACACACACACAGGTTACCGACGTCGATTCTTGTCTGATCGATGCCAGCCGACTCCTAACCAATGTCAATTATTGTGTACGCTGAATATGACTGATGTCAGTTGGCCTGACTGACATTGGTTACTCTGACATTCAACAAACTCCACCATTTGCATCAGTGAAGCTTTTAGCTCCACAACTTAACAGATGGGGACACTACCTCCATGTGGCTCTAGTGTCCTCAATGTGGTTATAGTGTCCCATTAGTAGGATACGAGGTGCAAACGGTTAGTATATATGAATATAAATTTGGGATTGTGTTTGAGCTAATATAAAATGTTTTTGGTTTGTATAATATATGTAAAAGTGTGATAAATTCTATAAGATAGGTCTAAGACTAATATAGGAGTAGATTGTCTCAAGCAATATTCTTAGTATCCAAATACTACTTTTAGGTGATTACATTTACCCCACCCCCCACTTTATACTCAAAAAGTAGAAAATCAAAATGACTAGTGTAAAGGAAAAATAAACGTACCTAGACTTACTTAGGAAGTGAATCACATGTAACTAAGTCTAAGTATGTGAAACTGGGTCTACATATGTGAAACATGATTCAAAGCAATGACCTATAATGAAACATGCAAAAATCATTCCTTAAAATATTATCAAAATAAAAAGACTATGTTGAATAAATTAACTAAGTAAAGCTAAGTAAAGAGAGGAAAAATTGAATACACCTCATTGGGTACATGAATCAATGCATTAACATGTGTGTGTAAGTGTAAATAGTGATAAAATCATTGAATAACTTGGACTCAGTTAATAGCTTTCTCAATCCTCATATGTGGGTGCTCAATAACTCAATATAATTTTGATTCCATCATTTCCCACCCCTATTTTATGGATCATGGCCTATGAATAGCTTGGATAATAATGTAAGTGTGTCTAACCCTCTCATACGGGTGGATCAAGAAATCAAGTGGGATATGACTCCATCATTTACCACTAGGTGAATTAGATGAATCTAAACTAACCTATGCAAAGTTTTGAAAGTGTCTAACTTAGTATATCTAACTATGTATATCATCTCTACAAGCATTCAAGTATATTGGGAAGCTCTAGGCCTCTCAATAATGCCAATCACTACAGATAGAGTAAGGCATGAAAGTGGTGACAACATAAAATATGATACCAAGTGTATACATCATATAAAATGACATGTATTTTTTCATTCCATTTGATTAACCTATATGTAATTGAGCATATGAAAACTATGTGCCACACACATACCCCCAATCTAATATCTAAATATATTGATTTTCAAGTAAGTATGTAATAACTATATCTGTGTATATAAATCAAATGTGGGAGTGATCATTCTTTTTATGATCCCCTTAATTTGAGTAATTGGTATGAATCTAGCCAAAATGAGCGTGTTTGATAAAATTCTAAACATAACTATCAAACCTATGACTATATCTTTATAAATTTGTATTGTACCTAGTGTAGTGTTTTGATTAATTTGGACTAAGATGAAGCTAGGGTTACTGAATAATAGAATGCCATAGTGGATAGTACTACCCTATGTTACTAGTGTCCCAATCTAGGCTTTAATGTCTATTTGGTCTTAAATATGGGATAATCTAAACTACTTTCTGAGTCCCTATTTTTTCCTATGTCTAGCTTGTGTTTGATATCTAAAATTGAGCTTATGATTTGAAAATAATTTGTGAATAACAATATATAATCCAAATCTCTATGAAAAACCGCTTTGAATGCCACCTTTTTAGGGTAAGTTTGGAACCTATGTAAGAACTATCCTCAAAATAAGTAGATCTGTAAAATGTATTAGATGTAGAAAATATATGATAACTACATGATATTTTAATATAGTGTACAAACATAACATTAAGAATTTAATATAATTTAAGCATAAATAGGTAATGTAAGATGTATATTATAATGTATCATTATAGAAGGGTATCAAGATATATGTAATAAATGTGTATGATAGCAAATTTGAGTAGCTACCTAGGGGATGGGGCATGATGTCCATCACAACACCCAATTAGGAAGGGTAGATGCATGAGGTCCCTCATGACATTGAAAATTGGTGTGTGTGTGTGTGTGTGTGTGTGTGTGTGTGTGTGTGTGTGTGTGTGTGTGTGTGTGTGTGTGTGTGTGTGTGTAATAATCAAATTCAAGTGTCATGGTGAATATGCATACAAAATATCATAAGTATGAAACATATGAGGCACATAAAAGTAAGACAATGGGCCACAATACAAAGGACATGGGCATATATAACTAAATATGAGCATATAAGACATACAAGGATATGTTCAAATGTCCTCATATGTAAGCAACAAACAATCTAGCTTAGATCCACATATAATTAAATGTTCAAATGTTTTCATATACAATTAGGAAAGGACACACAAGGGACATGGCCACATGTCCAAAGAATACAAACATATAAGTGGCATAGACCCAAAGATCAATGGCATACTCAAATTCCCTCGAAATGGAAGAAGATTAGGAAACACAATCAAGACTAAACTAAGAAAGATAGAAATGAAATCATGTATAACTATGTCGTATGAATCTATGTAAATACTAGAATGTACATATACTGAGTTTAACCAATGATAGTCAGCCAAAAATTTGTAATGAGTAGTAATGATCAATACCAATATATATCAATGCATAAATTATAATGTATAATATGTAAGGATAAAAAATTGTAGTATAAATTGTGTAGGAGATTCCCTCAAGTGGGCATATGTATCAAATTAATAAACCTAGATCAGTACATATGCTTCTAATGGGTAGATGATAGCAAGTATGGATTAGTTTAGTGGACTAGAGTCATGTATGTAATTTTAAAGCACTTAATAAAAACAAATGAAGCATTTATGTATGATAAACCTAACTATAATAAGATAGATACCATATGTAATATCTATCAAGTAGTATAAATGTAAACATAGCAATGCATACAATTTGTAAATTTTGTGTTTTTTGAGTAATATTTGATTTTTTTTTTTTTTTTTTTGACATGTTATATTATTTTTATATTTTTTGGATATGATCTATGTACAAGTGAATGAAAATAAACTATGTATAAGGAGCAAGAAAGAAGGAAGAATGTATAAGGGTAGGAACCATACTGTCCAATAAGTCGCATGGGAGACTCATTATCACCATGAGTTGTGTTTAATAATCGAATTGTGATCATGCATGCAATGTGAAAGGTCAACTGTGATCCCATAATCTACTGAAAAAAGTAATATATGTCTAGATATGTTTGTGTAATGATGATATGAAGCCCTGGTACTAATTGTGATTCACTATGAAATTTAGAGGTCTTAGGAACCCATATGGTAGGATAATAAGTTAAAGGTGATGTAGGTTCCATGTGATAAGAACCCATAGACACCAAACATATTGATCTCAGTATAAAATGAGTAGAGGAAGGTACCCTAGAATTTGTGACATGTCTCTAATGTATGGGTCTCTCTAATAATAGTCTCTATGGGAGAGTATGTGTATATGTCGATACCATAGGAGTAGACCTCACATAAAATAATGGATTTATTGAATTTTTTTATGTATTCATAGTATATTTACTCTCAACTATAATTGATATCCATGTAATACCTAGTAATGGTTCTATAACTGTAACTGGTGTCTATACTAGAATTTTAGCTAGTAATTATGCTAGAATTTCCTATGGGATGGGTAGGGGATACTCATATTGTAAACCCTCAAGATTAAACAAATTATTAGCATATACATACTTTAGTCATCAATTTATTATATTTGGATAGCTTGGAGATGTTATAACCATGGCCTACTTAATAAAAAATTGAATACACCTACGCTATGTACTATTAGGAATTGAGTAGCTATGTGTGCTAATCCAACTTATAAAGGAAGCAAAATCTCCCTAATGGAGCTCTAAATGTGGACACTAAAATCACTGATGAATGTATCTATTGGGAATATATTATTCTTTATGTAACCCAAGTGTTGTAAGAGTGTCATAGTACACATGCTTATGATTGACCCATTGTCAACCATAACATTATGGATGGGATGGTGGCCTATGTATGATCATATAAAAAGTGCATATAAATCTATCATCATCCAAAATATACTACATTGAAAATGTGATAAGTGGTCTAGATGACACTATATTATGGTGCATGCCAATAAAGTTATGTAATGGATGTGCCTCTTACATAACTATGTGATATGAAACTAGTGGCATGTGTGCCTGGTATGTATAGTGAACCCCTGAAATGCCTCCTACCTCCTTCATTATATGCTTTTGGAAAGGATTTTAAAATATATTTAGTGTCTTGGCTATTTTTTCTTATGGTTTTGATACATTTTTAGGTATTCCCACATCAATAATATTATCCTTAATTAGATCTTGTATATTGTGATTTAAGCTAATACATCTATTTGTCATGTGGCCTAGTGCTCTATGATACTCACATAATGCATTTGAATCATAGTTCTTTGGAAGATGTCATGCCATATAAACCTCTTTAATGAGATAGATATATATGACATTTTACTCTAAGAATTGTTATAGAACTCATGTTGGTGACTATGGAAGATGAGTGAATACTTTGCATTGAGGAGTAGATAAAACCAATCTAGGAGATAGATTAAAAAATAATTATTATGTCCTCTTGATCACTTTTGTTATTTATGGCCTTTAACTTGTATATATGTTTTTTTTAACTCTTAATAGTTTATTTTGATCCATTGGTGTACTTGAGTTTTCCCATTGATAGGATCTTAACCTCTCTTTCCTTGACTATGTGGCACAAGTTGGCAAATGTAGGAAAATTCTTGAACAAGATAGATTCTTACAATGTTGGTAAGAGACTTTGTTTAAATATGTCCTAAATCTTTCTATTTTCCATGGGGATATTCAATTTTGATAGTATTATATTGTATTGTAAGACATAATCTATGATAGGCTAATTCAAATTTTATTTTAACTATGCCACTTGTGCATATGATATCTTATCATTTATGTTGATAGAGAAATGTGATAGAAACATGTTCACTAAAGGATTGAATTACATCATAGATTGATTTGGTAAATCATATAACCATTGTAGGGCAAAATCCTTGATATTATATGAAAATAAATTCATAAGAAGCCAATCATTAAGAATATATTATAAACATGTTGCATGAAAATATTTGAGATGATGATCTGGGTTACCTTTTCCATCATATAATGTAAGCTTGGTGCCAATAAAATATAATGTAAGGGACTTATCACTATGTTATGTGTCAAAAGTGTATGTAAGATAATGTTATAATCCAAGGCATATGATGGCCTAATGGCTCCTTTCTCAAGATGTAACACTTTAAACTACAAAGTATGAATTTCATGCATAAGGGATTGTACATTTGGAGTGGAAGAACTAGCCAGAAGGGATGTAGTTATCACTAATGGTTATTAAATTATAATATTAGGATATGTTAGCTGAGTTGGTTGAGTTAGACCCATTGGAGGTGTAACAACATTATTAACTAGGGGAGTTGAAGATTTACCATTGTTTGTTTTATTCTTCATTTCCAATATGTCTTGTAGGATTTGTACATGATCATGTGTTTGTTCCTAAATTCTCTCTCTGAAGACCTATAGTACCTCATATTTTTTCATTACTATGTTAGTATTATTAAGTGAATGAAGAGTGTCCTTATTCTCTATGTGTACCTCATCTTGCTCTTGGTTATATTTTTCATATTCATATGCATTATCATTGAAATCCACATAATCAAGGTGTGAAGGATGAATATATGGAGTTATGATAGGTTCCTTGTCCATGTTATAGGATTAGATAGTAGGAATTTGAATATGCTCTATAGGATTACCAACTAGTCTAGCACTTCTTCTTAATGGAAGAGAGATAATTTTTTTAGATGGAATATAGTAAATAAATTGGAATAGAGCTACTAAAATAGAATATATTAATTCTAAAAAACTTATAAAAACTAATGAAGATATAAAAAAGGGATACAAACCTTAAGAACATCTAGGGTTAGGTTTTTTGAACTTAGGGTTTATTTACAAAAAAAATTAAATGATATTTACATAATTTGAAATCATAATATGAAATTGATTTAATTAGCTAGGTTGTCTAAAAATATTAGAAAATCAAAAATATGCAACCCTCATTTATTGCATAAAATTTTGGAAAATGCAAATTAGGTTTTGAAGTAATATTCAAAGTAAGTTGGCCTCACCAAATGTTTTAGCATTTTAAGGTTTTTGGATATGCAAATCCTAAGTTAGATTAAAGGTATGAGTTTTCGAAATTACTTGAATAATATTTAGTAATTAACCAATGAATTCTTATAACTTTTTACTTATTTTGACTTTCTAAAAATAGTAATAAATATAAGTAAATAGATACTTCTCTATAAAATGATTGTTATAGAGTATTTAGGTTCTAAAAATTAGGTTTTTTATAGGTCTAATTATATTTAATAGGGTTCCTAGGTCAGATCACTCATTAGACATTAGTGCCCCACCTAGATAGCAGTGGCATGTTACTCTAGTGTCCTCAAAATGGTGGTAGTGTCCTCTTTGCATGATTATTCCTATTTTTTGGGAGCACTTGCACCTATGTTTATGGGTTCTATTCCTATGTGCATGAAATATGTAACTTTGTATTATGCTTAGAATGCCTAATTTAGTTTGAAAATCATAATCCTCCTTGAATGTATGAAATGAGATGAAAATGTGTGTTCACTAGTAAGATAGACTGGACATACTCAACATCCCATTGTGAAGAGAGCTACCTATAAACCAATTCTCTTAGGAGGGATCAAACTTGATGTAGTTCTCCAAATAATTCTTGGTGTAGTGTAAGTGAATGTTACAGTGAGATTGGTATTGAATACATTGAGTATGCTTGAGACTTGAAATCTTTGAAGAATAGGCTTAGGAAAGTTCTAGATGGTAGCATGTAGAAGTATGGCAGACTAGGGATCAAATACCTTAATTTTGATTAGCTTATTTCTTATTTAGATAAGATTTTACATCTATTTTACATCTAGTAGATAGAGGTGAAATAGTCTAATACTTATAAATATCGATAGCTTGTGTGGATAATAAAATGTACCTAAGCCAACCATAAGAGGATCATACATTTGAAACTATATCCATTGAAGAGATTTAGGGAAGGGGAAACTAGATCAAAGATGGGGATACTAGTGTCATATGGATCTAGTGTCCTTAATTTAGCACTAGTGTCTAACTAGTAGGCTTATGGGCACAAAGGGCTATGATCTAGAAACATAGTTTTAGGACTATGTTTGACCTAATAGAAGATGTACGTGGTTTGCATAATGGCTAGAAATGTGTGATAAAGTCTCTAGGATAGGTATAAGTCTAATATAAGAGTAGGTTATGTCATGAAACATTCTTAGCATCCAAATACTACTTTTAAGTGATTACAATAATCAAATTAATCAAGGTTGGACTAGTAAAAAAGTAATTAGACAATGCGAGTTGGTGAATGTGATACTTTTGGGTGCAAGTAAGGTCAAACTAAAGGGTAGACTCTTGAGATGTATTTATAAAGTTAATAAGACTATTTTAACATATAAATCCAAATTTAAGCATCTACATTACCCCCTCCCCCTTAATATTATAGTGAATAAATATTAAATTATTAGGTTAAAGGAAAGAAAACATACTATGGTGTTTATAACACACCTTGTCTTTTCTTGATACCACTTGCATTTTGTGTATGTGAAGGACCTAAAAATAAGAGCATGTTATATGTGTAATTAGTGCTATATTTTAAAATTAAATGGTTTTAAATTAATTGAATGGGGAGATGAAAGAAGGATTTCATTTGTGTGTCAATGCAACCATGTATATGGTATCCAAGTTGTGATAAATTTCTTATACTATAATAAGTTTCTTTGATTAAAGAGTTAATATGTTTATGTATTAAAAAATCCCCAATTATGAATAATGTGATTTAAAAGTCCTTTTGGTGAGGTTCTCTTTTTCCTAAAATAGCATTAGGTGTATTTTTTATGGATAATGATTTAGACCAGATATTGGTCTAGTTTTGAACATTTTTTGTAATGGTGTTAATTAAATATTGGGTATTCCACATATTTGTGTAGAATCAATTTTTGGAAATCTTGCATTTGTGAATTATGAATAAAACCTTTCCATTATTCATGGGAGATATTTAACACTTTGGCATTGTTTAGTAAAAAATAAGATTATGAATGTATATCCATATACATGTGATCAAATGAAGCATAACACTTATGTAATGCTCTCACTTTGAGTGGAGAGGAAATAAATTGATTAAATATGAATTTTAATTATAAATGGAAATGTTTATATGCTAAGGAAGATGAATCATTATTAAATCATGTATAATAATCTTGAATGGACTCATTATCATGTTGATTTATTTTATTCAAATGTTTGAATGCAAATTTAGGCACATTGTGTGTATTAAAATCTACAAATAAAAAATATTTCAATTGTGTATGATTAGCTAAGGATCCATTAATTAAAATATATAGCCAATCATAATATTTGTTTATGAGTCTTATATTAAAATATTTAAGTAATAAATGGTCATCATTATCTCAATGATCAAAATAATGTATGTATTGAATTATATGGTTTACAAGGTATTCATGTCAAAATAACAAAGTTAATTTGGGCATACCTAAAATTTTTAGATAAGTATATTCAAAGACCATTTTTTCTAATGGGTTGATCTCTAATCATGTTATCATTAATATTAACCTTATAGGATAACATTTTTAAAATGAGAATTGAAACTTTCCTTCTAAGATTAACTATAGCCTTCATATTAGTAATGCGCTAACTAGGAGGAAATGTTTCAGTTTGTAAAGGTGTAGTCTTTAGTTTTAGTGTATCATTAATTTGAAACACGGGAATAATATACTTTTCATAATAATCATAATTTTTTGGAACCTATAGTAGTGCTATATCATTTGAAAAGTTTGGAAACTTTGGTAATAATATTTCATGTGAAAACATTGGAACCTTTGGTAATGGTATCTCATTTGAACTTTTTGGAACCTTTGGTAATGGTATATAATTTGAAAACTTTGAAACCTTTGGTAATGATATATAATTTGAAAACTTTGGGACCTTTGGTAATGGTATATCATTTTTTTATTTGTAAATAATCCACTATTTCTTTATGAACATTTTCAAAGGTATATTATTCAAATTGGGGGATATTAGGCTCATTGATGGCTAATTATGTTATAGATGATATAGGAGAAACTAGTTTATAATATTTATTTAAAAATATAAGGATTATCAACTCATCCTTTTTAATGGTGGGAGTATGGACCTGATTAGAGGCATGGTAGATATCCCCATCTAGATAATGAAAGGGTTCTTTATAAAATCTTGTAGAGAGGATTGCTCTTATTTTGTTGTCTTATTAAATTTAGCCACATTTTTTATTAAGGAGGCTTGTTTTATGAGGTAAATATTTTATAAATCATATTCATCAAAAAAATATATTTCATTTATATAATTCCAAGAAAAAGTACAAATACTAGTACAAGGAGAAAATATCATCAACTAGGGAGACTCAAAGGTCAGGTTCACCAAATGTTTAACTCTTTTTAGAATTAAGGGATGGGAATAATATTATAATCAAATATGGAGTAAATTAATACTAAAATTAGGCCAATTAAATAAATAAATAAATTTAGGATATTTAATTTTTGTGCTGAATTATGAAAAGTACTAATTATATAATGTAGAATGTTAAACAATATTTTTTGATTTCATAATCACAAATAAGAAATAATATGTAGCTTATGTAATGATGCAAATAAAGAGGTGAGATATAAAAATATGGAATAGGCTATCTTATATTAAATAAACAGTCATCATATTCTATAGATGCTCGTTTTGGTTACCTAAACACTTGCATCGACCTATGGACACTTCCATCAATGCTAGTATCTAAATATTGATGCAACTATCTTGTACTAAATATTTGATGTATCAAAATGTGACCATCTTGATATTTATAGGTTTTCTATCTTTTTCATATGACATATTTGGATCTTACCCACAAGCTTTATATCACTATTTATATCTCAAAATATAGCTCTTCACCATAGGTTATGTGCCCTTTTCTAAAATGGTATAGTGGGCTTATTGTTTTAGGCTAACCTTAAAGACCCCTATATCAATTAGTATTACCTACATAGCCAATAATAATCTAAGTAGGGATTCAAACTTATGTAGTTCTGTTCTATATGTGGGAATGTGTGTGAACAAGGGTGAACTATACTATAGCAAGATACATGTAATGATTTAACATGTAACATGGAAAATATGACTCATGATCTATATTTTGAAATTTTCAACCCTATATTATGAGTATTCCTATGGTTGATGTGAAACTAAGGATGAATAAGGTATAATATCTTAGTTTTGAAATTTGAAATTCAATAGTGTGTCTAATCTTGAGAGATGATTCCTTGATATTTTCTAGTTGAATAATGACTAGGCTTAGTTTTATATGTTTACTAGCTCTTTTGAAATTTTCCTCATGAAAGGATCAATGACATTCTTAGTGTAACTCATACATATTGAAATAGTTGTAAATTTAAGTGTTTTTAGGAAATGGAAAATCGCATTAAAGATCATATAATAGTGTCAATGGTACTATCATGTCCTAAATCCAATTGTCTAAGATGGATAAAAGCTATTGTTGAGGTTTTATAATTGACAATAAAGGATATATATTAAATTTCACGTGCTATGTGGTTACAAGTCATATACATAATTATATTAATCAAGGAATGACTAATAAATAATTAATTAAACCCATCAAGGTGGTAAATGTGAGCCTTTTAGTTTCAAGGAAGGTCAAACTAAAAGGTAGAGAGTTAAGATATATTTCTCAAGTATACAAACTAGTTTAACATATAAATTTGTATTTAAGCATCTAAAGCTTGTAATATATCTCTATGTGAAATATCAAGGGCTAGTTATTTGTCAAATACCTATAATATTGTGTCCTTCAATATGAAAATCTAAGACCAATTTTCAAACTAGGTTTTGTCTTACAAAAGGGGAATAATAGTGGGTTGAGTTGACCTCAAGGACTCCTTGGTGAATAAACAAGCATTGCAGACACATGTAATACTATGAAGGTAGAAATCAAACCACATTTAGTTCTCCCCATTAGGTTATATATGTGCAATAATTATCCTTAAATGGGAACATTGAAATTGGTGAGTAATTGCTCCTTATGGACTAATTTTTGAATGGGAATAATAAGATAGTCTATTTGAATGTGCAAGAGTTTTTTTTATTGATATATGGTTTGTATATGGTCAATAGGTTTATATATATCATGTATTTATATGTGAATATTTGGTTAATTTATAATTCCACCAACATGCACAATGTATGAGGCAATTGATAAAGATGGTTTTGAATTTAAAAACTAATTATTGCTCAGCATGAGAATATTTTATTAGATTTGGATGCTCACTCAATTACATAAGCATATTAATCTTATGTATTTTTTTGGAAGGAACTAATATTGAATTTATGATATAATATAATATCATTATGATAATGTACATTTTAGGTATAGAATAGGAAATTTCTACAGTTGACTAGTAGCAAGTTGGTAAGGTTTTAATCATACAAAATTTTGTGGGTGTGAGAAGAGGTATTGTAATAAATATATGTGTATGCACAACTCATGTAAGATTAAATTATGTCATGACCAAAACCTACAAGTGTTTAATACCATATTTTAGTGGGTACACAATCCTCCTTTTATTCTAGTAATTGAATCAAATATAATGTTAAAGTATAAGGATAAATTAATGTAACTGAGTGTACACAAAACACTTTTTATTTGGGAGAAGGATCTAAACATGTAACTTGAATATGCAACCTAAAAATAATATATAGAAATAAATTTCCATGTAATAAATATGAAATTAAATTGAAACTTTTAAAACTTAAATTACATGGAATTAATACACATGTAAGTGGCTGAATCATGTTACCTTGTAACTTATCATTGGAGATGGTTATTATTTTATTTAATAATTAGGTAATTGTGCTTCTTGAGGAATCATTTGGAAAACTTTGGGGTGATCATTTCTTAGTTTTCTTATTAATCCAAGAACATGGTTTGGGAATTTAAATTCCCCAACCCTCATGAAGAGTGAGTAGTGCCTAACAAATCAAGCATGATTGAACCTCAACTGTAATACTCATTAAAATAATCTTGTACCTCAATATGAAATGGGGAACCACATATTAGGCCTGTAGAATAATGCATATGAAATTAAGCATCACTAGACCTCACATGCATTACACATTTAATTAAATCAACTACTATAGATGAATTTATTGGTTCAAACTATTCATTTATGAGTATTATTGATGCCATAATACAAAATTATAATAATGTGTATGTGCATGAAAAATAGCCATGAAATGTAATTTGATAAGTTATACATTTATATCTTTTTTCTCTCACATACATAGTCATCTAAAAACCTTTTAAGATCATTTTATTATAAAATGTTAGCATATACATTGCATATGCCCCCAAAATTTATAGCAATAAGTATATGAATACATGTAACTCATGTTTCTATAAACTATGTGCATGTACATTGCATATGTCCTAAAAAATGTTTGAATCCTTAAATGCATGTCCAAAAATGTAGACTAAAGTGATAATCTAAACAAATGTGATCTCTAAATACTAGGAAATCTATTCCAAAATCTGAATTATCTATAAATGGCTTGTATCTTTATGAAAATCTCACTAATATGACCCCATTTTAAGTGATGGAAGTATCTTATGAATTGCTCGTCTTAAAATGAAATAAATAACCATATCATGCTATGTAAAAATGATGTAATCATTTATAAATATATGCCAACATGTATATACTATGTCATCATATTAATGAATGTAATTCATATATGAAACATATAGTGAAAGATGTACAAATGTCATGTCTAAGTAGATATAGTAATTAGGCACACAATAAAAAAATAACTAATGTAAGTATTAAGAAATAAAATATGTAGGAAGGTGTATGATATGAACTTGTCACTGTAGACAAAAATAAATTTACATGATATGAATTATGATATCACAAACTTAAAAATATTAGAAAGCTCACAAAATAAACAATCTTATATTTATCCACTCATAATCACACAATGTCATGGCCATGACACACACAATAAGAGTTAGTGTCACACAAGGCCAAGGGGCACACAAAATAGGCAATGAATTTACACACAATACCAAGGGATAGACATAAAAGACAATAAAATGTCCCATAAATCCAAGACCAATAAATAAAGAGTCATGTATAGGAAATTCAATAAAGAAATTTAGTAAAATAAGCAAATTATAAAATAAATAGGCATACAATGATACAATCAATTATAAAAAGTTGTATATTAAATCAAGATCCAAACAAATCATAATAAATTATTAAAATATAGGAAATAAAAAGATGTCAATGAACCAAATTACAATGAAAATTAGTCTACACTATCCCTCTATGTCAACATTGTAACATAGTAAAGTAGTATATCCATGAAATGTATTATAGTAGTATATTCATGAAATGTATTACTGTGAATAATAAAATAAAGAGCAAGATATGTTTGATAAATAAATGTATCTCAAAATGATAAATTTAAATGTTATATAAAGATATAGATTTTAACAATGTAACTTGTCGAATGATGTTTCCCCAGCATTGACATGGCCCCTAGTTATAAGATTTTGCTAAATTTATGCATCCATACATCATGTGTAACTTGTATGACCTGCATGTCACTCATATATAATGTAAAATGCATGTGCATATAAAAAATGATATAAAATCTAAAAAACATGTTATAAATAACATAAATGAATAATGAAAAATAAAAAACATGTCATGCTTAGGTATTTATTTTTATTTATAGAATATTTTAATTTTTTTTCACTTTTTAAATATTTGAAAATGTAAAAGAAGGCTAAACAATAATCCCATCAAGCGGATTGCCATGTGTAGATGTTTTATTAAGAATGACACTTATAACATTACATTAATGAGTAGTATCATACTTAACTATATCTAAATCTATGGAATGGTCTCTTGCAGTAATGTAAATTCCATCATCAGTAAAACTCATAGGATCATGTGTACGATTAGTAACTATAAATAACAAAGTAGCACACTAGGGATTCATTATTCACTTTAGATAATTAGTAACTAAAGGATATATTAATGCGTAAAAGTGTATCACAAGGGTTAACATAGTGTTGAGAAACACTCTTCTCATTTATGAACTAGAAGTGTCCATTGCATGAGTAGCTAGTTGTGATAATTCTATTATCTTTGGTGGAATAACAAGAAAGCAAATGATTGTTTCACAAAATTTATATGATTGGTTGTTGGGAGAAACCTTGGCCTAAAATATAACTTATGAACTTGAAAATAATCTAATCTAAATAAATTTAACAATGATCAAAACCTAAGACTAAATTCTAAAATAGCATGAATATTTATAATGACAAGCTAAACTAAAGTGAATTGATCAATAAAGGAGCAAAAGGAAGGGTAGGACATAAATAAGGTATTCTAATTTTCAATATAGATATCATGAATTTTTTTAAATTTAATCGATACATATATTAAAATATTGTATAACATAAAATTACATAGGCACAGATCCTACCTATTAACCAAATATATTCTACATACCAAACATTTGCCTAGTCCAAGAATCCAGTGGAAAGAGAAAGATCTTGATTAAAGAGTGACCCAATGTCACAAGGAGTAGGTCTAGAGTTTTATATCCCCATGAGGTGTCAAAAGTGTTTGGAATAGATATGGAAGTGCATGTAATTCATTTGGTTCTTCATTGATTCCATCTTAACATTTGAGTCCAGGGTGGAAAGTCCAAGTATGGAAATTTATAGAAGGCATATCTCGTACATGTGGTAGTCTTAGGAAAAAATGATCACATGGGTTTTTTCACCTTGGTCCTAAGATTATATTTGACAAGTTCTAAATCATTTTCCAAAGTGAAATGGAAGTTATGCATAGGCAAAGTTGGCTCTTAAATTAGTTTTCATTAAGTTTTCCATACTTAGTCATTTGAGCTCAACCATCACTAGAACATCACAAAGGAAAAAATGAACTAGTACACTTGTGTAATTTTTATATTTATTTAGAAAAAATTTCATGACTGATAGATAAGTAATAATTATAGTGATACATTTTAGTGTCATCCTCAAAAAAATTTAGACTCACATGAGCTTTTTGGTTCGAGTTAGGAGCTTTCAAAGTTGGACCTATGTAGTGAGACGTTCATGTTAACATTAACTTTGAGATTGAACAAAGTAAGTCCTTTTGAGATTAAATTTTATGATCACATGAACATCAATGATGGTTGTGAAAAAATCATTTGACATCCTGTAGACCATCAAATTTAAGATCATGAACTAGCTGTTGGCTTTCAAACTATGGGTCCCAACAAGATCACCGGTCCTCGCTTGATCATACATATCAATCCAATGAAGTGAGATGAGTAAAATAGTTAGATAGCTTTAGAGATTGACACATGAAATAAGCATGTAAGCTAATAGACTAACAGGGTCTTAAGGATAAATATAAGATTGCCAAGTGGCACCAATAGGGATAGAGTTGACAATTCAAAGATAGATCTAAGGTCTCACACTTGTTCATACTTGGAAAATCCAACAAAGCAAAGGCAAGGATGGAATAAGTGGGACAAAATGAATCTAAGGAGTTAATGAGTCAAGGAAAAGTGGCACAAGCATGTTCAATTAATAGAAGATTGATGGCTTGTAAGCATCTATGCACAGGCAAATCAATGTAGCAAAAAGGGTCAAAGAAGTCAATGGTTTAAGTCAGCATTTGATAGATAATAAGAAGAATCAAGCCTTGAGACATTTTTAAAAAGGTTGGGGAAACATTTTTTGACCCAAAAAAATTTATTATAAAGTAACCAAGCTTGAATGAAATATAGAATGGATCTAGGTTGAGTTGGGATGAATAATTCAAGACCAAGAATTAACATTTGAGTTCTATGGAGATGGGATAGGTATTTTGGACATGTTTCAGTCAAAGGTCAACATTTTGTTTTTGAAATAAGACCAAGCATTGAGATACAAGAAAACTAATAATATGATTGGTTTTTATTCCATAAAGAGATCTATACATAGATATTATGATATGAATAGGTACATATAGAAATTCAAAATAGACCAAGTGAGACTCTATCAATTTTAAAGTATAAAGGATTGATCCTTGTCAGTAGAATAGGTGGCGGTGGTAGGGAGTCATGATATGAAGACCTGATGATTGCATAAGGATCATGGAGAATTAAATTATTTTGTAAAGCCCCTTTTAAATTATGCCTTCTTGATAAGATCATGACTCAGTAGCATCCTTGATTTGGTGTTAATCCATCAGAAGCAGTTGGGCTTTTTCCAATGCATAGTTCCCCCTCTCTCCTTTTTTTTTTTTTTTTTTATAAATATAGGATTTTAAGCCTTGAAACTAGATTGATAACCCCTCTCTTAGGCATGACTAGACTCTACTCAAATTTGATATTTTTAACCTTTTGAGATGAATAAAGGACTCTTTTAATATTTTATTATTCCAGTATAGTGTGTCAATGTTAGATTAATTTGCATATGTGGTAGAAATCTATCCCTTGTCAAATCCTAATCTCACCTAGATGCTAGATTATATTATGTTTAAGGTCAAGTTTAGTGTTAAATATCATTTGGTTAAAGATAGAAAGTATATACATTGACTAGTTAGTGCCTTTTATTAGCCCTCCCCATAAAATCCCTTAGGTTTTGACCATTTGGAAAACCTTTGCATGAAATACTAATGCATATATAGCTATTTTTGGTTACATATTTTATCTCATTAGTGTTTTTTGTAAGTTTAGATAGAGTGGATGAACAATCACACCATTGGTGCATCACATCCTTTACTTTTTTTCATGTTTTGTTATCTTGTTATCTCTCCCTTTTCTAGTTAGTTTTATTTTAGGTGATAGATCCAGAAGGAAGCCAACCTTCTCCAAAGCTTTGATCAACTTTTAGGATATCTATAGCCTAGGATTAGTCCCATGTTGGTTTATATTTAAGAAGAGGATTTGAAAAAACCCCTCCTCAACTAGGGTGAAATCTAAAACCCTAATAGTTTTAACATGCCAATTGGGACACATTAGATCTTGTCTTTATGGAATTGTAGTTACAATGGTGATATTAATGAAGGATTTGGTGATTCTAAGCTCAATTAATTACTTCTAATAGTGCAGGCATTTTCCAAGTAAGTTCATCTTCATTGAACTATCTTAATGTTATTTTCATGGCTATGTATGAATGAAATCCCTATGATATACCTCCTTATTATCCCTATGATAGATCATACCAGCTTTTTCATGATCCAAATGAGTCTTTTTATGAGACTAATCAACCTTACCAAGATTTTTATCAGAGATATGATGAGCCTTATCAAGTTTCCCATGATCCTTATTATCAAAATCATTACTCTTACCTTCCTTATGAACCATGTTAGTTTCATGATCAAATTTCACCTTTCCCATATGGATATGATGTTTCACATGAGTAGCCTTGTTTACAAGAGAATATGGATGAGATAGATCTTAAGTTTTTAGAATGTGCAAGATATGTATGTTCAAATTCCTAGATTCGAGAAGTGAAGGGATGGTTTTAAAATGTGTCTAGTGATCTAGAGGAGAGGCTTAAGTTTTGTATCTTTATATTAGAAAAAGTATAAGCTTATGAGAGGCAATAAATTCAATTAGATAAATTATCTCAAGAACCCTCTTTTATTATTTACCATCCTTCTTATGTTCCTTATTCTCATAAAGTTCTTGACCATACCCAGTGTGAGCCAATGGAGATTCCTATTGGAATCAAGAACCTATTCAATAAGTTATTCATATGCCAATTCAAAACCTATTCAAGAGGCTAAACCTTCTTATAGTTCCAATTATTCACCACTCATCCCTCAAGTTCAAGTTATCCATAATGATAAAAAGGTTTTAGATCTTGATGAAGTGTTAGCCAAGTGGAAGGAGCAAAATGTAGATATTGTCAAAGGCTTCTCTTTCCATCCTCTCCAAAATTCCATTACTCCTAAGATCTAAAAATTTGATCATGATAAACCTTCCATGCAGTTTCTAATCCTTTCCCCTCAAAATCTTAGAGCCTATATTTCATAGAGAGCCATTTAAGAGGCAAATAAATAGGAAGAGGAGGTGAAGCTGATCCAAGAAGAGCAACTTTAAGAGCAAAATCAGGTATCTATGGTAACTTGTTTGGACCTCTCTCATCTTGTTGAATATTTTCAAGGGTCTATTATGCCACTCTTGGAGGAAGAGCCTCTCCTTTGTGAGGCAAATAAAGAATATGTAGTTAATGAGATAGAAAATAATGATGACTTCAATGACCAAAAAGAGGAGATAATTATTGGGACACCACTTGGAAATAGTAAGCATGTCTCAGTCTTTCAAAATGTAAAATTAGGATGAGTTACAAGAGCATGTGCAAGTTGGTATGAGATCCAAAATCAAGATGTTTTAGATGTGCATCAGGAGGTTACTTCTCAAGAACCTATTAATTATATATTAGTTTACCAAGATTAAGAGTTTTATCAAGATGTTTTTGTAGCTAATATAAATCAACTACAAGATCATCTTTATTTAGAAAGTAGACATGAGGATAACTCACACAATACCATTGCTAAAGTAGAGAGTATTCTTGAAGAAGAAGACCATTGTCAATAATTGTACCATGATTTCATGAATGAAATTGAAGAATTTAAATGACATATCCTGATGAGAAAATAGTTTAGTAGGTTAAATCTTCATCTAGGGATTCCATTAATGTTTTAGAGATTCATGAACACAATGCTACTATGGGGATGCCCAAGCAAAATGAGAAGGCAGATCTTGATATAGAAGGAATCCTAAATAATTAATGTAGGATGATGTCATAAATGATATTGAGATATCTCTACTAGAGGAAGATGAAAATACCTTTCAAAATGATCTTATTCAGGTTAACCGAAGTGAATAACAAAAAGATGATTGGCAACTATATTTTGAATCTCTACAAGAGATTGAAGAACTTTATAAAGATATGTTTCCCACTAAAGAGCATGTTGTTGATAAATTTGAACAAGAATCACCTATTAAAGATCATGATATATATTGGGTTAATTATCTAGATCTCTTTGAAGAGATGGATGGACTTGTAGTACTTGATAAGAAGGATAAGGTCACTCAAGGACAAGGCATAGATGAGATGTCACTTGACAAGGTTGTAGTTGACAAGTAGCATAAAGAAAATATAGAAGTGCAAGATGATTTTGTTTTTTTTGGTCATTGGTTTACTATTAATAGATCATTTTAGGAGATGTTAAGAGAAATAATAGGCAAAAATAGTGCCTCTTCAAAGGTCATGTTTAATAAACCCCCTACTTTGCAACTTATACCATCTTTTTTAATGAGAAAATTCATGAATTTCCCTTTTGATCTTGGTGCATCATGTTTTGTCATGGTTAATTAAATTAGTTTGTTTATATTTTTTCCTAGATATGCAATTTATTTTCAAATTTAATTTATTCAGATAGTTTCCCTACTTTCTTTTCTTTTCTTCCCTATTTTAGTGGAGTCCATTATTTTTTCCAATCAAGAGGTTTTTTTGTAATCATGGAATAGATGTGTTATATATTATAAGTCAAAGGTCATGTAAATGATTTGAGTTCATTCATAGTAGGCATGTTGCCTAGAAAAGTCACCAAAGATGTTGACCAAATTTGGTTTACATGCCAAAAAATTGCCTAGTTCAATAATCTAGTGGAAAGAGCAAGATCATAATATAAGAGTGACCCAATGTCACAAGGAGAAGGTCTAGAGTTGTAGAAGCCATGATGTGTCAAAAGTGATTGGAATATATATGGAAGTGCATGGAGTTCATTTGATTCTTCATTGAGTTTATCTTGACATTTGAGTTGAATGGCAAAGAATCCAAGTATGGCAATTTGTAGAGGTCATATCTTGCATGTGGTGTAATCTTAGGAAAAAGTGATCACATGGGTTTGTTCATCTTGGTCCTAAGTTACTAGTAAATAAGTTTTAGATCACATACGAAATAAAAAAGGAAGTTATGCATAGTAAAAGTTGGCTCCTCAGTTAGTTTTCACTAAGTTTTCCATGCTTAGTCATTTGAGCTTGGCCATCACTAAAACATCATGAAGGATCACATAGACTAGTGGATCATGTGTAATTATAGTTATACATATCAGTATCATCATAAAAAAAATGTATACCCATGTGAGCTTTTTGGTTCAAGGTAGGATATTTAAAAGTTGGACCTATGTAGTGAGACATTCATGATAACGTCAAGTTTGAGCTTGAACAAAGTAAGTCCTTTTGAGATTAAATTGGATGGTCATGTGAAAATCAATAATGGTCATGTGAACATCATTTAATATCTTTCACACTATCAAATTTAAGATTATAAACTATCCATTATCTTTAAAATTGTGGGTCTTAGTAAGATCAATAGTCCTCACTTGATCATACATCTCAACCCAAGAGAGTGAGATTGATCAAATAGCTAGATAGATCAAGAGATCAAATATGGTGTGTGTAAGATAATATACTAATAGGATCTTGAGGATAAATGTGGGATTAAAAAGTGGTACTATTAAGGATATAATTGATAATTCAAGATAGAGCTAAGGGCTCGCACTCATTTGTACCTAGAAAATCTAATAGAGTGAAGGCAAGGATGGTGTAAGTGGGACCAAATGAATCCAAGTAACTAATGAGTGGTGGACAAGTGGCACAATAATGTTAAGTTGATATAATATCGATGGTTTTTGGGCATCTATGCATAGGTATATCAACAAATTGAAAAGGGTCAAAGAAGTTAAGGGTCTGAGTTAGCATTTGACAAAAAATAAGAATAATTGAGGCTTGAGACATTTCTACAAAGGTCAAGGAGATAGTTTTCAATGTAGGAAAATATAATATAAAGGAACTAATCTTGAATGTGATCTAAGATGGATCCAGGTCAAGTTTGGATGAATAATTCAAGACTAAGCATCACCATTTGAGTGTTGTGGAGATAGGATAGGTCTTTTAGACTTATTTCAATCAAAGGTCAAAATTTTGTTTTTGATTTAAGACTAGGCATTGAGCTACAAGAAAACCAATAACATGATTGGTTTTCAAACTATAAAGGTATCTATGATTAGATATTATGATATGAATAGGTACATCTAGTCATTCAAAATAGACCAAGCAAGACTCTATCAAGTCCAAGGCAATAAGGATTAGTCTTTGTCATCAGAATAGGTGGAGGTGGTAGGGAGTCCTGAGAAAAAGACTTGGTAGTTGCATAAGGATCATGGAGCATTAAATTATTTTGTAAAGCCCCTTTGAAATTGTGCCTTTTTGATAAGATCATGACTGAATAACATCCTCAAATTGGTGTTAATCCATCAAAATCAGTTGGGCCTTTTCCAATGCATAGTTCCCCCTCTCCCCTTTTTTCTATAAATACAAGCCTTTAAACTTTTAAATTAGATTGATAATCCCTCTCTTGGGAATGACTAGACTCTACTTAGATTTGATTTTTTTAACCTCTTGATATGAATAAAGGACTCTTTTCATATTTTATTATTCTATTATAGTGTGTCAATGTCAAATTGATTTGTGTATGTGGTATAAATCTCTCCTTGTCAAATCCAAATCTCACTTAGCTACTAGATTATATTGTTTTACAGGTCATGTTTAGTGTCAAATGTCATTTAGTTAAAGATAGAAAGTGGATACATTGATTGGTTAGTGACTAAAACTAGGCTTCCAAATCAATTAACTTAGGTTTTGATCATTTGGTAAACCTTTACATGAAATAATAATGCATATACAGCCCTTTGGAGTTGTAAATTTGATCTCATTAGTGTTTGTTAAAAGTTTAGATAGAGTGGATGAATAATCACATTACTAGTGCATCACCTCCTTTACACATTTTTATGTTTTATTATCCATTTTTATCTCCCTTTTCTAGTTAGTTTTAGTTTACATAATAGATATAGAAGGAAGCTAGCCTTATCTAGAGGTCTAACCTATTTTTAGGATACCCACAACCTAGGATCAATCCCATGTTGGTCTAGATTTGAGAAGAGGACCTGTAAAAACCCCTCCTCAACTAGGGTGCAATCTAGAACCCCAACACTACCATACATCAAGAAATAATCTAAGGGCGAGATAATGCAAATAAGAAACTAGATTCAATTTGAAGATTTACTTATACAAACAAATAACATTAGCACATCTGCAAGATAATAAAATAAAGTGAACTAAACCTAAAATCCTTCAATAAACCTAGCATAAGTACAAGTTAACAAATCTAAATTACTTAATATGCACATCAAGAATTCATAAAAACTGTTCAAATCTAAACATTCAAATAGATGATTGAGGGAAAATCTATATAGTAAACACACAAACAAATAATGGAGAATCTTTGCAAAATTCCCTGCTTATATTAATTTGCTCAAAGTTTACACCAAGTTTTTAGCTCAAAAACACCCTTCCTCATTATAAATGACAATACCCCTTATATAGAAAACTAAGGTGGTCTGTCGATCAGTTATGTCAAATTAAAATTGTACAAGTGTCATGGATAGTTTTCCCTTCTACAACTTTCTAGAACTAGACACTTTCTAAAATAATTTACCTATAAGCAGTGTGCTTTACAAAGATACAAATACTTTTACAAAACAATATTCCTTTTTTCAATGTACATGTTCCTATACAATGAATATTCCAAGTCAACAAATTTGACCTTGGGACTTCCCTATTATTGCATTCTTTTGCCTCTACTGCAAGATATTCATTACCGTATCATATTGTCCACCAATTAGCTTGAGGTTGATGATAGGTTCCATGAAAATTTCATCCTCTTGATCTACTAGGTCTTTGAAATCTTCATCATCTCTACTCATTTCCTCGTTAATGCTTATAGCCTCACCAATCTTCTCTTTTATAGATAGGATCATATCCAAGATCCTTTTTTTATCTATAGCTATTTTTCCATGTCTTTGATCTTTTACTTCTTTTATGACTTGAGTATCCATATGCCTAAACTCTTCATTAGTGACTAAGCCAATAAGATTGATATTCGATGGGTCTATGATCAAACTCCCTGATATATGCATCATTCTAATCTTTAAATATTTATCATCCATAGGAATATCATCTAGGCTCTTAGACCATTTTTCAAATCCTTGAACTTATCTATCAATATAACCATAGCCATATTTAAATGGGTTAGGCTAACTGTCTTAAACCTAGGAATTTAGAATTATGTTAGACTATTGATCAAGTCCTTCACCTTATTGTGTGAATCTTGCCATTAAGTCACTTAGTTTATGGCCATAATACTCTGCTTGCTCACCACATCCTATCTAGATCTTATTGATTTCAAGGAATTGAAGATATCATATAAAGTGGCTTCAAACATATTGATCAAATCCTCTAGAAAAAAAATGCATTGCTCCCCCAAGTTCTTCTTTTGTTGTTTCAATCCCTTAATAGCTATTTCTTACTACTTTGAATGAGTTTGTTCCAATTCTAGGACATCCTTCTCAAAAATGGGATCTTCTCCATGTCTGTATCCATTCTTTTGTGTCAATTTGGTCAATGGATCCATCTTCTAGTAAGTGATCTCTTATCCTCCTACCATGACCTTCCTTTCTATCACTCTTTATAATATGGAAGTCTCTAGATCAAAATTAACTCCAACTATGGGTTGGGTCACTTTTTGAGTAGGGACATCCATTTGTGATGAATCTACTAAATCACCTAGTATAGCTAGTCTTCTAGCCTCCTCTTCTTGTAAAGCAATAATCTATGGCTTAAGCTCTTCATGCAAAATAATGTTAATCACATTCATTATAGACCAAGGGTGATGCATCGTATGCACTTTCTACAATCTACGTTCATACAAGAATGATTCTAGAATGGGTGGACCATACAAGAATTTTGATTCATTGAATATATTGACTTCACTTATAGGAGTAGTGAAAGTTAATTCGGGTCTTTTTTATTTAGGAACAAGGTGCATTTTGACCTTCCCCTTAGGGATGTCAATAAGGACTAAGTCTAATACTTTCTCTTTTTCCTTTTCTTCCTCAACCTTATCTTCATTTATATCACCTTAAGTTCATCCTCCATAGACTTATTGGGTTCCAAGGATATCATGTCTACCTCTTCTCGAGCTAATTCTTTTTCCTCTACCTTCGATGAAGAAGAAGTAAACTCATCCAGCCTTTTCTCCTTAGGCCTATGCTCTTCAAGTTTATGATCTACTTGTACACTTACTGTTGGTGGTCTATAAAGTTCTCCACTGATCAATTAGTATTATCTTGGGCCTAGTTTCCATCTATCATCAACATTCTATATCCTTTATATTCTAGACTTAGGTCTTAGGCCATATTATTTTAACCTCCTGATGATTTCAAAATAGGATGATGCCTTGGTGTAAATAGGGTCAAACGCCCCAAGATCATGATCATAAGGCACATTTAGGATTCCTTTATTTTCCAAAGGCCCTTTAACTTTCTCATAATGGTCCCATTGCTTAAGCTCATCAATCTTTAGGTTGAAAATTGATCTGTGTTTAGATGTAGCCTCAATATTATCCCATTGATTGAATATGGTCTTTCTAATTGTCATAGGGAGGTTGTGAAGGAATCCCTTTCTATTAGTCTTGTAGAGACCATTTATGCCATGGAATAATTAGTATGCAACCTCTTGTTAAACTAATTTATCTGGGACATGGACATATAACTTGAGATAACTTTGGGTTCCCTCAATTATTATGATAATGCAATTTGGATATAGCCAAATAGCCCCCATAGATTCACCATACATATTTATCAAAGTGCTAACTCTATCCAAGGGAACACTAGTTATGGCCTCACTTATTGTTGGGTAGACACAATCACATATAAAAAGAATGTGATACCTATATTTGAAGATGTGAAACTTATAATATTATTGTGAAATAGTGTGGGTTCCACTAGGAGACCATTCTCTCTAGTTTGAAATTTTTATTTTTACACTGTTGATGCTTAAAATTGCATTGTTTCCAACACCAACATGGGAAGTTTCAGGAATGTGGGACTTGCGACCTGAAATGACCTCCATATTTTAAAGAAGCTAGCTCTTCTTTATCTCAAATGTATTGTGGGAAAAAGGAATAAAAATTAAATGGAATCACCAATGCAATGAAATAAAATTTAACTATGGTGATGTGCTTAAGTATGATTCATTCCTTAATACTAAGCATAGTGAAGCTATCTTTAGGATTCAATTACATTAAAGAGCAAACCATGCATGATCAATGTAAAAGATGAAAACAAATAGAATCAAAGGCTCACAACTTAGATGATTTTACAATAACATATAAAATATCAGCAAAGGCACAAAACTTAGTCTTCTTATTAATTTTCTAGTCACATAAAAGGCACTGATACATGCATAATTATACAAACTTTCTGAATTAAGAAAACAGAACAAAGGCAAATGATATTACTAGCCACAGCAAGAAAGTCTCAAAAACTTATTATAGATCTCTAATAATAATCTATCTATATAAAATTCTCTCCCTTTCCTCTTTCCCCTCTTTTGAACATGTGATTTGAACCCAAATTTATAGCATAGGACTGGCTCAAGATTGCCCGCACGATCAAATCCCAACGGTCTAACCAAACTAGAACTTAACTAGAAGTGTCTAACATAAGATGTCTTTCAAATCTGAAATGGTTAGCCTCTCTACAAGTTCATTGGCTAAAATAGATACACATGGCATTTCCCACTTTGAAATAGGCGAGGACACTTGGCAGCATCGCTAGTCTTAACAAGTGACACGTGGTGGCTTCTGTCAGGAACCTAGAACAATAAACATGCTCCGATGCCTACTTAGTCAAGATCTTACTCCACCAATTAGAGCACATATGATTACTTATTATATTAGCAACTAAACATGGAATTTAACCATAATCAATAAGTAACTAGAAATATGAAACAACACAGGAATTGAGAGATAATACACAATTGTATTAATAATCACTCAGAAGAATATACAATAAAGAATATGACACTTCTTCCACCTCAAAGGTTCACCACACCTCAACACCTTATTCACTCTCTCTCTTGGTCACAATAATCAACTCCAATACAGAATTGATGTTCACCTCTCCAACCAGTCAGTAACACGCTGCCAGTTCACCAAGTACACAACTGTACTCCAAGTAGATCTCCTGCTCTCTGCTACTACCTGCAAATCACTAGACCTTACTCACCATTGTAGATATCCTATAAGAAGTCATGCACACATGCTGACCAAGATCATACACATACGAAGAACCCTGTTGATTCTCCAAACTAGTACCCACCTTGGTACTGCGGCACTAGGAGGAACGCACCATTGCTCTCTTCTCTCTGAAGGATCTTATTGCTCTCTTACTCACTAGCTACAAGTTTTACAATACAACCCATGAGTCCATATATAGATCTCATGCTTACAATAATTAGACTAACCTAATTACAATAATTAGACATGTAACTCAAGACTAAGACTAGCCTTTGACATGCAAACAAACAGTCCAAAAATAGACTCTCCAGGATCGACATGCAAACTGCCTGTTCTCGCACAGGCTGCCGATGTCAGCTCCTCCATGACCGATGTTGGCCGACTGGTGACTGATGCCAGTTGCTTCCTCACTACCATCTGACTGACATCGATTAATCAGACTAACGCCAGTTTCCCTACAACTGATTCTGCAACTCCCTGTAACTCTGCATCCTCTGTAACTTTTCTTGTTTGCATCTTAGTGAAGCTTTTAGCTCCATAACCTAACAATCTCCCACTTAGAGATAAATAGCTGCACCTGTACCTATACCTGTACACCATCTAAATTATTCCTTGGCTTGTATTCCTCTTCAAGATCCATTCTGAAGACCAACCAACACACAATCTGTGATGCCGCACCTATCATTCAAGTAACCTGCCACATCTGAACCTACATATCCATCTAGTGAAGAACTTGACCCTGCATAACAAGAATCCCTGCTACTAGTCCCACTGAACTACCCTCCAGTAATCCTTCCTCGAATTAGCTCCATACTTTCTGACAACCCCCACTGATTGGGAAAACTTAGGTCTACACTAGACCTCATGTGATTTCAAACCCTATTTCAAGCTAAGCTTGAACTGTCCAGCCATTGGTGTGCTTTCTGATTCTACAACCTGCATCATGAACCTCACCAACACCATCTTCACATCAGCTCCCACTGGAGATAAAATCTCCATGTCTCTTATGCCAAAGAATTTTGCTGCTCCAAATTCTTCATGACACACCTCTGAACTAACCTTACCCTTAGCTTAGCAAATACCTGTATGTACAAACCTACTAGTAAATCACCCACATACAATAACAAGATGATGTTGCGACCATCATCTACCTGGTAAGATAAACACAATAGTTACACTGACATTGACTGAAGCCATGCTTAGTCATCCACCTGTCAAAACCTATACCACTGTCCTGCAGCTTCCTCAAGATCATATGCCTTGGCCTTCTATCTCTTGTGTCCATCCACTCTCTTCTTTAACTTGGGAATCCATTCTGTCTCTCAGTGCTTACTTCCAACTAACAACTCTACTAACAAACACCTATTTGGTTCTTCTTTAAGGACTCACACTCCTCATCCATGCCAAGCTCCCATTGTATATGGATTCTACCTGCATTGCTTCTTCGCATCTTCCTAGTTCTTAACCATTAATAAGCAATATAAAGAAGGTGAACAATGAATATGAGGTTCACTTACCCTTTTTGACCTTGATATGAGCATTTGAGACCTGTTGACAACTTGCTGTCTGCCTAATATCTATTCCAGTGACTGATCTCGGCCATCTCACAGTCTGCTCCCAACCGATGTCGGCTCCCTATACTGACCCTGACTACCGACATCATTTCCCTGGCCGATGCTGGTGTCCTTTCTACCGACATCAGTTCTTTCATGACCGACGTCGGTCTTTATTTTGCTGATGTCAGTTACTGTCTGACCGACACCGATACCTGTGTTCGTCTGTAAGTGATAACTTTTTACCCACGAGCTCTTCATGGATCAAAATCCTAATCAAATCAACCCTGATCTGTTCAAAATAATTTAGTTCCCTCACCTGATCTCTATCCATCATCTCTTCCATGAACATCAAGGCTTTCCAGTTCTTTAACTTGTCAAAGACATCTGAATTCTACTTCAAAACCTTCATTCTCCTTCTACATATGTGACTAAGCGTACGAAACCACATCTCTATAACAAAAGTTGAATTAGTAATATAAGTAGATAGATAAAGAATACCTACTTTCTTACCACCATCTAATTCAAGTGTATCCGCTATGAGAGTTACAGTGCATCTCTCATCACCCAAATTTCCTGAAGAAATTAGACTCATCTCCAAGACTGGTACCTGCATGACTTCCTTCAACCACTGTGTGTCATTCATCTGCAATTTCAGCTTCACTTCCCCTTCGTCAATCATCTGACAAGGCTCTCCAACCCCTAAATAAATCTCTCCAAAGTCTCCAAAGACATACCTATGAAAAGATGCTCTATTTTGGGCTGCATGGAAAGAGGCAAAATAATATGTAAACAAAGATTCTACTTTATCCAGAGCAATCGGTGAAACGTCACCTACAACATCTGCTCTACACGCTAATCTTCTACCAACCAACAATCTCTTTTTACCTGCTCTTTCTTTCCATCAATCAGACCATTCATGTTATTTAGTTTCTCCATTCATAGCTTACTATCTTCTACCATTGCTATACTCCCACTCAATCTGAAACACCTGTGAGTGACCTGTAATCAACAAACACTACCAGATTTGAAACCACCTGTTAGTCAACCCAACCAAAAGCACTGATACCACTTGTTGGTATCAGCTCTTGAACCTACAACCAAGGCTCTGATACCACTTGTCAGGAACATAGAACAATAAACATGCTCCGATGCCCACTTAGTCAGGATCTTGCTCCACCAATTAGAGCACATATTATTAATTCTTGTATTAGCAACTAAACATGGAATTTAACTAGAATCAATAAGTAACTAGAAATATGAAACAACACAGGAATTGAGAGATAATACACAATTGTATTAATAATCACTCAGAAGAATATACAATAAAGAAGATGCCACTTCTTCTTCCACCTCAAAGGTTCGCCACACCTCAAGACCTTCTTCACTCTCTCTCTTGGTCACAACAATCAACTCCAATATAGAATTGATGTTCACCTCTCCAACCAGTCAGTAACACACTGCCAGTTCACCAAGTACACAACCGTACTTGAAGTAGATCTCCTGCTCTCTACTGCTACCTGCAAATCACTAGACCTTACTCACCATTGTAGATCTCCTATAGGAAGTCATGCACACATGCTGACCAAGATCATACACATACGAAGAACCCTATTGATTCTCCAAACTAGTACCCACCTTGGTACTACTACACTAGGAGGAACGCACCATTGCTCTCTTCTCTCTGAAGGAGCTTATTGCTCTCTTACTCACTAGCTACAAGTTTTACAATACAGCCCATGAGTCCATATATAGATCTCATGCTTACAATAATTAGACTAACCTAATTACAATAATTAGACACGTAACTCAAGACTAAGACTAGCCTTTGACATGTAAACAAATAGTCCAAAAATAGACTCTCCAGTATCGACATGTAAACTTCTTGTTCTCGCATAGGCTACCGACATCAGCTCCTCCATGACCGATGTTGGCCGACTGGTGATCGACGTCGGTTGCTTCCTCACTGCCATCTGACCAACATCAATTGATTATACCGATGCCAGTTTCCCTGTAACTGATTCTATAACTCCCCACAACTCTGCATCCTCTATAACTTTTCTTATTTGCATCTTGGTGAAACTTTTAGCTCCACAACCTAACAGCTTCTACTTGTCTATAGAAGCTTTAGATACTTTTTGAGACTCCTACAAAATATGACACATGGCATCTTTGACTGAGCTTTAGAAACACTATAGAAACATTTAGGACTCATTTAGATTCACATGGATGATGAAACTTGGCTCACTCTGCTTACTTTAGCAACTCACCCAGGGTCCACCACATTCCTTTCTCAATAATGAAATAAAAGGAAGAAACTACGGATGTTGACACTTGGCAGTATCCATAAATATTACAAAGGACACATGATGCTTTCCACATAACTTAGAGAAACATATTAAAACCTTCCACAGTTGCCACTTGGCACCTTCTACGCGCATTGAGAGAAGCTTATTAAAAGAAGCTTTTAAAACTTATAAGAAACTAAAATGTGGATGCTGACACTTATCAAGCTATGTGGGTATATTAAAGGACACGTGGCTCCATCCACATTACTTAGATAAATTATAATGTGTCCCAGCTAATGAAACTTGGCATGTTCCATGCGACTCTTAGACTTAGACAAAACTTAGGAAAAATGAAAACCCATGCCCATGCTCTGTGTCAAAACCTTCACTGCCAAAATTGAAATGTGTAGGGACAAAACTAGAGTGCACAACTGAAACTCAAAACAAAATGTAGAGTATTTTACTCTATAGTTCGTTGCAACCCTGAGGACTTTTGAGCCTGCTAAAAAAATAATCCAAAGAATATATAAAAAATGTGGTAAAAATCATAAATTTTGTAAGGCTATCTGATAAATAGACCATTCAACATTAGATAGTCCCTATTTATTTTTCAAATATTGGAAGAATAAATCAAGGTTGATGATGTCCTTGTGTGAAAAAATCTGTAAAACATAAACTGTAGTCTTTAATTAGAAATCAAGCTGGGCCATGGGGATCAAGACAACTTCCACTTTTGGCACTAATGAAGCATCTATTAAACCTTGGAAAACTGACTGATCATTTTATCTGCTAATAGCATGTCAGACACGTCAAAAAAATGGTTGCATAAAGATACCTTAGGGAATTTTGGGGATTTGAGAGAGATTTAGTGAATGCGAGAGTTTCAAAAAAAATTAAAAGACTTTGAGCCGCAGCCACATGTTCATAGAACACTTATTAAAAGAAAGAGTGGGGGAAAAAAAATGGGAAAATAGAGCAACAAGGAAAGGGAAACTATCTAACTATAATACATGGGAGATATTACTTAAACAAAACATTTCAGGCAGATCCCATTCACAGGAATATCTTTAGGTTTGCCCTCCATTGTTTTGAGCTTGAATGAATTTTGTTGTTTACATGTATGAATCTTATATGAGCCAATCTACAATGCCTCAAATTTATTGTGTTTACCCAACTTGGTAGCTCTCACATCCCATTTCAAAACAACTGAGCCTACTTCGAAATGGGGGTTTGAAGTCTTCTTATCAAAGCAGTCTTTGATTATTTTTTGATGTCTCATTAATGATTCAATTGCTATATCCCTCTTTTCTTGACTTTTAGGAGATCAGCAAGTCTAACTTGCATGGGGTCATTCTCCTCAATTTCAATTTGTTTTAATAATTGGAGAGCAGGAATCTCCAAGCTTAGGGGCATTACAATAGGCTTACCATAGACCAATTCATATGGGGACATCTTTGTCACTTATTTAAGTGTAATTCTATTAGCCTGCAGTGCTATATTAAGCACTTTATGCCACTCTTTGTGATGATCAACCCCTATTCTCTTAATAAGTCTAATCAGGTTCTTGTTGGTTGATTATGCCAAACCATTACCCTGAGGGTAATAATTTGAGGAAGTTTTTAAAATAGATTCCATACTTTAGTGCAAATTCAACTATTATTTCCCCTAAAAATGCCTTAGCATTATCTAAACTTATGGTACGAGGAGGCCCAAAGTGAGTAGTGATATCCCCCAGAAAGTCTAGGATCACCTTTTCTATTGCTTCTTTGAGTGGCACTGCCTCACTCTATCTGGTAAAATAATATGTGGCAGTTAGAGTCCATTTGTGTCCCATAATCAACACTAGATTGATCATTCTAATGAATTCAAAACCCCATTGAGTAAAGGGTTCATCAACAATTATAGGACTAAGGGGCATTGTTACATTCCTTCTCTTCCCCACATAATACTGACAAGATTGACATTTTTTGTCCAGTTGATAACAGTCTGTAAATAAAGTATGCCAAAAATAACCTACTTGACTTATCTTTATAGCTATGGTTCTTGTAGAAAAATGTCCACCTGAGACTCCATGGTGCATTTCATGTAGTATTTTCTGAGCCTCATCTTTCTCTATGCATATTAAAAGTATGCCATCAGTATTTCTTCTAAAAAAAACTTGGTCAATTAAAACAAAATAAACCCTTTACTGCCAATAGTATCTCCTCTTGTCCTGAGAGAGCTCTTTTGGGAAAATATCATGTTTCATAAAATGGATTCTATTTGTGACCTAGGAGTTTTGATCAATTTCTTGTATCCTTAATAGATTTTCCTTTTTTGTTTCTTCAATTTTCATCTTTTCCATATCTTGAGCCATGTATTAGCACAACCCCCTACCTCTGACCAACTTAGTGGGTCTGACCTCTACATTATACTCAAGGATCTTTGTTATCTAGTTTGCTCTTTTTTTAGTAATTTCACCTTCCATAATGTATTCTTTGACACTAGGATGAGCCACAAGTATCAAAATCTTATTTTCTGATACCATATGCTTGAATTTATTGAGGGATTTTACCATAACATATGCTTATTTCTCCACAAAGTTGATATGGCTTCATACTCCCTAAGAGTCCTTGAGAAAAAGGCTATTGGGTGTTCTCCCTCTTATTGATCATCTTTCTATGTTAGGATAGTAGCAACACTGAACTCTCCTCCATAAACATACATTATAAAAGACTTAGAGAAGTCTAGGTTACTAAGTACTGGGGATATTGAAATTGCTTTCTTGACCTCATCAAAAGCTTGTCTTCCTTCTGTAGTCCACTTGAACACTAGGTCTTTCTTCAACAAGAGTGTCACTGGTCTCATTAGGCCTACAAAGTTTGATATAAACTGACTGGCAAAATTAATCTTTCCCAAAAAGGACTGAACTGCCTTCTTATTTACTAGCAGGGACAAGTTCATTATGGATGTGACTCTCTCTAGATCTATAGAGACTCCTTATTTGGATACTATATGTCCCAATAGTTTGCCTTGAGGTACTACAAAGATACACTTCTTGGGATTCAGGGATATTCCAAACTCTTGACGCTTCTTAAAAATAGATTCAAAATGATCAACAACATTCTTGGAAAAAATAGTGAGATCATCAAGATAAATCAGAATGATTTTATTTATGAATTCTCCAAATGATACATCCATTGCTCTTTGAAAAGTGGCTCTAGCATTTGACAGGCCAAATGGCATCTTGGCATATGTAAACATTCCCCATTTGGTAGAAAATGTAGTCTTGTGTTGGTCTTCATTAGCCAACCAAATCTGATTGTATCTAGAGAAACCATCTAGCAAGGAAAATATCTCTGATCCAGCCATAGTGTGTAAAATTTGTTCTATAGAGGGCAAGGGATAGTGTTCTTTCAAAGATGCTCTATTTAGGTCTCTGAAATCCACACAGAGCCTTATGTCACCATTCTCTTTTCTGACTATTACTAGATTGGATACCCAAGTTAAGTGTTTGATTGGAAAAATTATTTTAGATTCTAAGAGTTTCTACAACTCATCCACCATTAGAGGTTCAATCCTTGGATTCACTGGCCTCTGCTTCTATTTGACTGGCTTAGATCCTTCACTCAAATCTATTGTGTGCTGAATGATGTCTCTATTATAGCCATGAAGGTCTTCATAGGTCCAAGCTATTACTCTGTCATATCTTTCACACAAGTCAATTAGTCTTTCCCTTTCCTCTTGGGTTGTGGATTTTCCAATCTTTAGTTTTCTCCCTTCACTCACTTGTATGTCAGAATAATCTACTTTATTTTCTTGAAACCTTTTCTTCTCTAGGCTTACATCTTCTGGATCAAATAGGTTTTCTAAAGTAATGAAGCCTTTGGGAAGCTTATTGGTCTTTAATTGAATAATTTGGTCTCCATATGCTTCTTCAATTTTGGGATACAATTGATCAGCAAATTCCCCTAACTGTTGCAAAAATGAGAGTACCTAAAAATCATTTTCAAAGACTTGCCAATTTTCATCATTGTCTGGGATAGTTGGTCTTACTATAAATTTGACTGACTCATTATCGACTAATAGATCAGTTGTTGGGTCAAAATGTGAGCCAATCTGTGCCATCCTATTTGCTTTAGAATTTTGGGTTCTAGGAACTACTTCAATATTGAAAGCTTCAAAATCATCTATTAAGTCCCAAATTCTGTGTCTATAGGATCTAATCCTTACATTTTTGGCTATTGCCTTTTCTCTGATTTGTTTTGCCACTAGTTCTAAATCCCCTTTTACTATCAGATTCTTTACTCCCTTTTTCTTGGCTAACATGAGCCCACGTACTAAGGATTCATATTCAGCATCATTATTAGTATAGGCAAATTGGAAACAGATAGCTCTTAAAAATTTCTCACCATTTGGAGCAACAAGACAAATACCTATTCCAACACCATTTTTACTTCTAGCCCCATCAAAATTTAAGGTCCAAATTTTTGAGTCCTTTTTAGATTCTTAAGTCTTTGGTTTTCTTCCCTTAAAACATTTGGGATTTCATGGTCTTCATCGAATATGGCATAAGTGCCTAGACCAATACAGTCATAATTTCCATATGGGTCACTTTGCATCATAGTTAATAACTGATTATTTTCCTCCTCTTGGTCATGTTCAGTCAAGTCACCTAACTCTTCAACAAAGACCCTTTCTTCCTTATTCAGCATAGCATGAGCTACCTCTAATTTTGGGGTTGGTTCATTGGTGATGTGATCCTTATATAGTGACTCAGATAGTATTTTTATTTTTGTACCATATTTGGTTCTTAGGATGAGGTGAGACTAATCAAGTGACATATAACCTCCTATCTGGGCTGTGAAATCTCTGGATAAACATAGCCAAATACAAGGGGTATATCTATGACTACCACATCATGATTGACAATTATATTAGGGAAAGCATAAAATTGCAATGGGAGTTGTTTAATTTTCCCTATTATTTGCACCGATTTCCCACCTAGCTGCATAACTCCTCTAGTAAGTGGTTCATACTTTATTTTTAATGCATCTGCTATTTATTTAGGCATTACTATAGTACTAACCCCTGAGTCTATCATTTCATTATGTAATAGTTTCTTTCCAACTATCAAATTCAAATAGAAGGGCTCTGGTTTGGATTTGCTTACCTCTAGTGCATTGTTCAAAAGGGTTGTCGTCTGTAGAGGAATTGTGTCTTTGATCTTTTACTTATCAACAAGTCCTCCTTTGGTACCAGTAAATTTAGGCACTACTTGGCCCTGTATAGCTTCTTTCAATAGTGTCTTTTGCCTAGGAATAGCTAACATGTCCCATATTGACACATGTGCTAGGGTCCTCGTCAACTGATTCACCACATTCAACGGTCCTAGTGTTTGGGTTCTTGGATAATAAGTGTACCTTATTTTTTCTTGAACTTGTCTAGAAATTACTTGGTTCTACATTGGCTGTGGTATTTCTTGTCTAGAAGCTATGTTTTGATGACTGTAAAATGGAGGAATCCCCATAATTTCATAATTTGTGACTTCAGAGCATTCCATCATCCTTCTCTTGGCTTTGGTGTAGTAATATGATTGTACCAAAGGCTTCTTGTAAGTAGAAGCTTCATTTAAGAATACTAACTCTTCATCTTCAAACCATGAAAACAAAGCATGCTCAAGGGATATTTCTTCTTTTTGTTGTAAGGATATCCCTTGTATCTAAGCCACCAGGACTGAATTTAACATACCAAGGGCTTGGTAGGGTTGAGTGTCAAAAGTATTTGCAAATTATCCATCCATTCTTCTTTTCTCTGCTATCTTTTGCTGTAGATTACCCCTAGGACAATCTCTAGGCATGTGAGCATTATTACAAGGGAAACACCAGGCATTGGCGCCATCTGCCTAATTATTCTACTGTAGAACAATCTCCCTATTTGGATTAGGTGGAATAGTCTGTGAGGGTGTAGGGACTGTAACTAATTGGTTTGATGGTTGAGGGTTAGTTTGCCTTTGAGGACCCTGATACTGATTTGGCTATGGTGGAGGTCTATTTCCTTGGTAGCCTTGATATTTGGGTCTAGGATAAGGATTTTGCTATCTTTTTAGGTTAATTATCTCATTATAAAATGTCCTTAAGATGTTCTTGACATCATCCATCTTAGATGACTAGATAGGGATAGCTACTTTAGCAAGTTGTTGAGGAAATGTATACATAGACATAGGTGGGGCTATGTGATTAGGGGCTTCTTGAGGCAAAGGTAAGGTAATCTCTAGAAACATGGGCATGGGATGCCTTAGGGGTAACTTTATAGCATCTATTAAATTATTTTTAGCTCTGACTACATAGTCATAGGCTTTTGGCAGAGTTTGACCTCCAAGTGATTGAATCATTACTGATATATCTGAGTTTAAAGCTTTAAGATAAAATACTATAGCCATACCTGGTAATGGTCTTGTTGTAGTAGGAATTCTTTCCCAAGTCTTTTGAAATCTTGAATTGAAATCAATCATTGCTTCTTGTGGTGCCCTTTTGATAGTAATCAATTGTTGCAATAAATAATATTTATCACCCTTTTCTTCAAATCTTGCAAAGAAAGCATCTCCAAGCTGATCCCATGTAGATATTATATTTGGGGTCAAAGATCTGTACCATTCCAAAGCCTTCCCCTTAAAAGAAGCTGCTAACAATCTTATAGCCACATTATAATGTGTGATCACATGCATTGCATAGACATCAGACACATCCTGTAGATGTTCTTCTGGTGTTTTGAAATCTTCCCCACTGAATTTGGGTAGAGCTTTTAGGGCATTTACTGGAATAGGATCCCAAGTGGCTAGTGGTACTGGGAGAATCAAAGCACTGCCAGAGTTCCAATTTGTATAATTCCTTGGGGCTATAGGTGCTCCCATGTTTACTCTTAGTGTTGCTGTAAACTAATTGACCCTTCTTCTTGAATTAGTTATCAATGGTGGTAAAAGAATACCTGGGTTCACAACATATTGAGCTCTTGTTACTAGTCCACAGCTCTGAATCCTTGTAGATCTCTGGTTCATATAGTATTGAAAGAAACTTCAAGATATTCTCCCACTAGGCGTGCCAAAAACTATTGATGCTTAAAATTGTGCTATTTCCAACACCAACATGGGAAGTTTCAGGAATGTGGGACTTGTGACCTAAAATGACCTCCAAATTTTAAAGAAGCTGGATCTTCTTTATCTCAAATGTATTGTGGGAAAAAGGGATAAAAATTAAACAGAATCACTAATGCAATGAAAGAAAATTTAACTATGGCAATGTGCCTGGGTATGATTCATTCCTTAATACTAAGCATAGTGAAGCTATCTTTAGGATTCAATTACATTAAAGAGAAAACAATGCATGATCAATGTAAAAGATGAAAACAAATAGAATCAAAGGCTCACAACTTAGATGATTTTGTAATAACATAGAAAATATCAGCAAAGGCATAGAACTCAGTCTTCTTATTAATTTTCCAGTCACATAAAATGCATTGATACATGCATAGTTATACAAACTTTCTGAATTAAGAAAATAGAACAAAGGCAAATGATATTATTGGCCACAACAAGAAAGTCTCAAAAACTTCTTGTAAATCTCTTATAATAATCTATCTATAGAAAATTCTCTCCCTTTCCTCTTTCCCCTCCTTTGAACCTATGATTGGAACCCATATTTATAGCATAGGACTAGCTCAAGATTGCCTGCATGATCAAATCACAACGGTCTAACCAAACTAGAACTTAACTGGAAGTGTCTAATAGAAGATATCTTTTAGATCTAAAATGGTTAGCCTCTCTACAAGTTCATTGGCTAAAATAGATACACGTGGCATTTCCCACTATGAAATAGGTAAGGACACTTGGTAGCATCTGCTAGTCTTAACAAGTGACATGTGGTGGCTTTTGCTTGTCTATAGAAACTTTAGATACCTTTTGAGAGTCATACAAAAGATGACACATGGCAGCTTCCACTAAGCTTTAGAAATACTATAGAAACATTTGGGACTCATTTAGATTCACATAGATGATGACACTTGGCTAGCTCTGCTTACTTTATCAACTCACTCGAGGCCCACCATAGTCCTTTCTCAACAATGAAACAAAAGGAAGAAACTGTGGATGTTGACACTTGGTGGTCTCCACAGATATTACAAGGGACACGTGGTGCTTTCCTCGTAACTTAGAGAAACATATTAAAACCTTCCACAATTGCCACTTGGCACCTTCCATGTGCACTGAGAGAAGCTTATTAAAAGAAGCTTTTGAAACTTATAAGAAACTGAAACACAAACACTGACACTTATCAGGCTTCATGGGTATATAATAGGACACGTGGCTCCATCCATGTTACTTAGAGAAATTATAATGTGTCTCAGATGATGGCACTTGGCATGTTCTGCGCAACTCTAAGACTTAGACAAAACTTAGGCAAAATGAAAACCCATGCCCATGCCCTGTGTCAAAACCTTCACTGCCAAAATTGAAACACGTAGGACCAAAATTGGAGTGCACAACTGAAACTCAAAACAAAATGTAGAGTATTCTACTCTATATACACATAGGGAATCATGGAGATATGACATCATGAAGAATTGGGTCTTCTTCTTATGCCTAATTGCATATATTTTCCTACTTAAGGAGATACTAATTATTTCAACCAAAGGAAGGAGAAGTACTTTTTAAATAATGAATTAGACTATGGACACCAATACTGGGTCTACATATATAGTGGTTGCATTTCCGCAAAAAAAATTCAACATTATCATAATCATCCTTACCCCATGGTCTAAAATGGTTAATAGGGATATTTTTGTTGAAGTCTGAAAATACTTGGTTCTAAAAACCCAACCACATGGCTAGTATGTTTTTCGAATTATGATCTTTAGCCCATGCATTGATGGAGGCTAGGTTAATTTGGGGTTTGGGCAACTAATAGTGACTCAAAAATAATAGCATAAATAGAAGCAACATTCCTACGATTATATTCATTGATTATCATGCTCTTATCTATCTTAGTTTCCTTGAAAATGGGAGTAAGAATGTCAATGCAGTGGAGTATCTCAGGTTTCACTACTACATGTGAAGACTGGTCATTTGGATTGCCACTATATCATCGTACAGCCTCTTAGTAAGGAGATTCTTCTCCTCTTCCTTGGTAATGGTGGGATAGTTCTCAATTATCCAAAATAATTTTGACTAGTTGTTATCTCTTATGTTTAAAGCATTAGCAATGAACTTGGTGGCCTTGAACACTCATCCTTTAGCATCTTTGGTCAAATAGATCTTGGCATCTTTCTTAGAAACATGTTTATGTACTATCATTGCTATAATTTTGATTTATTTATCCAATTACAAACAATAATTCAATCCTTTGGCTCAATGTATAATGAATACAAAGTCAATTAGGGAAAGTTTTACACTTTTAATGTTTTTAGGAGGTTTACATAGATATTTAATGGTGACAACTAGTTAGAACTATGATTTTTGTGACTTATATTCTGATTGGATCTTGTATTTATACCTTTCATGTCTATGGGTCCATAAGATATTTTAATTTGACTTGTCTTTCTTATGTGGCATCATTGCAACATATTTCCCACTAATTTAAAAAATGACCATTTGTCACTTTTGGACATGTGTCATTACTTCATGCAATATTGAAGCTAGATAAAATTCACACCATTGATCAATTGAGAAGTCTTTGGACCTTGACTTCATCATGGGCCATTGATATTCATCTCAAAGCTTATGAGATTATGCCACAAGGAAACATCTTGTTCAACCTAGGCTCTTTCCATTCTATCATGCCAAGTGGAACCTTCCCCTTCATTCTAGGCCCTTTGAAAGGTTAACCTATCACTTGTCATAGATATCAATCTAAGATATTAAATGCCATTGCTTGATCTCTATTCCACTTATCGTGGTTTTGACACTTATCACTACCACATTCATTCTAAGTTATTTAAAAAGTTTATCTTCATCTCACAATATTGGATCCTCTTTGCACAGATCAATGCACTTCATCGATCCTTTTAACCTAGGATCGAGCATGAACCATTAATCTTCTTAATCACTTTATCAAGATCTTGCCACCTATCAATCCCACATTCCTTCATAAGACCTTTGATGTTTTTATCCCTCACTCACTATTATATCTTTATTACATAAACCAATGCATAACATTGATCATGTTTTTTACTTATTGACTTTCATCTTTACCCTCTAGTTGTTGATCTCTCTTCTAGGCTTTGAGATCTTGTCACTTGGCATATTCACTTTGGTTCATTTCTACAGGTAATGAAAGCTAAGTTAGGACTTGATAAATATAAAGAGACTTAGGATTAAAGTTTTAGTCTAAGTTCTTAGTCATGATAAAAAACATCATTAAGACTTAGGGTAAAACCTTAGACTAAGTATAAAATATGATAAAAATGTTCTCATGATTAATTAGTCCATGAAAAAAATAAAATAGACTAGGGGCTTTTGGGAATACAAACACTTAAGATAATTTTAGACTAAGGTATTTTAGACGTATTGATAAATATACTTAGGAGTTAATATAAAATTAAGCTCTATGTGATAACGTAGTGGAAAACAAAGTAGTATTAAATGTAACAGTAAAAACATAGTATGATAAAAACATAGTATGAAAAAAATGTCGTAAGGATAAAACATAGTGAGTAAAAACATAGTGTTATTGGTAATGTCATAAAAATGTCATGAAGAGTATAATTGGGACATTTTAGTGTTTATCAAATTGTGTATTTGTTGTCTAATTCATTTTGGTGATAGTAGTTAACATTTCATGGTGGAAAACTAATGCACCAAATTTTAGCAAAATAATAAAGGAAAATGAGATTTCATGAGTTTGGACCTTTAGTTGAAAGTTGTGTCATCTTCATGACATTACCAATGCCACTACATTTTTTCCTCATTATGTTTTGTCCTTTCAATATTTTGTCATACTACATTTTTATCATACTACATTTTTACCTCTATGTTATTTACCACTACATTTTTGTTTGCTACTTTTTTGTAGGATGCCTAAAATTAGACTAGGTCTAAAATATAAGGGACTTAACATAAAAAATTTAGCCCAAGGTTTTATTTTTATTAAAAACATGATTAAAACCTTAGGATAAAACATAAACTAGGTTTTAAAAAATATAAAGTGTTTGCACATAAATTTGAATAAAATGACCTATGTAAATTTGAATCTATTTCAAAAGGACTAGGTTAAAACACATTAGACCTAGGTTTTTTAACATTATTTATTCATAGATTCAATTAAGAAATTAAAGACCAAATTTTAATAAAGGGTCAAATTATCATTGAAGTATGAAACCCCCAACTTTATTCATCCAAACAAGACTCCATTAAACCTACAACATGGAAACACCAATAGCAACCATTAGCAACATTAGATAGAATAAAACAAGGACCATATGAAAATATGACAATTAATACAAATGAGAACTAGTTGTGGATGATATTCAAATAAAAAAATATGATCAAGAGGATTTTTCAATTCAAAGCAAAAATTTGTAAAATTTGAAGGGTCCCCATTTTCTATAAATGGGGGTATGTTGACCTCATCAAATGATGACTTCCAGGGGAAACGTACAAATATGTTGGAAATCATATAATCTTAGTTTAGACTAATAATTAGGCTACTCATTCTACTTGATAAATTATCATTATTAAGATCAATTCATAATTAAAATAAATCTTGCACTTGTAGAATTATGATCAAACATCAAAATTCAGTCATGTTGTGTGTGTTTTATTTGATTCCATTTACTAATTGCCATGGGATTTAGAGAAAAAAAATATATATTCATGACTTTAACCATTAAAATTGACTTATATCATCTTTAAATATCAAGTAAGAATCATTATTTTGCTTAGGGAAGGCTTGGGCATTGCTCTGATACTAGCCAAGCATCTATAGCCCCAATAGAGATGCCTTCGATCCCAATCAAGGCCTTGCTCCACTACCATCCAGACATCTATAGGCTTGGTGGAGGTTACCAAAATCACCTTTGCTTATAAATATTTTGAATTTTCAATATATCTTTTATTTTTTGTATTTTCAAGCATATTTATCTTTCCAAGAAAGGTGGGAACCAGAATTTCTAGTTTTTGGGGTTTGGTCAAATGTTCAATCTTTAGACAATCATCCTTGGTTATAAACCTTATCCTAGGTAATTAATGTTTGTTAAGTGCAATCATGACTTTATCCTAATAATTTTTCATTCAACATATATAATCTATATTAGAATAAAGCTAAGATTAGAACAAGGTTTAAGATTTTTAGGGAACAATTGACCTATTCATTAGTGTTTATCAATTTATATAAATCATAACATCAAGCTCAAAATTCCAAGGTCTAAGATCAACCAATGCTTTTCAAACATAACGTCATTTCTGATTTGTGGAGTTTCTTTGAGAAACTTTATGAAACTTGAGTTAAATACTATCTTAAAAAAGACTTATTGAAAGCAAGGAAATAATTAGAGAAAATAAACAAAATAAAAGACAAACAAACAAATATTTACAAGCACTATGCACAAATAATGGACAAGAAAAGGAACTAATCTATAACCTACCTACACTAACTCTAACTAGTCTTACAATTTACTCCATGAAGTCCTATGGTGAAACAACAAAGAAGTAGTGCTTGAGGTATTGCCCATTAGTTGGCCAAGTGAACTCTGCTTGCAAGTCTTTGAGTTTGAAGATGTTGTCTCCTAATATCTTAGCAATATGATATGGGTCAATCCACAAAGGTGTGAACTTTTCATGTTTTCCTTTAGGTTTAGATGTTTTATCCTAGAGGAAAACTAGGTCTCATTCTTTGAATACCTTGATCTTTGAATGCTTATCAAACCATGTTTTAATTATGGTTTGATGTCTGTTGAAGTTGGCAAATGCCTCCTCCCTTGCACCCTCCATTTCTATGATGTTAAGTAGCCTTAAATTTTAATGTTCTTAATCTTCGTCCATGTACTCTTGCATGAAATTTTAAGTTTCCAACTTGAGAGTAATGGGAAATATTGGCTCTTAACCATATACTAGTAGAAATGGTGATGCCTTGTGAGCTTGATTTACTATAGTTATGTTTTCCCAAAGGGCATATTTGAGCAATTTGTGTCATGTCCTTGGTTTGTAAACTATAGAATTTTTGATAGCTTTCATCAAATTCTTACTTATTAATTCTAAAAATCCATTAGATTGAGGATAATGGTTTCATGAAAACTTGAAAACAATGTTATTATCATAGGCCCACTCAGTCATCTCAATAGATACAAAGGAAAATTCATTATCATAGAGTAGAGACAATATTTTCCCAAATCTAGTGCATATGTTCTCTTCGAAGAACTTAATTGCTTCTTCAGTCCTACATTTCTTTGTTACCACTAATGTTGTCCATCTTATACAACAATTAGTAGTAGTTAGCACATATTTGTGTCCATCTAAATAATTGGGGTCTATCACCCCTACAAATTCTAATCCCCATTGAGAAATTTCTTTATCTATCATAGCTAAATTCAATGGCATGGTTGTTTTTGGTTCCTTGGTGTTGAAACTTTGACATGAATTACACTCTCTAACATGTTTATGAGCATCTTTGAAGATTTTAGGCCAATAGTAACCTACCCTCAAGATCTCATGAGTTGTTGTCTTTCTATAGGGATGTCCACTTCCAAGATTTTCATGAAATTTACTCAATAGGGATTTCATTTATTAGTGCTCATAAATGCAACTGGGTGATCACATTTATTTATAGGTATGTCATTTATTAGTGATCATAAATACAACTATGATGTCACTTTGTTGTCTTTATATAAGTCAAACAAGGTAGCCTCTAATTTTTTGGGATATCAATAGAAGTAAGCTATACTCCAGGGCATGAGTTGCATGTATGTGGTCTTTGAAAACCTATTGATGGAATAGTGGTAGGGTATGTAGGTTGTTGACAAATTTTTTGGATAGAGGTGTGGTTTCTAACAAGGGTAGTGAATCTCTATGTGAGTTGGATGGATAGATGGTTGCTAACCTAAAGTGGGTAGATCTCAAAACAAACTCAAAAAATGAGGGAAGGGTAAGGAAAAAAATCTTTTATGATTTTAAAGAACTACTTCCTTGGATGGTTTCTAAAAGGATAAGTGCTTTCAAAACCTATGCTTGTAGCTAGCAATAACTACACACACATAATTAGACATGGCTAACAACTCTATGGAGATAATGATGCCAAAAATTCATAGGAATTAGATAAAAGTTGCTCTTTTTAGGGTAGTTATTGCAAACTCTTACATAAGATATTATGGCTTGAGCTAGTGAAGTATCTGAGACAACATTTGCACACACATAAAAAACTACATCAAAGAAAGCACTCATGCACATTCAAAATTATGAATCAATTTTTAATTAATTATCCTAATCAATATATTTAACAATATTTTAATAGTTTTTGCATATATACAGATCAATACATCAATAATTATAACCAAGAATCCATTCACATCTATTGCACACTAAATATTATTGAAACATACAACCAAAGAAAGTAATAACTAATTACACAATATATATATATATATATATATATATACAAACATATTCGATGATGATAAAAATTGATGTTGCTCCTATATTTAACTATTCTCTAACAAAAATATAAGTTGGATTACAATTATTTATATAAACTTGGGGAAGGGGTCACCTTATCCTCCAAGTTCATGTAAGGTCATTACATGTGATAGTTAGAACTTAAGTTCTAATTATGGTTAAAAACTGTATAAGAGTCTACTTATAGTTATCAATTTAAATTAGCCTTTACCAAATATATGAAACATGTATATGTGTATAAATACAAAGTCTATTTTTATAATTTTTGCTTGAACTACATGAAAACTGCAAATATATGCATAATTTTCCAAAATTGTACATGCTCATTTTATGGGTTGTGAGAACAACCAAAAATTACTTTGTGTTGCATGTTTCTCATGCCTCTCACTAATTTTGGATCTTTGAGAAGTCTACCTAGGAATCACACCATATATTTGCTATACATGATGGAATGCGATCATGTTATTTGGTAGATTCACAGGTTGTCTAAGTAATTTTTATCATTTGAACATTTATGTGTAATGTGGTAGCTTATTGCTTGTCTAGGGACCTTTGAAAAGTCTCTATCGATATTGTACCATTGATCCTCATGTACTGGGCTCCCATGCACTATTGGATCACTATGTACTAGGCTCTTCTAATGTTTCCATTTGGTATTCTAAAAAATCTTTGAAAAAATCCTTTATTTTTATGCTTGATTACACACCATTATATCTTCAGTATGTGAGTTAATGCAGACCATAGATCTTGGTGCTTGATTCTTTAACTCTAGTGACCATAACACTTGTCACTTTTATATTCACTCCTATAAACATAAATAAAAAATACTTAGCATACACACATGCACACACACGCACGCGCACACACACACACACACACAAAATAAAATGTTTGACTATAGGGGTGCCACTTGGCAGTTCTATGGGGATTTTGAGCTCTTGACATTTTGACTATACTTCTTCCTATGGATCATTGATATACCATTTAAGATCCTAAAATGTTACCACTTATCACTCCTACAGAGCTATAATAGTAGGGTCTTTAGGGAAATTGTTACAAAACTTTTATGTGTGGGGAATTTTTATGGGATTTTTGTGTAGGGCAAGTATATCATTGGGGAAATTGTTTCAAATAAAATGTTTGAAGCAATTATCCTAAAGAGTCTATTTCATTGGGAAAAAATTTTATGGAAAATTTTCCAAAGGGTATGTTCATCAGGAAAAATGCCCATGGTATTTATCCTGAAGGGAAAGTGTAAAAGGTCTAAAGGGTCTACTTCATGGTGAAAATGCCCAAAAGGTCTACTTCATAAGGTAAATTTTGGTGGGAAAATGACCTTGGACAAAAGTCCTAAAGGGTAAGTCTAGTAAGGTAAATGGTCAATGCAAAAAGCCCAAAGGATCATTGTAAAAGGTCTAAAAGATATGTTCATCGATAAAAATGCTTGTAGACCTAATTCCATCAGGGGAATTCTTTCAAACAAAATGTCTGAAAGAATTTAGTTGGCTTAGACAAAGGTTTTAGACAAAATGTTTGCAAGAATTTAGTCATCTCAGGGAAAATGTTTCAGATAAAATGTTTGAAAGAATTCCAATGTTTTATCATAATTGTATTAGCTAGATTGAATTCCATCAAAAATAATGTTTGATAGGAAAAATCTGATAAAGACAAATCTGATGAAGATAAGTTCAATAGAGCTTAATTGATTCAGATAAATTGACATAGGGGAATTGTGATAGAGAAATTGTTGCAGATAAATTTTTTGAAAGAATAAACTTGAAGACCATTTTTTATGGAATAAAAGTTATAAAGACAAAATATCAAAAAAAGATAAGTCTAAAAACATAAAACCTGATAAAGAGTCCTAAAAAAGTATTAACAAGGTTAGTCTATAAACACATGATTCCAGTGCTATTTTGCCAAAATATGAAAAGGTCAATAATCAATATTCTCCCACAATTTTTCATTAAACACATAGAAGAGGGCCTCAAAGTTAAGACCATAGTCTAAAAAAAGTTGGTACCTATTTCCTATGAAAAGAAGGGGGATGCTTGGTAAAATAAATGACAACTTAAAGGAGGAATACTCCTAAGTATTCAAGAACCAAAAACTTTGGTTTGAAATCTGAAATCAATAATGAAGTGTGTCATAGAAGAATACTTAAATTAGATATATGGAAGAGAATCATAAGTTCATTCACACAACATACTTTCCTTTTAATTATTGGATCTATGTGTGTCAAACATGTAGCTTATTTAACCCTTACTATGATGAGTTTTTTAAAAGTTTTGATGAGGATGTAGGTTTCATTCCAAATTTTAAAGCTTAAAAATAAGAGAAGCTTAGGCATTGCTCTACTCCTAGCTAGGCATCTATAGCCCTGATAGAGATACCTTAGGCTCCTTATTTTCTCTTTCCATTGTTTTCTCTTAATGATGATTTGTGGTACATTTAAACTTATTTCATCATGTGAGCCTTTTGATTTTATTTAAATTTTATTTTTATATTTTGAACTCATTGGTTCTTTTATCCTTTTGTTTTTCTTTTGTTCTTGGATGAAAAGAGAAGAGTTGGAACCCTAATGAGCTAGTATAATTATAAAACAAATCATTAATAGAATATCTCTACCAGTCACATCTATACACAAAATTATCACCTCCAAAAAATATTTAATGTGACAAGTTCATTTGATCTAATAAAATAAGAAAAAAATATAAATTTGTATGAAGTACTCTGAGAGAAATTTACACATGCTTGGTAAAAGTATTCAACTATGACAACATCCAGAATGGTTTATGATTACATACCTTTATCCTGAAGACTCAAAAATCAAAAAATTTCCCAATATATAAACTTGTCCTAAAGTGTCAAGATTTTAATTTTCCCCTTTTTTACAAGTCATAAGCTCAGTTGGTTTGGAATTTAGCTAGGTTATAGTTAGATCAAACACAATTTGGATTGTTAGAAAAATCAATAAACAACTAGGCTAAGAAAGTGGGAAACCGAAACTAAGAAAGTAGAAATCTAATCTAAGAAACCAAAATACTAAAATCATGAAATATAAATCTATAAAGTAGAAAACTAATCTATGAAAGAAATACATTATCTTAAGAAAACACCAAAATCTAGTCTAGAAAGTGTGAAATACAATCTAATCCTACGTCTAAATTTATTTGCTTCATCATTCTGGGGTTCATTCAGATGGTACAACCATGAAGTAATGCTTCAAAAACTATCTATTGACTGAATATGTAAGCTCATTACCTTGGAGGTCATTTAGATGAAATGCATTATTGTTCATGATATCTAAAATATGGTATAGTCCAATCCATAGTGGGGAAAACATGTCATGTTATCCTTTCTTCTCATGGGCTTTATTATCTCAAACTACCACTAGATATAAAATACTAAATGTTTTGAATTTTTATCTCTTATTAAACCACCTCTTGACCACATCTTGGTGTTTTCTAAATTTTAATAAGGCTTCATTCTTTGAATATTTCATTTCTATTATGTCTAATAGTCTTGATTCTGATTTATCACTTGGTTCCATGCTCCTACATGAACTAATAAGTGGGTAACTTTAGCATAATTAGGAACATTGGCCTATGTCCATACACAAAAAGGTAAGGTGAAGCTTTAATGTCTTTCTTATGTCTAGTTTGGTTTCCCCAAAGAGCATACTTCAATGCATTATGTCAGTCCCTAGGCTTTTTTCCATTTGATTTCTTAACTGCATCGATCATATTCTTATTCATTGATTTTACTAGTCCATTTCCTTAGGGGTAATAGTTAAAATCAAACCTTATAATAATCTAGTTGTCATGTGCCCACTCAGTAAACTTTGCTAATATGAAGTCTAGTTCATTATCCCAAACTAGAGAAATAAGTGTGCCAGATTTGGTTATTATGTGTTCCTCTAAGAATTAAATCATGTTTTATGCTCTAAAGTTATTTTTGGCTATGGATTTAGTCTATCTAGTGCAGTATTCTATGGTGGTAAGCTTGAATTCATGGCCTACCAAGGAATTTGTATTGATGACACTAATGAAGTTTAAACCCCACTAGGCAAATGACCTTCCTTCATGTACTTCTCTCTTGGCTAGATATTGGCATTCATGGCATGTTATGACATTAGTATGACCATCCTTAATGATGGTCTACCAATAGTACTCCATTTTTAAGATCTTATGGGTTGTGGTATTCCCAAATGAGTGACCACTACCTATCTTCTGATGCAAGTTCTCTAAAATGTTTTTAGCTTTATATGTAGATACACACCTAAGATAAATACATTCATAATTTTTTCTATAAATGACTCCTTTTTTCATCATTTAATGAGAAGATTTGAGCCTTAAATATATTTTTCTCTCTCTATTGAGATTGAAGGAATAAGTTCTTGTAATTAAATATTATATTATGTCAATATACCACTGTCATTTACATACTTGATATTCACAAACCTTTTCAAAGGTGAAGCATGGATTTGGTTCAGTCATAAGTTAAACAATGCCTTGGCCCTAAATAATCTTTACAGGTTTGATCTCTATGTCAAATTCTTGTAGCTTGGCCATCCATTTGCCTCGATGTTCTCTTATCTCATTTTTTGATAGGGTGAGCTTGATCTTAGGGTTAGGTATAATGACGATGGTTTTATTCCTGAAGATGTAATTTTAAAAATTCTTCATGGTTTTGACAAGGGAAAAAAATCTATTTTTCAATCATAGAGTACCTAAGTTTTGCATCTCTTAGATTTGTGTTCATAAATGTAAATAGATACTCAGTCTATTCCTTCTTATACATGATGACAAATATAATCATATGATCTGAAGAAAATGAATATAATTATAAATCTTTAATAAAATTTGGACTGATTAATATTGAAGCCTATGATATTGCATCTTTAAAGTTCTAAAAGGACTTTCAGGCTTCAGTTGTCCAATCTATTTTGGCATCCTACTTGAGAATGGCATTTAGAGGTCTAACGATCTCTATAAATACTAAGATGAACTTATGAAGTTAATCTTTCCAAAGAATGATTTAATCTCCTTTTTGTTTGGTGGTTGAATTTTTGAAATCAACTAAATTCTATCTAGATCAATGGTGATCCCATCTTTGGTTATGATGTTCCCTAGAAACTTTCCTTTAGTCACTCTAAATATGCTCGCCTTTTGGTTTAATGAAACACCAAAACATTTTCATCTCTCAAATATGGACTTTAGGTGACTTATGTGGTATTTTTGATTATTTGAAAATATAATAAGAACATCCATGTAGATGATTATGAATTTTCCTATTATTCCTTTGAAGGCATGATCCATGACACATCAAAAGGTAGCTTCTACATTTATTAGGAAAAGTTACATCTTCTTATACTCATAAGTTCTCCACTTTATAGTGAACACCATCTTCATTATATCCTTGAATTGCACTAGTACTTGATTATAGCCTAAAAATCCATCTAAAAAGGGCATCATTTCATAACCACTTACTATTTGTATCACCTCATCCAAAGAAGGTAGAGGATGATTGTCCTTTTTAGAAGCATTATTAAAGTTTCTAAAATTCACACACAATCTGATCTCACCATTCTTATTTCTTACTGGGACTAAATTGGCCACCCAAGTAGAATGTCTTACTGGAAAGATGATTTTGATGCTTAACAACTTCTCTAATTCTCTCTGAATGAGAGGCTCTAGAATAGGATTGACTGGCCTTTGCCTCTACCTAAATGGATTATGATCTAGCTTCAAGATAATCATATGAGTAATGACTTATGGGTCATATACTTTCAAATCTTCATAATTTAAGTGATGGCATCCTTATTTTGAGTGAATAGATCCTTCACTCAATGTATCACTTCTAGGGTGCAGACAAGACTGATATTAAAACAACATAGGCTATGTTTATCTCCTAAATTTTCTCTTTTAAAGTTTGATTCATTGACCTTGGGCTGCCTAAGTAGGTACACTTAAAGGTCTATGTTAAATGGTCTTTCCAAAGAGGCCAACCTAGAGAGAATTTGATTCTCTTTGAGATGGATAATGCCTTCTTTATCTGATTCCTCTTGATATAGGTGATTAATGTCTTTATCAATAATGATGTGGGATTCAAATTATTTCAATTAGTTAACAACTAAATAATCTACTGGTCATCCTCAAAGACCTAGAAATTGTCTAAATTATCTGGAATGGAAGGACATGGTACCAATTCAATTGAGAATCTTTTTACCTTAGATTCTTGTAATGGATCCAAATTAGTAATAGCAACAACTATTGATTTTGCCACTTGATTTTTCTCTATGGTAAGTGATACTTATTGAAAGCTTCAAATATTTTAATTAGGGCCCATACTTTATGGTTTTACCTTCTTAAATAAGATAACTTGTACTGATATTTATTTTTCACCTAGTTAACCACAAGCTCTAAAGTGCCAAATACTAGTATTTACTTTACATTTTTCTTAAGTGCAAATTATAATCCCAAAATTAGAGCCTTACACTCAGATCTATTATTAGTGCATGGAAATTACAATCTATAAGCTGCCAATAACATTTTACCTTATGAATCAACCAGCTTGATTCCTATGCCTGACCCTTGCTTGTATCTAACACCATCAAAGTGCATAGTCCATAGCTAATTCAAACATTTAGGTTCTAGATTTTGTACTTGATTTTGAGTAGTAAAAGTATAAATACCAAGGATGGGTGACTCATACTTTACCTCTTCATTATTGATGTTATATTTTGTAATGGGATACTTCATTCTCAACTCTCTATCAATTCTAATTTGATTCACAATTCCTCTCCATGGCAGCTATATATGAGAGAATTCTATAGAGAGATATATGTTTAGTGTTTTAGACCAATCCCTACATAGAAATAGTCCATATACTTCGAGTTTGTCTACCACTAGACTATCAATGATCATTTGGACTCATGGTTCAGATGCTACTTGAATGTACATATTGATCAATTATCCAACTATTGGTACTACTATTTTGTCTAGTTGTGAAATTGTTCTCTTTGAAGGAATCAAAGTGAGACCAAGCTTTTGATATATGGATGTGGGAATGATAGTTGTGGATTCTCTAAAATCAACTAAATAATTATGAATGTTCTTAATGAATGCTCAGATAGTCAGCATGAAGGGTGAAACATCTGACATACTCTTATAGATGACATTAACATCGATAAATTTCACCTTATTTGTAGATGCCTTATCTATTTCCATAGGATAATTTTAGGTAATAGTCTTCCATAACAACTCCTATTCAAGTATCTGTGCTAACTCATGAATAGTTATATTCACGTTGATATTTTTCATATCCTCTACAATGGTGTATCCTCTTTTTCTTGGTTCTTCCTTATTTTATGGCTCATCATTCCCCTTTGGAGGTAGTGGATTATTATCTACTTTAGGATTAGGAGGAATTGCTATGGAATTTTGAGGAGTCAATGTTGTAAGTGGATGCTTATTCCTTAGATTATGTGCACCTCTTTAGAACTGCTAAAATGTGTGAACTTCATCTATATTGTGTTATGGTTCATTTTCATCCTCACTTGGGAAAGGAATCTCACGAGTTTTGAATAAAATAATGGTACTTGAAGAGGCAAGATCTTGGTGGGATTATGGTGGATTGGTTATCTAGTCCTACCTAACTACTTCTCTTTGAAATATTTCAAATGCCACACAAATTTTGATGCAATTAATGTCACCATGCTAAGATGTATTATGAATTTTACACCAATGGGGAAGAGTTGTTTCTACCATGTTCATCTCTGTAATCTTGTTAGGTTGCTCAAGTCTGTTGAATGGTCTATTTTATCTATGGAATCCAATATTTTGATTTTGGAATGGGGTATTTACATTGCCCATCTCCTTTTGCATATTTAATAAGTCATTGCTCAACTTTTTTAACCATCTTCTCGATCAAATCTAGTTCTACCTTTATAAAATCCATACTTTTTGAAATAGTAGTGAGAAGCAAAACTACTTGATGGTTCTTATGATAACTATTTCTTATCACATGATTGTTCAAGTAGCCAAAATGTCACTGTGTTATTTGTGTCAATGGAGGTAGTGTGTAAAATTGGTTTTGATTGAACACAAGAACATTTTGCTTCATGTATGGTATCATATTTAGTGATGGAAAACCATTATTGACATTAGGTACTATAGGTGTTTGAGGATTGATCTACCTATCTATGTTGATAACCTCTTTGAATGATAATGCCAAAGTGTTGGCAACAACCACTCTTCTCAAGAACATAGTAGTGATAAAGTCCAAGGCCTTCTTGTATATTTCCAATGCTATTACTACCTTTGGTTTATATCTTGGGGTCAAATAGTTGTACATATTATGGAACCCTTCATTGAAATCATATATGGGATTGTTGGGCTCCCTCTTCATACTGGTGAAATGATGGTATACTAGACCAAGATTGGTAACCTATCCAAACTATGCAAGAAACACTATTTGAAACTCCTCCCAAGAAGTGATGGAGTTTTCCATTATATTTAAATACCAATCATAAGTAGCATCCATCAAAGTAAAAGGGAATGATATGAATACAACATCGTCATCAATGACATTCATTAACCTTAAACCAAAATTAATAGATTTGATATGCTTCTTTGTTGTCCTTTCTCTTAAAGCAGAAAAAGATGGAAAGTACTTTTTGAGATTCTAAGGTAAATCATACATGTCTTCCAAGATGATAATAGTGGATCCAAATAACAAACTTTGAGCCATCTATTAATTAATAGGTAAAGAATTCCTTACTAGAGAAGGATTTCTTGGAGGTGGATTATTTTGAACTAGGGTTATTGGCATTGCTCTAGGTCTCCTAAGATTTATCAGGGGTGAGACTGGAAAACCAGCCTAGAAATTAGATTTGGTCACTCTCCTAAATGACTCTAGTGCAACTCTACACAAATAATAACTACTATTATTAGAGGTGTGACCCTCCTTCTAGCACCAGTGAAACTGTTGATGTAGGTTTTATGCACACCATAGTCAAATGAGGTAGCTTCTAACATTTTAAGATCTCAAGGAGGTAAACTCCACTCCAGGGCATGAATTATAGGTATGAAGATTTTGACAACCTATTGATGGAATAGTGGTAGGGCATGCTTGACAAGGTTTTTGGATAGAGGTGTGGTTTCTAATAAGGGTAATAAATCTCTATGTGAGTTGCATGGATGGATGGTTGATAATCTAAAATCAGTAGATCTCAAAATAAACTCAAAAAAAGAGGGAAGGGTATGACAAAAAAGAAAGCTTATATGATTTTCAAGAATGACTTCCCTAGCTAGTTTTTAAAAGGTCAAGTGCTTTCAAAACCCATGCTTGTAGCTAGTAACAATTGCACACACAATTATACATGGCTAAGAAGTCTAAGGAGATATTGATGTTAGAAATTCATAGGCCTAAAACAAAGGTTACTCTTTTTAGGGTAGCTATTACACACTCTTACTCAAAAGATTATGGCTCGGTCTAGTGAAGTATCTAGAGTAGATTTTTCACACACATAAAAAACTACATCAAAAAAATCACCCATGAACATTCAAAATTATGAATCAATTTTCACTCAATTATCCTAATCAATATATTTACCAATATTTCAATATCATTTTCACATCTATAGATTAGTGCATCAATTATTATAACCAAGAATCCATTCACAGCTATTGCATATTAAATATTATTAAAACATACAACCAAAGAAGGTAACAACAAATTACACAAAAATTGTAAAGAAAATACACAAACACATTCCTTAATGATCAAAACTAATGTTGCTCCTATTTCAAATGTTATCTAACAAAATTCCAAGTTGGATTAAATTTTTTTATATAGACTTTGGGAAGTGGTAGCCTCATCCTCTATGTTCATACAAGGTCATTACATGTGATAGTTAGAACTTGAGTTCTAACTATGGTTGAAAACTATATAAGAGTCTACTTATAGTTATTAGTTTAAATTAGCTTTTATCAAAGATATGCAACATGTGCATGCATACTAAGACAAAGGCTATTTTCACAAATTTAACTTGAACTTCATGCACATTGTAAATATATGTGCCATTTTCCAGAAACATACATACCTCCTTTTATAGGTTGTGATAACAACAAAAAATAATTGTGCATTGTATGTGGGTTGTGCCTCTTACTGAGTCTAGACCTTTGATAAGTATACCAAGGTCTCACACTATTAATTATCTATGCATGATGGAATGGGAGCATGCCATTTGGTATCTGTAAGCACTCTCTAAGTAATTTTTATTATTTGGATGTTTCTATGCTATGTGGTAACTTCTCACTTATCTTGAGACCTTTGAAAAGTCTCTATTGATCTTGTGCCATTGATTTTCATGTATTGGGCTCTTTTTCACTATTAGATCTTTGTGTACTAGGATCTTGTAATGTTTCTACTTGGCAATATCATGGAGCTTTTAAAAAATCCTTTTTTATTGTGCTTACTTATGCAGGATTAAATAATTAGTATGTGAGTTAACATGCACTGTAGATCTTGGTGTTGGAATCTTTGAATCCCATTATCTTGACACTTGTCACTTCCAAATTTGCTCCTACAAACATAAACATAAAAGACTTATCATATATATAATAAAGTGCTTGACTATAGGGGTGCCACTTGGTAGTTTTGTGGAGATTTTGGGATCTTGACTTTTTGACTCTGCTACTTCCTATAGGTTATTGATATACCATCTAGGATCTCATAATATTTCCACTTATCACTCTTATAGATTTACAGTAGCAGGGTATTCAAGGAAATTATTGTGGGCTTTTTATGCAAGGGAATTATTGCAAGTTTTTTGTACAAGGAAAGTATATTGCTGGGGAAATTATTTTGGACACAATGTTCAAAGAAATTATCTTGAAGAGTTTATTTCATCAAGTAAAATATCCATGACAAAAATTATAAACGGTATGTTTGTAAGAAAAAATACCCACAGAAATTATCCTAAAGGGAAAGTGCAAAAGTTCTGAAGGGTCTACTTCATTACAAGAATGTTTGAAAGGTCTAACTCATAGGGTACATTTTGGTGGGGAAGGGACCTAATACAAAAGTATTGAAGGGTAAGTCCAATAAGGCAAAGGGTCAATGCAAAAAGAGTGAAGGGTCATTGTAAAAGGCTGGAAGGGTACGTTCATTAGGAAAAATGTTCACAAACCTAGTTTTATCAAGGGAATTATTTCAAACAAAGGATTCAAACAAAATTTATGCAAGAATTTAGTCATCTTGGGGAAAATTTTTTAGACAAAATGTCTAAAATAATTAAAAATTTTCAGCATAATGTTATTGGCTAGATTGAATTATGTTAAGACAAAATGTCTGATAGGAAAATTTTGACAAAGATAAATCTGATGAAGATAAGTTCAATAGAGCTCAATTACTTTAGATAAATTGGCATGGGGGAATTATCATGGATAGAATGTCTAAAAGAATAAACGTAAAGACTAATTCTTGTGGAATAAAAGTTCCAAAGACCAAATCCCCAAAAAAGATATGTTTGAAAACATAAAACCTGACAAAGACTCCAAAAAAGGTATTAATAAGGTTAATCTATAAAAATAATATGCCAATACCATTTTTCCAAAATATGAAAAGGCCAATAATCAATCTTTTCCCATAATTTTTCATTAAACACATAGAATATGGGCTCAAAGTTAAGACCATAGTCTAAAAAAAGTGGTTCCCCATTTCCTATGAAAAGAAGGGGGATGTTGGGTACAACACAATATAGTTCTTAGGAAGGTTAAGGAACCATTCATATGTTGCATCTCTAAAATTAAATGGAAATAATCTACATGCAACATCTTCATAGACAACATTGAATAATCTTAAAGTAGATTTGAATGACTTCATGTATTCTTTAGTAGTCACAACACTAGTAAGGCTAAAAGTAGGTAAATACTTCTCAGGATTTATAGGTAGATCATGTACCTGACTAGGTACATTGATTGAGGATCCACCCAACTAGGCCATACCTTGATGTAGATTTAAGATAGGAGCAACACGTGTAGGTGAAGCAGGTTGGGATTTGGAAACCCTTCACTTACCTTTATTTGCTCTTGTTTTCTTATGAAATTCAAGTGAAAGAAGTGGTGGCCTTGTTTCAGAATGTGACCTAGTCATGATTCTTGGTAGTTCTAACTTGTAAACTTTGAAACCTATTTGAAATACAATGTATAAACCTTATCTTTTCTTAGAATAATGATTATATTTATATGCTAAGCTAATTTTGCACAAATTTATACAGATTTCTCAAAGCATGACTATCTTTAACTGAATAAGCTCAAAGATACCTCCAAACACATGAGTATGAGTGATATTTACACATATAAGTTCAAACAAATGTAAATTTGCAAATAATCAATCAATATTTGAACATAATTGCTATTACCAACCTAAAACATGTAATATTTACAAAGTTTGAACTACCTTTGCAATAATTTATCTTAGATCTTCAAAGAATATCTATCTTTAGCTAAATAAGCCTAAAGACTAGTCTTAAACCATGAAGATTAGTGATATTTACATAATTGAGCTAAGAATAACACAAATATGCAAAGAATTCACTAATCTTCAAATAAATTTCATTAAACTTAGAAAAGAAATCAAATTTACAAAGCATTAATTATGCCCTACTTATAGCACCAGTGAAATATTTCTTATTGACGCCTGAAAGTATATCACAGGGGTTTATAGAGTGTCGAAAAACACTCTTCTCATTTCTAAACTGGAAGAGTCCATTACATTAGTAGGTGGTTGTGATAATCCTATTATCATTGGTGGAATAGTGGCAAATCAAATGATTATTTCAAAAAAAATATATTATTGGTTGTTCGGAGCAACCTTGCCCTAAACGCCAACTTGTGAAATTAAAGATATTATGAGCTAAATAAAGTTAACAATGATCAATACCTAAGACTAAAATATAAACTAACATAAATATTTATAATGGAAAGCTAAAATAAAGTGAATTAATTAAAAAAGGAGCAAAAGGAAGGGTAGGGTAGAAAGAAAGTGTTCTGATTTTCAATCCAAATATCATGACAAAGTTTAAATTTTATCATTACATGCATTAAACCAATGTATATCATGAAATTACATGGCCATATATCCTACCATACATCAGACAATTGTCTAAGGAAGGGTGAGACAATGTAAATAAAAGAACCTAGCATAAACACAAGTTAACAAATTTTTATTAATTAATATGCATATCAAATATTCATAAAAAACATTTAAATCTAAACATTCAAACATATGATTAAGGGAGAAGCCATATAAAAAACACACAAATAAATAATGAACATTCTTTGTATAATTCCTTGCTTATATTAAGTGCTCATAGTTTACACCAAGTTTTTAGCTCAAAAAATCCCTTCCTCATTAAAAATGACAATACCCCTTATATAGAAAACTAAGGTGGTATGTCAGTCAGCTATGTAAAATTATAATTATAAAAGTGTCATAGATAGCTAACCCTTTTATAACTTTTTAGAACTAGATACTTTCTAAAAGAACTAACCTATAGGTAGTGTGCCTTACAAATATGCACATGTTTTTATAAAATAATATTTTTTTTTTCAAAATGTACATGTTCTTATATAATGAATATTCCAAGTCAACAAATTTAACCTTGGGACTCCCCTATTGTTGTAGTCTTTTGCCTTTGTTGTAGGATCTTCATTGCCTTATCATGTTATCCATAAATCATCTCAATGTTGATGATAAGTTCCATGAAAATTTCATCATCTTGATCTATCAAGTCTCTAAAATCTTTGTCATCTTTTCTCATTTCCTCCTTAATGCTTCTAGTCTCGCCAATCTTCTCGTCTATATATAGGATCATATCCAAGATCCTTTTTCTATCTATAGCTATTTTGCCTTGGATTTGATCCTTTACTTATTGCTTGACTTGAGTATCCCTATGCTTGAACTCCTCATCAATGATTAAGCCAATATGATTGAGTGTAGATGGGTCTATGATCATACTCCCTAATAGATGCATCATTCTAATCTCTAATTATCTATCATCTATAGAAATATCCTCCAAGCTCTTGGACCATTTGTTTAAACCCTTAACCTTTTGTATCAATATAACCATATCCATATTCAAATGTGCTACACTAACTATCTTAAACCAAAAAATTTGGACTTTTTTCATAATATTGATCAAGTCCTTCACCTTGTTGTATGAATCTTGACATTGAGTCACTTGGTTCATGGCCACAATACTTTACTTGCTCACCATATCTTATCTGGGTCTTATTGATTTCAAGGAATTGAACATATCATATAAAGTGGCTTCAAACATATTGATCTTAGCCTTTAGAATAGATAAAATAGACTGCTCCTCAAAGTTATTTTGTTGTTTCAATCCCTTAATAGCTACTTGTAACTATTATGAATGAGATTGTGCCAATTCTAGGACATCTTCTTCAAAAATTGGATCTTATCTAGGTCTTTGTCCTTTATTTTGTGTTTATTTGGTCAATGGCTCCACCTTATGGTATGTGATCTCTTCTTCTCCTACCATGGCCTTCCTTTATATCACACTTTGTAAGTTGGTAGTCTCTGGATCAAACCTATCTCCAACTATAAGTTAGGTCACTTTTGGAGTAGAGACCTCCATTTGTGATGGATTTATTGAATCACCTAGTGTATCTACTACTCTAGCCTCCTCTTCCTATAAATCAATAATCCATGGCTTAAGTTCTTCATGCACAATAATGTTAATAGATTTCATTATAGCCCAAGGGTGTTGCATAGTAGACACTTTCTGTAATCTAGGTTCATACAAGAACCATTAAAGAATGGGTGAACCATATAATAAGTTCTATTTAATAAATAGATTGAATTCACTTATAAGAGTAGTGAAAGTTAATTTGGGTATTTTTACTTTAGTAACAACAACCAGTTTAACCTTACTCTTAAGGGTGTCAATAAGGACTAAGTCCAATACTTTCTATTTCCCTTATCTTCCTCAACCTTATCTTCTTCCTCTAGATCTGACTCATAAGCCATTGATAACACCTTAATTTCATCCTCCACAAACTCACTAGGGTCCAAGGCTATCATGTGTAACTCCTCTTGAGGTAATTCTTGTTCCTCTACCTTTGATGAAGAAGAAGCAAGCTCATCTAACCTTTTCTCCTCAAGCCTATCCTCTTCAGGTTTAAGCTCTTCTTGTGAATTGATTATTGGAGGCCTAAAAGGTTTTCCACTAATCAAATGGTGTTATCTTGGGCCTAATTTCCATCTAACATCAACCTTTTAGTTCCTTTTTAATCTAGACTCAGGTCTTAGTCCATGTTCCTTCAACCTCCTAATGACTTAAAAATATGATGATGCCTTGGTGTAAATAGAGTCAAAGGCCCTAGGCTCATGATCATAAGGCATGCATAGAATTACTATAATTTTCAAACAACCTTTAACTTTCCCATAAGGGTCCCATTCATTAAGCTCATCAATATGTAGGTTTAAGGATGATCTGTGTTTAGATATAACCTTAATATTGTCCCATTGCTTGACTATGGTCTTTCTAATTATCATAGGGAGGTTATGAAGGAGTCTTTTTATTTTCATCTTGAAAAGACCATTTATGCCATTGAATAATTAGTATGCAAACTCTTATTCAGCTAAATTTTCTAAGACATGAATAGGTAACTTGAGAGGAGAACTTTAGGTTCCCTTAATTCTTATGATAGTGCAATATGGATATAGCCAAATATCCCCCATAGTTTCAACAAACTTCTTTATCAAAGGAAATACCAATTATGGCCTCACTTAGTGCTAGGTAGACATAGTCACATATAAATTGAATGTGATCCAAATACTTGAAGATTTGTAACTTAGAATAGTATTATGAAATAGTCTAGGTTCCACTAGGTGACCATTCTCTCTAGTTTCAAATTTTTGTTTTTGCATATATGACATCTAAGAGATATGACATCATGAAGAATTTGGTCTTCTTCTTATGCCTATTTTGATAGATTTACCTACTCAAGGAGATATTTATTATTTCACCTAGAGGAGGGGAAATTAATTTTTCAATAATGAAGAAGATTATGGGCACACATATTTTGTCTACATATGCAATGGTTGCATTTCCACACAATTTGTTCAACATTATCATAATCATCCTTAACCCTAGTCTAATATAGCTAATAAGGATATTTTTGTTAAAGTTTTAAAATATTTGGTTCCCAAACTCCAACCACATGGCTAGGGTGTCTTTCAAATTATGATTTTTATCCTAGGAATTGATGGAGGTTAGGTCAATTTGGGGTTTGGGCAACTTATAGTATGACTAAAAAGCAATATAAAAAATATAAGAAACATTCCTATGATTGTATTCATTAATTATCATGCCCTTATCTATCTTGGTTTACTTGAAAATGGGATCAAGAATGTCAATGTAGTGGAGTACCTCAAGTTTAGCTACTACATAATGAAGACTAGTCATTTGGATTGCAACTATATCATTGTACATCATCTTGGTAGAAAGATTCTTCTCCTCTTTCTTGGTAATGGTGGGATGGTACTCAATTGTCCAAAATAATTTTTACTAGTTGTTATCTCATGTGTTTAAATCATTAGTAATGAATTCAATTTCCTTGAACACTCATCCTTAAGCATATTTGGTCAAATAGAGCTCAAGATCTTCCTTAGAGACATGTTTATGTGCTGTCATTGCTATAATTTTGATTGAATTATCCAATTATAGAAAATAATTCAATTTTTTAGCTTAATTTATAATGAATACATTAGAAATTATGGAAATTTGTACACTTCTAAGTTTTTTGAGAGGTTTACATAGAGATTTAATGGTGGTAGTTAGTTAAAACTATGAGCTTCATGAACTATATTATGCTTAGATCATTTATCTTTACCTTTCATGTCTATAAGTATATAATATATTTTAATCTAAATTGTATTGCTTATATGGCATCACCCCATTAATTTAAAAAATGACCATTTGTCACTTCCAAACACCTGTCATTATTGTGTGAAATCTTGAATCCAAATCAAATATGCACCATCGATCAATTGAGAAGTTTTTAGGCCTTGAATTCATCATGGGCCATCGATCTTCATATTTGATCTTATGATATTATACCACATGGTAGAATATCATGAAATTTGGGATCTTTCAATTATTTATATGCTATTATGTCATGTGGAATCTTCCCATTCATTATAGGCCCTTTGAAAGGTCAACCTATTGCTCTCTATAGGTCTCGATCCAAGAGAAAGAATGCCATTGGTTGATCTCCATTCTATTCATCATGATTGTGACACTTTTCACTATTGCATTCATTTGGATTTATTTGAATATTCTAGCTTCATCTCACATCATTAGATCCTCTTTTCCTATATCAATACACTCCATCAATCCTTTCAACCCAAGATTGAACATGAACTATTGATCTTCTTAAACGCTTTACTAATATCTTTCCACCTATCAATCCTACATTCCTTCATGAGAGATTTTATGTTTTTATCCATGGCTCATCATTAGATATTCATTGCATGAACCAAAGTACAATTTCAATCATGTTTTTGACCTATTAACTTTTATCTTTACCTGTAGGTCATTGATATGTCTTATGAGCTATGAGATCTCACCACCTGGCATCTTTGCATTGGTTCATTCTAATGTGAAATGAAATATAAGTTAGGACTTGGTAAATATAAATAAACTTAGGATTAAATTTTTAGCCTAAGGTCTTAGTGGTGTTAAAAACATGATTAAGACTTAGGGTAAAACCTTAGACTAAATATAAAATATGATAAAAATGTTCCCATGATTAATTAGTCCATGTGAATAATAAAATAAATTAGGGGTTTTTGGAAATATAGATACTTAGGATAATTTTATACTAAGGTCTTTTAGTCACAATGATAAATATGCTGAGGACTTAATATAAAATTAGACTAGGTCTAAAATATAAGGGACTTAGCATAAACTTTTTAGCCCAAGGTTTTATTTGTGTTAATAAACACAATTAAAACCTTAGGATAAAACATAAACTAAGTTTAAAATAATATTAAGTGTTCCCATGTAAATTTGAATAAAATGACCCATGTAAATTTGAATATATTTCAAAAAGACCTAGGTTAAAACACATTAGACTCAGGTTTTTTAACATTATTTGTTCATATATTCAATTAAGCAATTAAAGACCAAATATTAATAAAGTGTTGAATTATCATTTAAGTATGAAACCTTGAACATTGTTCATCTAAATATGACTTCATTTAACTTGCAACATGGAAACAACAAAGACAACCATTAGCAACATTAGACAAAATAAAACAAGGATCACATGCAACTAGGTTAATTAAGCCAAATGAGAACTAGGTGTGGATAATCTTCAAATAAAAAAAAATTGATCAATAGGAATTTTTAATTCAAAGCATAAATTTGAAAAATTTGAAGCAAGGGTCCTCATTTCTCAGAAATGAGGGTATGTTGATCTCAACAGGATCTTAAAATAGAGTTTTACTTTTCTATTGATATAACACCAGGGCTAACCCCTACATCTAAAGCACCTTATCATATGAATGGAGAATATTTTAAGGAGATGAAAGATCAACTATAATAAGTAATACAAAATATGAATAATAGGCCAAGTGTGTCACCTTGAGGTGTACCTATGGTCTTTGTGAAAAAGAGGTATAGAACCTTGTATTTGTGTGTTGATTATCGCATGCTTAATAAGGTGACTATAAATTTTTTTAATCCTTTACCAAGGATAGATGATGTATTTGATCAAATGAAGGATGAAAATGTATTTTATAAGATATAATTGTGATCAAGATATCACCAACTAATAATCAAGGATGAAGACATCCATAAAACCACTTTTAAAACTTGGTATGGACATTATGAGTTTATGGTAATGCCCTTTAGTTTGACTCATATGTCTATTATTTTATGAATTTAATGAATAGTGTATTCATGGATTATTTAGACAAGTTTGTTGTAGTTTTTCTTGATGACATACTGATCTATTATTAAAATATAGATGTACATAAACATAATTTATGTTTAGTGCTATAAAGGCTAAGACATCATAATTTTTTTGGTAAGCTATCAAAATGTGCTTTATTTCAAACTAAGATCCAATATTTAGGTCACATAATATATAAGGCTAGAATTGTTTTTGATACATAAAATATTAAATCTATCTAAGAGCGGCCTGGTCCTAAAAATGTACATGAAGTATGTAGTTTTATGGGACTTGATGGTTATTATAGAAGGTATGCTGAATTTTTGTATAAGTTGGAAAACCCAATAAATTAATTGAAATGCAAGGGTAATAAGTTTGTTTAGACTTATGAGTTTGAACAATATTTTCATAATCTTAAATAATTTTTAACTACAACACCTATACTTATTGTATTAGATCCTAATGGTAATTTCAAAATCTAGGCTGATTCATCCAAAGAAGGCTTGGGTGGCATGCTAACTTAGGATGGTTCAGTTATGGATTATGAGATATAGAAACCGAAAGATCATGAGAAAAATTAATCCTCTCATGAACTTGAACTTGATTCCATTTTTAATGTTTTGAATCAATATAAACAACTTTTTATTGTGTAAGCATTTTAAAGTAAAATCTGATCATCACATCCTCGAATTTTTTTTTCCCATGATGATATGAATTGTAGCCATCATAAGTGGATAAAATTTCTAAGTAGTTTTAATATGAATATTTCATATTTTAAAGGTAAGGATAATCATGTTTCTAATGTACTCAATTGACACATGTATCTTACTATGTTATCAGTTTTTCATAATAATTTCAAAATTAAAATATTGGAACAACAATGTTCTACTATGTTTTGCCAAGATATAAGTGAAAATTTAGCTAATGATCTTATAGAAAAGATTTTTTATGACTTTTTTTGTTGACTCTAATACCTTAATCAAACAAAAAAATAGAATTTATGTACCTAAGTTTAGTGATTTAAGTAACATTTTAATAAAATAAGTGCTTGAAGCACCTTATTTTGCTCATCCTAGTGTTATGAATATGACATTGAGTTGAAAAGGCTATATTATTAGTTTGGTTTGAAACCTAAAGTTTCTAACATTGTGTCAAAATATTTGAAATGTCAACATGTGAAAGCTGAACATTGCCATCTAGGAGGACTATTGTACTCTCATGATGTTCCACAAGGTAAGTGGGCTATGATTTCTTTGGATTTTATAGTTGATTTTCCAAAATATTGAAGAAAACATGATAATATTTTAGTTTTAATAGATAAATTTACTAAAGCTTCTCATTTCATTGTTAGAAATTTAATAAATGATGAATCTATATTTTCTAAACAATTTGATATAAAAATAGTACGTATGTATGGCATGCCTAAATTTACTATCTTTAATAGAGATAAACTTTTTACTTTATGGTTATGAAAAAATTTGACTGCTACTTTTGGTACAATATTTAATTTTATTTCATCTTATCACACATAAACAAATGGTAATATAGAAATACTAAATAAAGTTGTGTAAGACATGTTAAGAATGTATGTGATGCATCAGTAAGGTAAATAAGAAGATTATTTACACTTAGTTGAATTTGATTATGACAAAACATATTGTTGCGTTATTAAAATGGATCCTTTGGAATATTTTTATGGGCATAAATTTTGAAATCCACTTGGCTAGGAAAGTTTTAAAAATATAATTATCACTAGTCATGATGTTTTACAAGAGTATGATATGTAATTGGAAATAATAAGGTAAAATCTAAAGGTTGTCTTTGAAAGGAAAAAAACTTATGTTGATTCAAAGATATCACCACGTGAATTTGAATTTGGTGATAAATTTTTTATGCATGTTAGATCACAAAAAAGTTCAATTATGTTTGGAAAGTCATTCAAATTAGTTCTTTAGTTTGTAGGACCCTTTGAAATATTGGATAAGATTAGTTATGTTGCCTATCTACTAGCCCTTCCTCCTCTATCTTAGATTCATGATATTTTTCATGTTTAATTATTGAGCAAGTATATACTTAATCCTTGTCATGTGTTGGATTAGACTCATTTTTAGTTTTTAAATAAAAAATAGATGCAGTTAGATCAAGTTAAAATCCTAGATCATCACAATTTTAGAATGCAAAATCATGAGATTTTTCAAATTATGGTTCAATGGGATCCCATTTCTAAAATAAATGCTAGATGGAAAGATGAGAGTATTTTAAATAAACACTATCCTTCATATTTTGGTCATCGAGATGATTCTTTTTCAAGTGAGGGAGGATGTCATGACTCTTTTCTATTGTATTTATTTCAATTATTATTATAATTTAGTTATGAACTATTTAAGACATAAATGTTTAGATTAATATTGTGATATAATTTTATGATATATGTTTGATATATTATTGATTGTTGTTTAGATAGTTATTTGATATTATTTTCATTACAACATTTAATATTTATGCTTAATGAGTTACTGATTCATTATTCATTTCAGTAATATTATTACATTTAATGTTGTTATCACATTTATTGCTCACATATAGTATGGATACTTTTGACAATTTTTTTATGGCTGTAGATACCATATATGATTTAGGTTTGATGTGAATTTGAGAAGATAGGTGAGGCTAATAAAGTGAAGGAAAATAAATAGTTAATTTAAAATGGAAAATTGAGGTTTGACTATTATGAATGATTTAAGTCATTCTTATACATGTGTTTTATATTGATAAATGTTTATCATTAATTATATTCAATTTAATTGTTGATTTTTTTATTAGTTAGTTTTGACTTTCTATTCATTCATTATTTTACTCTATTTTTTATTTTGATTCTTAATCCTAATATGATACTTATCATCATATAACTGGTTTTCAATACTATTTGATTGGTTATAAAAGATGTGACTTATGTTGTTCTTGAATGGCATCTATTTTTGTCACATTCCTATTCAAATATGATTTAACATATTTCCTATTTTGAATTGGTGGGTTGTTTATTTTCTTAAAATAATTTATCATGGTTATGTTTTGGAGGCATGTTAACTTTAGGATTCATGTTCTTGTGTTCACTTTGGAACATGCTGAGCTATATTTAACAAAATATTAGGATTTGATAGAGTAGATAATATCCAATAAGAGTCCTGGATAACTCTTAGATGTAATAGGTATTGAAGTACTAATCATCTAAAAAAATCAACTATTTTCTTCTCAATGATCTAAGCATGAATAGGTTGAGTAATTAATTGCATATAATGAACATGAGTAGGTGGAATAAATGACTATATAAAACTATCATGAATAGATAGATTAACAGACTATGGTATTAATGGGGTAAAATATGAAATTCTTCTAGCTCAATAGGATACTCATATGGAATACCTAAAACTATATCCATCTAACTACCATTTATATACTCAACACATCGATGTACTAAAGATGGCATTACACAAATATCTAAGGGAATCCTAAAAAAATGGCAAATACCCTTATACTCACTAATACAAAGACTAAATATCAAATAATATAGGTCCTGCCTTAAGAGATAACACAATGCATCTTAAGGGGTGTTATTCTTTTTTGTTAAATATTATCATGACTCTATTAGGTTGCATTTATTTCACTTGCTATTATGGTTTAGTTATGAAATATTTGGGACATAATTGTTTGGATTAATGTTTTTACATAGTTTTGTGATATATTTTTGATCTATTATTAATTATTGTTTCAACAATTATTTGATATAGTTTTCATTAAAATATTAGATATTTATGCTTAATGAGTTACTAATTCATTATTTAATTCACTTATATTATTATATTTAATATAGTAAGGATACTACTGATGGTCTCTTATGATTGTAGGTACTATATATGAGATAAGTTAAATGTGACTCCAACTAGTTAGCCGAGGCTGAGAAAGTGAATTAAAATAAATAGTGAACATAAAATGAAAAACTAAGCTTTGATTGTTATGAATGCTTTAATTAATTTTTATTTGTGTGTTTTATATTGATAAATGTTTATCATTTATTAGATTCAATTGCATTATTGAATTGATCATTATTCAATTTCAACTTTCTAATATTTCATCGCTTTACTTATTTTTTTTATTTTGATTCTTAAGCCTGATCTGATACTTATCAACATTTAAATGGTTATCGATATTATTTTATTGGTTGTCAAAGATGTGACTTATGTTGTTATTGAATGGAATTTGGTTTTTTATCACATTATTATTCAAATATGTTTTAATGTCTTTCATATTTTGGATTTGTGGCATTGATTATTAGCTTAAATTAATTTATTATGGTTATGTTTCAAAGGCATGTTAACATTGAATTGGTCTTGGCACTTCATTTAATTTCATCAAAGGTATTTGTTATTTATTGGGACACATGTGACATTCAATGTTTATTATGACTAAGTCTTGGATTTGTTTTACCTGAGTGTTTGATTAAGGGGTCATGACCCAGCATGGAGTTGGCATTTTTCAAAGTGGTTATTTTAGTTTGTGACTTCAATTGATGACATTGGATTGCTAGTCAAGGGAAAATACATCGAGACTCTTCTCAACCTTATTAGGGTTATTCTTCATATTTTTTCATCAATGTTGGAAGTTATGTCTTTGGGGAGACTCTTCAAAAAAAATTGAATGATGGTTAAGGGAAATAGGAATGTAGTTAGTTGCATGATTTGTTTTGGAGCTCAAACTATAATGAGTCATTTGTATTATTGGTCACGCATGATTTTTTGTGTAGTTTTCTAGTGGATCAATTTGGTTTTAAGGGGTCAAATAGTATTTTGCATTCATCATGGAAAAGGATAGAATATAATATAGGCAAGGAAAAATATATATATTATCCATCCTTTAGATTCTTTTAACTAATTTTTTACTTAAGTAATAGATCTTAATTTCTAAGTGGGTTTATAGTTAGGCCTTGCTAGTATGGACTAGGTTTTTTGTTTGAAAATGAATACATTCATTGTATTAGTCTATGGGATGGAAAAACTATTGTTATAATGGCTTGTTTTCATGATTAAAATCATGTAGGGTTTGAATTTGAATCTAGGTTTGTTTTTTAACAAAAATATTTTTAAAGCTATATAACCTTGGTCATGGCTTGCAGATAAAAGTTTTCCTATGTGTACTTTGGGAAGATATATTTTTGTTTTTATGGAAGTTCATTATTATTTTAAAAATTCATTTAGGGCTATTATTAAATATATATTATATTATGGATTCTTGATTTTTTTGGGAAATCTTGGTTACGAGTTGAAACCCTAGATATATACTACGATTTTTATTTGGGTTGTTTGTAGTGAACAAATAATATCATGTGCATTTTAGGTCATGGCCTTGGATGAATACAAATAAAAGTATGATTTATAGATGGGGTTATAATACCATTTAGGTTTTACTTAAAATATTATGTTAGTGTATTTCATTTTTAGCTGTACAACCATGATATTTGATTTGGGTTGAAATATAAGTTTTTAACTTATGATATAAATTTGTCCTAGTCACTTGATATTGAATATCTACATGATTTTTTGACGTCAAGTAATGGATTGGTTTGATAATTTGGTTATATCCCTAGTTTTTAAGACTAGTTTGACTTTAAACAATCTATGAATGATTTATGTCATTATTATCACTGCCAGTTAGTGGTAATAATCTTAAAATATTACCATCATGAAATTTCATTGATTATGTTGGTTAATATTGATCTAGTAATTAAATTATATTAAATGATTATTTAATTTGATTAATTTGGTTGACTTATTTTACACCAATTGTGTGATTATTTTGTTTTACATGATAAATTGAGTTAGATTTTGATATCTTTTTGGACTACTACAAGTTGATAAATTTTCTTCATATGAGTTTTATAAAGTGGTTTGACTATTTGGTTTGGTTTATTTTTTTATGATCCACAATTATAATAATTAAAAATATGCAAAAAATAATGTAGATAAACACACCACAATATATATGTGGGCCAAGATGCCCAAATATTCAATATATGGAGAAATAGAATTATTACCCTTAGGGTAGGACAACACCATATAATACTCCTTTAGGAAGGAATAAATCCAAAATGTCTCTTCGAAAGGAAAAACACCAATATACGTATTAAAAATAGAAGACTCAACACTTACTTGATTGATTCCTTTAAAATGATATTCACCTCCTTTATATATACCTCTATATAACTATCAATAGATGGGTAACCTCCTAATCCCGGCTGACTATTATCTAATGCACTATTTTTTACCATAGAATGCTTTTCCAAAATATTTTATATTTTTTTAAAACTCTCCATCAATTGTTTTATTTTTTTATAATCCATTTTCCCCATGATTTAGAAAAAAATTAGGGTTGAGTAGAAAACCCTAAAAATTTAATAAGTCATGTAAAACTAATCCAAATTGTCTAAATTTTTTTATTGTAGTTTACATATATGATATTAAAAATTCAATGAAAAGTTTTGGAAAAAATTCCTAATATTTTAGCCTATAGAGTGAATTTATTAAAAAACTTAAAATCACTACAAATCACTTAAAATGATTCAGTTTTTTTTGAAATTTTAACTCTATCTCTTTTGTATAATAATACAATATCGGTAAAAATTTAAAAAACTATTAATTATTTTTTGTACATATGATGAATTTATTACAAACCCTAAATTAGAAATAACTCCCTCAAAATAGGTCATAAAACCTCAATGTTTTTACTATGACATCCTTAAAATATTATTTAGATTCAATAATTTTTTTTAAAAAAATCACAACCTTACAAGATATTAATGATACCACAAAAATAGGGGTTTTCCCCATACAAATTACGGAAATTAAATCTTTGATACCACTTGTTATGAAATTAATTAAATAATAAATTAGAATAACAACAATAGATCATAGTATGATGAAAATTTAGTAGAATATATGAATAAAAGACAAGCCACTTTGAGAGGAAAACATCCACAAGCTTCAATAAGAGTATAATTTGCAATATGATGATAGAAACTACCAACTACCTCCTATTTATAGTCTACCTATGCCATAGTTACTCCATAGGCTGACCTAATAACCAAATGAATGCACAAATTCCACAAGTTAGTCATTTATCTTAATTTATTGGACCCATATAACTAACTAAGGGGGAATGTTATGTACTTATAGATATGATATATTAATGTATATGGGTTGATGGATATGCTAACATGTGGCACACATCCCCTTTGGTTAGTTATATAGGTGCAATATATTACATGATTATCTTATAGAATTAGTGCATTCATATAGTTAGTAGGTCAGCCTATGGGGTAACCATGGCCTAGGTTGACTATAAATAGGAGGTTGTGGGTTGTTATTTATCATCATATTATGGATTCTTCTCTTATTAAATATTGAGTAGGTTGGTCCCTCAAAGTGTCTTATATTTTATTCATATATTATGCTATGTTTTATTCATATTGTGATCTATTATTATTATTATTATTATTATTATTATTATTATTATTATTATTATTATTATTTATTGTTCAATTAATTTCATAACAGTTTATCAAAAGTTATTTGAGTAATTTAAGTTTATTTTACTTATATGGACATATTTAATGAATGTCATTTATATTCAAGGTTACTAGTAGTAATATAAATGAATTTATTTTGGGTGTTTTACCCTAACATTGGATTGGGACTTGTGAGTGAAATGTCATGAATTGCACTCTTAGTCTTCAATATTAGAAAGATCTAACTAATCTTCATTAGTTAGAATAACTAAAAAAGTGTTAGTGTTATTAACCATGAATGCAAACAGTCTTATTTAAATGTTTTCATCATTTAATTTTGTTAAGTCACACTTAGTTGATAGTATACATTACTCAATTATCTCATCTATCTAGAATTACATCCAAATAATGGATGGGATGGTATAGGGACACTTATTTTTGGGATCATTTAGACTGGATAGGTGGGCATTTACATCAATGGATTTGCATATGAAATATTTATTGTTGTAATTTTTCTAGTTAAGTTGTGTAAACATCTTAACTTGGTAAAACAACCACAAATATTATGTATTTTATTTCTCTTTCATATAAGGGAATTAGTGATGGTTATAGTCCTTTTTAACATGGTCATATTGAGTATTTTGATCTTTATTATATCTTATTTTCCTTATTTTTGACACCCCAAATAGTCACATGTCACTTTTTCATAATCCTTGGGGTCCCTATCCTATCATCCTTTATTTTTGATCCATTTTGAGCCATAATACATTAACACCACTTTTAGGACAATAACACTAGTTTTCACTTATGGCTTTAATGTCTGATGGGCCCTTTCACCCATGTTTGATTCCTAACCCCTTTGTGACCCTTATCTTATGTTTGTTATATCTTTTATATAACTTGTCAACCAATCAACAAGGTATTATATTCAAAATAAAGATACTTCTATATAAAGAGGCTCATAAGGAATTTTACATCTAACACTTACTATTTTGAAACTTATTTACATAATACCATCCTATAGTACAACTCAAATACTCTACATACTACTCAATGTTCACACCTAAACATTTTCATGCTTGATCAAATAAGGGCCTAGTAAAAATTCATTCGAATGTACCATATAAGTTTTTGGTGCATGTTCCCTAAAGGAGAAATACATGAAATATAAGACTCCCAGCATTGGGGTTAATGTAGGTAGTAGCAAATAAAATAGGGTTTCTAATATGCATGATCGTAACATCCAATAATCTAGTTTTTCCCTTTCCTTTTACTTTTTAATAGTTCATTATTTCATGTGTGTAGGTATTCATTAGAGTTTTGGAGAAGAATCAAACAAAATAATGACATAAACGATATATCGTATGACACAAAATCACCTATAAGATCTTTATAAACTCCCAAAATATCCTTAAAGGCTACAAACAACCACTAAAAAAAGGACATTAGTGCCAAAATTGGAGATTAGCATCACATGATATCACTAACCTAAGAGGGGCAATGTTATCCAAAGTTAGAACTTGAAAAATAGTCAACATATGAAAGATTCCTCTATGTCTACTCATCCATTTTTAATACCCTAATCTATGAAAATTTTTGTGTATATCCAAATAAGTTCCTTTTCTCCTTGTGATTACTATTTTTTGAAAGTTCCATAGAATAAACAAATTGTAATTTTATTCTAGATTAACAATAGACATAAACCTTTAATCTAGTTTGGGATTTACATAGTAAAACCCTAAAAGATTAAAAAAATTGGTGAACCTAACTTACTTCAAATATTGCTTCAAAAACCTAATTTTACTTAGGGTTTACCTTCACTAAATTTAGTACATTAAATTAGGGTTACAAAAATCTAATTTTATGATTTTATGGATTAAATTAGCTAGTTTAGCTAATAATGTAGTAGGTTTTTTATTTATTTAATTTAATTTAAATATTTACAAAATAAACCTAAATCAAAACCCTAGATCCACATGCTAGGCCCCTACATACGTAAAACATTAGAAATTTAGGTTTCAACAATAATCCTAATTTATAATATAAACTTTATTCAATAAATTGACACATTACACACATAATTATGTTTGATTTATTCTACATTTTGTGTCTTTATTATTCCTTATTTACACTATCTTATTTGGAAAGTTTAAAATAACATCTAAAAATTCTTTTACCCCTCATCCACTTGATGCAATTTTGAATTTCTCTCATGATTATAATAATGAATGAACTAGTTTTCAAGATTGCACATTAGAGCATAATAATGACTTAATTTATGATGATGATGATGATGATGATGATGATGATGATGATGATGATGATGATGATGATGATGATGATGATGATGATGATGATGAATATTTTTATAATGATGGATATGGGCATTATTACAAACATTACATTACAAATGAACATGAGGATACATTAGATACATCATCTTATCTCTCCTTTTACTCTTATCTTACTCAAAAATAATTTGGTAGTGTTTCAAAAAAAGATTAGAAATTAGGGTTTCAAAAATAATCCTAATTTATACTACAAAATTTATTCAATACACAAAACATTATAAATTAGGGTTTCAAAAATAATCCTAATTTATACTACAAACTTTATTCAATATAATGACACATTGCACACATAATTATGCTAGATTATGTTATACATTTTATGTCTTTATTATTCCTTATTTACAATATCTTATTTAGAAAGTTTAAAATAGCATATAAAAACTCTTTTACCCCTCATCCACTTGATGAAATTTTGAATTTCTCTCATGAGTATAATAATGAATGAACTAGTTTTCAAGATTGCACATTAGAGCATAATAATGACTTCATTTATAATGATGATGATAACTATTGTTATAATGATAGATATGGGAGTTATTATGAACATTAAATTACAAATTAACATGAGGATACATTTGTTTACATCATCTTATCTTTCCTCTTACTCTTATCTTACTCATAAAAATAAAATTAACAAATTAATGCCAAAAGAACCTCTTGTTGGTAGTGTTTCAACAAAAATTTAGCAATTAGGATTTTAAAAATAATAATAATTTATACTAAAAACTTTTTTCAATGCATAAAACATTAGAAATTAGGGTTTCAATAATAATCCTAATCTATACTACAAACTTTGCTCTATAAATTGACACATTGCACACATAATTATACTAGATTATGTTCTACATTTTGTGTCTTTATTATTCCTTATGTACACTATCTTATTTGTAAATTTTAAAATAGCATATAAAAAGTATTTTTACCCTCATTCGCTTGATGTAATTTTGAATTTATCTCATGATTATAATAATGAATGAACTAGTTTTCAAGATTGCACATTAGAGCATAATATCGACTTCGTTTATAATGATGATACTAACTTATGTTATAATGATGGATAGGGATTATTAAAAAAATTACATTAAAAATGAACATGAGGATACATTAGATACATCATCTTATCTTTCCTCTTACTCTTATCTTACTAATAAAAATAAAATTAATAATATAATGCCAAAAGAACCTCTTGTTGGTAGTGTTATATTTCTATGTGATCCTAGATTTTCAACTACTTTTGCTACTTCATTGTTAAAAATACATCAATATAAGTTAACTAAATTTAAAAAACTTTTGCATGCTTTAAGTAAAGTAGATGTGGACAATGCATCTTATTTACCTTTATCAATTATATTTCAAAAATCAAATATAAATGATGTCACACCTTTTAAAAATGCATAAACAAAGGTAGATGAAATTAGTTTATCACCCTCATTCACATTTCAAGATCAATGCTATGATTATTTACCATAAATAGATAATGCACATGTTTCTAACTATTCTCCTATATGTCATAATTTGTATAAAGAAAACATTCTTGTTACTTCTCATCTTCTTGATTCAAAAATAGAACATGATAATTATGTCTTCATTTCACAAATAACTAGTGAAAAAATGCCTTGCATTACACTCACACATGATGATACATTGCATAGTAGTAAAAAGTTAAAATATTCTCCTTCTCTTTCTCTTAATGATAATTTTAATGATTATTATTCTACTCTTACTTCTTCAAATGAATTAAATCATATATTTGATGAAATATGGGATAATGATGATTACTATGATTATGATTAAGATGACATAGAATCTACAACTTCTGCTTCTTATCTTACATGACATATTTCTCTTGTTCAAGAAAACAATAGATATTATGTAAACACACACACACACACACACACACACACACACACACACACACACACACACACACACACACAGAGAGAGAGAGAGAGAGAGAGAGAGAGAGAGAGAGAGAGAGAGAGAGAGAGAGAGAGAGAGAGAGAGAGAGAGAGAGAGAGAGAGAGAGAGAGAGAGAGAGAGAGAGAGAGAGAGAGAGAGAATCTACAACTTCTGCTTCTTATCTTACATGACATATTTCTCTTGCTCAAGAAAATAATAGATAATATGTAAAAACACACACACACACACACACACACACACACACATTATTATGTTCATAATTCCCTTTCACTAGAGAATAAATCACCTTCTATTCAACTAGTATGTGATACTCATTCACAATCTAACAATATCAAAGATATCAGTGAATCCCCCTTAAACCCCTTTACTACAGTAGAACCTATTTATTAAACAAACCCAAATGAGGGTGATATATTAGTTACATCTAACCAGGTTCAATTTTTCATACCTCCAAATGGTATTGAGAGCACACCAACCCTTTCTAAACAAGATTTCCAATATAATGTACCAATGTCTAAAATAAACAATAAAATCCAAGTATTAAATGAACCCATTTATAATGGTAATATACATTCACAAGTGTTATTTTATTTAATGCATGTCTTGTGTGTTTTGAAAAAAAATTACATCATCTCACTTTGGATAATGAAGCATAAAAATATTAGGTTGATGCTAATGTTACACATAATAACCCTACTCTACACAGAATCTCAACTATGAGTTCACCACACAACTTTTAGATACTGGTGTTACTTATCTTTGATGGATAGGGAGATCCATATTTACATCTTCAGGCTTATGAGAAATCCATGGCTCAAATTATAAATAAGTTAATTCTACTATAATTTTTTCCAAAGTCACTAAAGGATAAAACACTAGATTGGTTCCACCATGCACTCCTTAGTAGATATTTACATACATATGAGGAGCTAGAGATAGTCTTATTCATGCATTATATATAGAATAAGGGACCTCTAGTAACACACAAGAGATTACCTTCACTACATGAGGGTGAAACAAAGCCTACATCAGAATACATTCTATAGTTCAAATCTTATTTGCATTAGTTAATTTATCAACCAATAGATTTGGAAGTGCAGTACATAATTGCTAGAAGTTTAATATATGATCACAAGGAGAGATTGCTATATTATACATATAAATCATTCAAACATATATGAACTATTTATATAGTATTAGGGGCATAGTTGGTATTATTAATTACATATTCAAAATTAGATTTGGGTATAGACTTTGTAGTACCTCAGTCATCAAATTTAGTACAAGAGCCTACTCCACTTCCAATTCAAAAACCATTAGAATAGAAACAAGCAATAAAAATACTCACTAAATAAAAAGAGCCACTCTACACAACTCAATCTAAAGTTATTCATGCATAAAATATACATGGAAGGGTTATACATCTTTTAGATATGGTTGGGCCTCATGACATCTTGGTCAAGCTACTAGATAAGGGGATGATCACACTTCCTTCAACTAATCATCATCCACCACACCATTTTCATAAGGTACCACATAAGCATCATTTTCACTTTCACCTGATAAATAGACATTCATATGACCATTTCTATGTACTCTTAGCTCACATCAACTGGTATGTTAGCATAGGCATCATAGAGTTTACATAGGGAGCATCAGGTCCTCATTCACCACACTCTCCTAGATCACATTCCACTAAAACAAATTTATCCTAGGACATTCCTTTTAAGTAACCATTTTTTAATCATCATATAAGACTTATAACTTCTAGGACAACCATCTATCGTTAGTCCCATACATCATAGCCTCAGTAGCGATGAAAAATAGTTCATAGAGTTTATAATTCTCCTCCAATTTGTACACCAATTAAGATATTTGGGAATAACTACAAACCCAAAGGCATAGTTTCAGTACAATCACCAATAAAAATCTTTGGAAATAATTATAGATCTTATAATGTACCTCCTGTACACAAATTGATCAAAATATTTGTGAATGATTATCAACCCAAGGGCATAATTTTAGTTTGATGATAGATAAATATATATGGAGATAAGTACATAGATCAGATCCAATCTCCAGTACACACACCGATCAAAATGTTTGGAAGAAATCATATAACTTAGAGTGTAGTCTCAGAGCATCAACCAATCAATATTTTTCCATCAAAGTCTAGATAGTCATACACTAGTAGTGCATCAAAAACAACTTCAATTCCATAGTCTATGTCTATAGAAACACAACATGAGCAGTATGGTCCTTCATTTTCCATGCCATCACATGTTATACACATAGATATATTATGAACTATAAACAAATAACCAGATACCAATAAAATACAATAACTTAATCTTTTTCACATATGTCTAAAAATATCATACAACATATACAAATAAAATAAATTTACACCAAATAAAACAAAATTTTAAAAATCAACATTATAAATAATCAAACAAATTGAAACACATAAAAATAGCACATAAAATTATTTTAAAATAAAAATGGTGCATCACCTAATGATGCCAACATGACTATTATGACTAGATCCCTCACTCTCACTATCAAACACATCAAAACTAGAACTAGAGGCCCCACTATCTCTATATGACCTTGATATACAATTTCTCTCTCTCTCTCTCTCTCTCTCTCTCTCTCTCTCTCTCTCTCTCTCTCTCTCCTCTCTCTCTCTCTCTCTCTCTCTCTCTCTCTCTCTCTCTCTCTCTCTAGATCATCCATAAACTTGGCATAATATCACTAAGGTAATATGTAGATGTCTACTATATGATTCCTAGCCCCACCTAGATAATTAAGAGAGGGCATAATATGTCTCTCTCTCCACATATAAATCATATCTATCTAATTTCACTCATTTGAATGCCACAGTCACTATAGTTACATGATCAAATAAATGGGCATGCACCCCAATGAAATTGGTGGCCCTCTCTACCAATCCATCATCCACAACATCATCTAGGATATGTCATATGAACTCACACAATGTTGACTCAATGATGACCTCCCAATACATGTCATATGTGACACCCGCAAGTATCCATACAAATCATAAGACACTTATTCTATAAATCAATAATCAAAATTTACACATAAAATATAAAAAAGCTATCTAACTTACCATCAACAACCCTTAGGGTCTCTAAATCTACTACCTCTTCTAGGATCATCTCACCTCTCCAAAATAGAGGTACCCACCTATGCTCACTCTAGCAGGATGAGTAGGCCTCAGTCACTCCAATGCCATCCACATTGACACCTCAATCTTAGGATCATGTTTTATCACTAGCATAGGAGCTAGCTTAGAAATCGATGGCCTTGACATATAACTTAGCCTCATAAAGATCCTAGAAAATATTAAACCACAACACAAGTTATAGGGGCAGCAAACTGTACAAAATTGAGTTGTTAGGTAACCCTTTCATACTATAAACTTGATCTTATACATTATCCTAGAGATCATGTATCTAATAGCTAACCCAAATCTACCTACACTATGTGTTATCCATAGACCACCCTTGATAGTCCCTGTAGGGTCTCTAGATGATATCTTTTACTCTTAAACTATCTAGTAACTACTTAAAATATGTAGTAATCTTCCTTAGCGCATTCCCTATTTGAGTCCCTTTTCTATCTAAATACTTAAATATGATCCCATCCACCCTACGTATATGACACTATCCTACTCACATTTATGTTTCTCATATACCTAGTAATGTAATAGTGTTGATGCACTAATGCCACTACCAGTCATCTCCTATGTAAAGTAGTATAGACCTCTATATAAATGATCCATCATGGTATGCCCCCATGAGTACATAATTCCCTAATGCTTGATCTCATTTACTATCTCATGAATCTTATAAGAGATATAGACACCATTCCCATCCATAGAAATACATGATGATAACAACACAACTAGAAATTTATGTAATCAAGAAACATTAGCCAATATAATTAGGGTCAATAATATGTCATTATAAATACCTATGTAATGATTCACCACTAATAGATTGGATAAGCACCTAAATGATTATTGTATAGATTGAGGACAAGTAGCCTCATGTAATATAGCCCATTTCCCAAAGATTAACAACCATAAGATCTATTATATATCTTCCAATGTCATAGTCATCTCATCCATAGGTAGATATAATTTACATATGTATACAATCCACTTCTCTCATATTTTAGTGATCATATTCTTATCCTAGTTCATAGGCTCCAAAAAAGCATCATATCATAGCCTAACTCTCCCGAGCACCATTATCTCCACATCAGATAAGGTCAAACCTTGTATAGTCTCCATCATCTTACCTATATATAACTCTCTCATATTGGCATCAACCTATAAAATCACAAAAAAAAATAATGTCATTAAAGCAACACTAAATCCAACAAACAAAAAATGAATCAAAAATAATTCAACAATGCTAAGCAACTCATCTTCATCCTACTAAACACTAGTGCTGCCAAGAGGATAATAGCACCAAACTCTAGACACTAGCACTAGTTTCTCTAAAACAACCCTAAAATAGCCATTTTATATAAAAACTAATAAAAAAAGACAACCAAAATAATATAAATAGGAAATCTCAAAGTCCCTTACTAGGCAACCTCCTCCCCAACCTAAATTCATGCCTTAACCTCCTCATAACATGATAAACTAGCATCTTATCTCCTTGGCATGTTTTTTTCTCTCAGACTCAAAATGATTTTCACTAAAATGATGAAAATGAATTTACAATGATTCAAAATGACCTATTTAAGTCATATTTTACCCCAATTACACCTTACTAAGGTTACCCCTATGCACCAATTTTGCTAATTAATACAAATCTTTTCTTATTGCCATATCTTGAGAACCGTAGCTCTGATTCATGGACTATTTCTTGCATGGGGTACTTGATAATGATACCCTATATCCCATATTGGTAAAATTAATACCTTCATCATTTTCAAACCTAAAAATTGAAAAAAATAATCACATTATATTAATAATATAATAGACCTAGAACCCATGCAAATACACACTAAATTATCAATTCTAACACAATCAATACATTATTGAAACCTAATAAAATATCAAAACTAAAAAGTAACACTATAAAAACTACTTTTGGTTAAATATCCTCATCATAATCTAATCCATCTCATAAAATTGGGGAGGGAAAATATGCATAGATTGTTTCAGATATGTAGAGTTGCATTCAGATTTTTTAAATCCACAGGTTTACACAGACATTAGATGAAAAACCTATTCATTTATATGGACACAAATGTCTATATAGGTTTACATAGGAATTTAGAGTCACATATTTTTATTTATATAGACACATAGGTATACATGGGTTTGTACAACTTATTTAGATATACAACCCCACATGTTTACATAGGAATTCATATACATGGCTTATTCATATATATAGACACACATGTCTACATAGGTTTATGACATTCAGATTCATATGTTTTTAGATATATAGACACATAAGTATACATATTTTTACATAACTTATTCAAATATATAAACACATGGGTCTACATAGGTTCACACATGCATCGAGAATCACACACACACAAAGATATATATATATATATATATATATATATATATATATATATATATATATATATATATATATATGTATGTATATATATATACATACATACATACATACATACATATATACATATATATATATATATACATACATACATATACATACATACATACATATATATATATATATATATATATATATATATATATATATATAACTAAACACATATGTTTACAAAGTTCATTCAGATTCACATATTTTCATATATAGATGCACAAGTCTACACAAGTTTACATAGTTTACATAGGTTCTCAGATATACATACTCACAGGTCTACATAGGTTTTATGCAGGGTTACACATGTCTTTAGATGTAAACTCTAAGCTAATATATAACTATGTATAATAATTTATTTAGATACATAGCTACATCACTCAGATATATGGTCATTTTACGAACTATCTATTTTCACTTGTAGGTTTATTTATAACACATATGTATTATAAATTTTAGGTATTTATTATTTTTAAGATTTACAATATTTTGAGTTTTCCAATTTTTATCTTTTAATATTGCCCAAATAAAATTAAAAATAAATTAAAAAAAAAAAAAACTACTAATTGGTGTGATGCAGGACATTGGCCAAAGAAATGGGATTTTGAGTCAAAACAAATTATATTATCTCACATTTCAATTTGGGAATTTAAAATAAATCCATGATTCAATTTGAACATTTAAAATTAATCCACACTTCAATTTGGGTTTTAAAAAAAACTTGTTTATTTTAAGTTTCCTTACAAGTTTTGTTTGTTGCTTGACTGCATTGTGAGGTATTTTGCATGTATGCTTTTCCTTTTTTGGGTGACTCAGAAATGCAAAGTTTCAAGTCATTTTATCCTAAATATTATTTATTCAAAATGATACCTTTCATATTTTTATTTTATATTTTTCAATTGTGATTTAATCACCTTCTTGCAAGCCTTATAGAGCATGATGACTGGGAATTGATACCCAAGCATACATACCAACCCCGTACATCTGATAGGGTATAAAAATGGATGAAAATATCATTAAGACCAATATTGAATCTGTACGGATAATATAATTAAGGTAAGTGTAAACTCTATGCCTATCCATCAGATATCATCTTCTAAGAATCTAACTCTAACAACACTACTACTTAGAAGGCAAGGTTGGCATGGTCGCTGGGGGGACAAGACCCATCTAATGGATTTCCCGATTTGAATTTATTCTTTGATGGTTTTTTATGACAAATTAATTCCTATTATTTTTTGTATATAGGGAACATATAAATATCCCATTGTAAAAAAATTTAGATGCCTCTTTTGCCAAGAATCATACATTGATGCATGGGTGCAAAGGTAACATCCCCTAAAGTTCACCTTTCTCATACGAACCTTGAGAGAGAAGGGGGGACCTAAAAAACCTACCAATAATTGAAATAATTTATTTAATAAACTTTAAAATTTATAATCCTCTCTCATGGCAAGTGTTTCAAATTGTTTAATGGATGTGATGCAAATCTCTGTCACTTATTAAAGTGACTTGTAATGATTGTGTGTTGTTGCTTGATTATTGTGATGAAAACTTGTTTAAACTGAAGACCAAATAAAACAAACCAAGTACAAATCAAAAAATAGTTTTATACCCATACAATGATTCATTTCTTTACCAACTTTTTTGTTCAAACAAAAGTGACATGTTTAAATTTGGTCTAAATACCTATATTTCTTATCCAAACTACACCATTAGGCTTCCCAATTTAAACCAAAATTCTTGTGCAAATATGATATTTCCCATTTCAACAAATTTCAAAACCAATGTCCAATTTCATATCAAACTTGTGTCATTATGTTTTTAAATTTAGTCCAAACCTAAGTACAAGTCCAAGTGCCCATTCCAATTTGCCCTCTAAGTTCCAATTGCAAACTCTCAATTCTATGTGTTTGAATTGTGTTGTTAATTTTAGTTTGATTTGTGCCAAGATCAAACCCTTTAAGGAATTAATATCTAAACCAAGTTTTTATATTGATTCAACATTTTAAGACCAAATTTCTAATTCTTGTGCCAATATTTACACATTCCAAGGTCTTAAAAATGCCTCAAATCAATCAAGTTTCCTTTCATTGTTCATAAGGTCAAGTTTCAAAGATCAAACCTTCCAAATCAAAACCAAAAATATGATTCCTTATCTAAACCATGTTAATGTGTCATCCATGTGGTTTCAAACATAGTTATAGTTCCAATGTGAAGTCTAAATTTTGCTACCAATTCTAAAGCCAAAGTACCATTCCTATGCCAAACTGTGCCAAAGTTAACATTGATAAGAATTAGTCCATTTAAAATTTACATTGGAATACCTAATTTTAAAATTAAATGTCTATCAAATTCAAATTCCACTTAAAATTTAATACCAAAATATTTTTGTTCCAAACCATTCAAAGCCAAAGCTGATTCAGCTTTAATCATGTACCAAACCAATTATTATCCATTCTGAACCAATTATGCAACATACTAGTCAAAGGAAAATCTATTTCATCTTGAAATATGTACCTAACTGATTATGTACCATAGTAATAATTTTTTTTACAATTCTGATGAAATTTGAATCAATTGCATGATAATTCAAACCATTTTTTGTCTTTTCATTCAATTTCATGCATCTATCAATTGGGAATGACAAAGCCATGTTATCAATCATTTATTTCATTTGAAACATATCTATGCTAATTCACCATTTTGGGGTAAAATCCAATCAAAGCCATTTAGACAAATTCTAGCTTATGTCAATCTACCCCTTTTGGGGAATTTTCAATCTATGCCAATTCACCCTATTTGGGGTCAATCAAATCAATACCATTTCAACCAATTCCAATTTGTGCTAATTCACCTTATTTGGGGCCAACCAAATCAATACCATTTTGACCAAGTCTAATATGTTCTAGTTCATCCTATTTTGTGCCTATCAAATCAATACCATTTCAACCAATTCCAATCTATGAAAATTTCCCATGTTTGGAGCCAATTAAATCAATACCATTTTAACCAAATCAAATCTATGCCATTTCACCCTATTTAAGGCCAATCAAATCAATACCATTTCAACCAATTCCAACCCATTCCAATTCACCTTGTTTGGGGCCAATCAACTCAAGAACATTTTAACCTATTCAGTTATATACTAATTATCCCTTCTTTGGGCCTATTCTAATTTGTGCCAAGACCCCCCTTTTTGGGGCCAATTTTATTCCAATCCATTTTCCATTTCATATATCCTTGCTTATGGGCATTAGTCCAAGGTTCATCTAAGTCATGGCATCTCACATCCAACTGACTATTCTAGATCAATCATACCTCCCAAATATGTTATCTAGTATAGATCATGAACAAGAATAATTTAATCAACAACTATTTGACAAATATGATGAATATCTTGTTAGATAGTGGAAAATGGGTGATAAAATTATATATGTATTTCCTATAGAGGACTTATGTTATTTGATTAGAGGTCCAAAAGATACACAACAAAAAAATACAACAGTTCATAGTTATTATGTCATTTCCCCTCCAAGGGCCAGTATCTATTAAAAATCCAAATGTGTCCAATTATGATAACTACTCAATCATAATATGTCATGATCCCCTTCACAATCATAATTAGATGCGTCCACATCTAAAGAAAGATCAAGATAATCAAACCATTGACAATTTTTTTGTTAAATCACCTATATTTGATCAGATCAAAACCATTGATGATCCACTTGTATTTAATTAAGAGCCTCTATTTAACACATGACCCATATTTGATGAGCCCATATTTGAAAAACCTATCATTGTTGAGCTAGATCCCTTTATTCAACAACTATAATATATTTCCAATTTCCAAACATTTATTCCTTCCAAATCCTCTATATCCAAGTAAAGGGTGAATAAGGTACTTATGGACAATCCAATTCAACAACCCATTTTTAAAGCTACATTAAATCACAATCAATATTAGAGTTGGGTTCTATTTTGGAACTAATATCAGATTTAACATCAACAAAAGAATCATCATTAGTCTATACATTGGGTTCAGATCCTCTTGAGTTAGGATTAGATTTAGAATAAAAAAATATCGATGCATGTTACGACATTGTCCCGACATTTCCAACATATCCAAATGAAAGCATTTGTGATTATTTCACAAATTTTGAGGATGTTTCCTTCAACATCAACACAAGTTCTCCTAGTAGTCTCCATGAGAATTTTGTTGCCTTTTCCCCTTTTATTTCCATTACACATGTCTTTACCATCAATAAATATATCCATAATATTGACATTCCACCTACCACAAACATATATTGGGACTGATAGAATCACAAATTATTAAATTGCATCCATGCAGACATTTCAATGGAAGAATTTATGGGGAAACAAGATAATATCAAATCAAAAGCGTAATCTCCTAGTGAAATCTTGTTCAAGGAACTAGGGGATAATCAAAGTCTAAAAATAACGTCTTCTAGTAAAAGCTTATTTGAGGCACTAGATGATAACCAAAACATAAAATACTTTAGTGAAACCTTTTTTAAAATGCTAAGGGATAATCAAAATGAGTTATCAAAATTCCTTAGAGAAACATTATTTAATGCATTATTGGATAATTCAAATTAGAAAAATTAAGAAGAATTATTGGTTAAAACCTCTAGGAGGCACTAATATTGAGCAAAGTGATTTTGTATCACTTGATGAAGGTATTATTTAAGTCAATATTGGATCAAATAGCCCTACCATAACTAAAATCAAGTTAAATCTAGAGTCAAAAACATTATGTGTGACTAAAAAACCTAATCTTCAGTTGTCCTCCAACCATTATACTTTCCATTATGATCCTATTATTTATTCAAGACCTATTTTCCATTATCAAATCATACCATTTATCCCATTCCTACCCTTATTTATCCCTCTTGACAACACTATTTTTCAAACAGGATACAAAGACATATTATTTAGAGGTTTGAAAGAAGTAGAATCAATAATTAATGAAGATCACAACAACATCAGTGCAGTTCACAACACCAGTAGTATTTAGATAGAAAATCTATTTTGATTAGGTATTAGATTAAAAAGGGTCCACATTATGAATATTTGTAATCATCCATTGAGTTGAGATGCTAAAAAATAAATCAAAATAAAAAAAAATACAAAAATTCAAAAGAGAAAGAGAAATAATTCATCCAATAGAAAAAACCATGCCTATGGCACCTTGGATAAGTACCATGATGAAAACCAAGTTTTTGGCATCATGTGTAACTAATTATTGTCTGAAACCACCTTGAAACTTAGGGAAAACCCTATTTACATTATAGACCATTACCATTCCATTGTCATTCTAGACATTTTATCCATTTAATCCTATCCAACCTAACCCATATTATTGTGACCAATAGTCTTCCCAATTTTGCCTTGTTATGAAAGTGAAAGGTATATTGAGACATACTTGGGAAATATTTTTGGCCTATTATCTATGCGATACTTTGATGAATAGACATATTTGGTTCTCATGTGACATGGTCCTTAAAGATGCCTAGTCTTTTCCCTCATTTTCATCCATTATTATTCAACCTTTGCCAAATCCTATGCTATTTATTTTACCATTGTCCCATTCCTATTTTTCATGTTACTATTGATTCATAGTGTTGTCCCTAAAAATATCACTCATTTTTGGAACAACATTTGAAATATTTGGGTCCTGCAAGCATAAAATTTCTCTCTTCCCTTTATAGAGTAAAATACTCTACATTTTATTTTGAGTCTCAGTTGTGCACTCCAAGTTTTGTCCCTATGCATTTATGTTTTGAGGTAGTAGGGGTTATGACACAGGGCATGGGTTTTTCATTTTGCCTAAAGTTTTGTCTAAGTCTCAAAGTTGAGAGGAAGCTACCAAGTGTCATCTATCAGGACATGTTATAACTTGTTTCTAAAAGTAGCAGAATGTGCCACATGTCCCGTTATAACTTAGGGCAATGCGACAAGTGTCTACATCTGCGTTTCAAGTTTCTTATAAGTTTCAAATCTTCTTTCAATAAGCTTCTCTCAGAGTCTCATGGATGGTGCTAAGTGGTGACTATAGAAGGTTTTAATATGTTTTTCTAAATGTAACATAAGTCACCATGTGTCCCTTGTAAAGCTCGATAGAAGCTGCCAAGTGTCAACATTCACCATTTCTTCCTTTTGTTTCGTTATTGAGTAAGGACTATGGTGGGCCCTAGGTGAGTTGCTAAAGTAAGTGGAGCATGTCAAGTGTCACCATCCATGTGAATCCAAATGAGTCACAAATGTTTCTATAGTGTTTCTAAAGCTCAGTGGAAGCTACCATGTGTCATCTTCTGTAGAACTCTCAAAAGGTATCTAAAGTTTCTATAAGTTAAACGGATGCTGCCAAGTGTCCTCCCCTATTTCATAGTGGTAAATGCCATGTGTCACTTGTTAAGATCAGTGGAAAACACCACCTATTCATATTCCCCTTTTGAAGCTATTAAGGCAAGAAGCATTGTGGGTCCCAATTTCTATAAGTTGATAAAGTTTAAAAGTAGTGGACTGTGATAGATGTCAAAGACGAAGCACTCCCAATACAAAGGCACGAAGGAATTAGAACTTAAGTATCAAACAAGAAAGCATGAAGGAACTGCTAAAGAGGATGATGGGCCCACAGTCATCAAATTTAGGATAACCAACTAGTGGTTAGATTTTAAATGATGATGGACCCAAAGACATGAAATTCACAGCAATGAAATAGCCATTGATCTTTTTTAGGCTTAAGCGCAGACCCAAATACATTCAAAGGCATTAAGGCCAAGGCCAAAAGGAAAAAACACAAAGAAGAGAAGCTGAAAGAGCCAACCAAGATGGGAACCTAGCCCTAAAATCTCAGATGCTAGGAAAAGATGAAACCAAAAAGGAGAAAGGATAGCCCGATGGCTCAAATGACATAAGAAAGGGGGAGATGCCGAAATATCTACATAGTAGTTATTCCAGTAGGTGGAATAGTTTGCAAAGTAGATATTTTGAATAACAAGCATTAAAGGCATGACCTGTTGGTCTCCCTTGCAGTAAAGAAAAAATGGATAGCTACATAGACATTAGAGGGGATAGACCAAATGATCCAGACCTAGGAGAAAACATATGAGATGAATTGACACACCATAGTTAAGGCCGATGCCCTATTTTAACATGGCCCCCTGACAAAATTGAAAATGCATTCAAGGCATTAAATGCATAGCATGGGCCATTCGATGAAACAAAGTACCAAGTATTTCTTGGCTACTATATATTGTAATATCTTTTATTGTTTTAGAGAGATCTCTTTGTTATCAGAAGTGAAACTCTGCCCAAATTGAAATGCATTTACTAAAACTTTGAGCTCAGATTGTTAATCATATTTTGTTATATAAATGAGAAAGTACATTACTTTCAGACTTTGTGCTGTATTAACTTGTGTTATTTAGGTAATTGTTCTTATGTCTATTTTATGAATGCATTCTTGTCCATTTAATTAAATAAGCAGAACTAGTGGAGATAATCAAGAAGGTGTCCTAAAGCCGAATTTGAGAAGACTTTATGCTACCTAAAAATGCCTTTAGTGGGTTTAAATATTTTCTATTTTTTGTGTAAAAGACCTTGGGATGACTTTGTGCCCTCATTGTCTTTCATATTTCACTCTTTGGGTAGCTAAAGTGGAGACTTTATGCTCTACCTAAAAGAACTCTTGTTGTTTCCTATAAGACCACTTATGAAAGAAGAGAAGTGCCTTCAGTGTCTTCACCAAGATATCTCCTTTGTTTGTGAGCATCATCTCTAAAAAAAGAGAGAAGGATGGTGATACCCTACCCCTGAGTGTTATTTTTTGAATATATATATATGTACACACACACACAGATATATATATATATACACACACACAGATATATATATATATATATACACACACACACACACACATATATATGTACATATATATATATATACATATATATATATATACATACATATATGTACATATATATATATATATGTATATGTACATATATATATACATATACATATATATATACATATACATATACATATATATATATATATATGTGTGTGTGTGTATATATGTATATGTATATATATAGATATATATATATGTATAATGTATATATATATATGTGTGTGTGTGTGTGTGTGTGTGTGTGTGTGTATGTATGTATGTATGTATATATATGTATATATATAAACATATACATATATATACATATGAGTGTTATTTTCTACATATATATATGTATGTATGTATGTATGTATATATATATGTATATAATGTATATGTGTGTGTATATATATATATATGTATGTGTATATATATATATTTGTATATATATATATGTATGTATATATACATACATATATATATATATACATACATACATACATACATATATATATATATATATATATCCCCTTTATATTTATAGGGAACCTCCCCTTGATGAAGGGAGAGATTTGTCCCCTTTTGATGTGGTAAACTTGCACACTTGGCTGACCAATCTCCCCTGCTGTGGTCGATCAGACCTATTTTGCTCATTAATTAGTTGGTTGATAAAATATTTAGCTAATAGCTTTTTGGCGACTCCGCTAAGGACTAACCACGCAGTCTAAAGCCTCAAGATTCAAGCTGAAGTTAGACCAGTCCCTTCCCATTTTTATCCTATAATTTGGAAACTCCACATTATACCAGAAGTCAGATAACCCAAGGTGTTGTTGACCCAGTCTTTGAGTTGGTGCAGCAAGGAAATTTTGATTTATTTCCTCCACAACCTTAAATTCAATGATCCAGGAGTGTTCCTCCCATCCGTAATATGTCACCAATACAAGGTAGAGTTTATTTTTCTACTGTCACCAGAGCTTTACCTATACATACTCCACCTAGATTTGTTATCCCACTTTTACATAACTAAATCATGGTAGATCAAGGCTCTTAGGGTAACTCTTTTGTTTCACTAAATTTGACTCCACCTCTACATGAACTTCCACACAATTCAAGGAAGATTTTCTCCAAATTCTTTGGTGATGGGAAAGTTCATCCTTATGAACACATTGCAGCCTTCAGCATAGCTTGTGGTGTGATAGGTGTAGAGTATGAAGACATAGTAGTCAGGCTATTCATGGAGACACTACAAGGCACTACTATAGATTGATTCTACCATCTGCAAGCTCAGTCAGTGACTGATTAGGACACACTCAAAGCCACATTTGAAGCTAGGTTCAAGCCTATAGAAGATGCACATGCCTTGCTATCCCAACTCAAACAGATGAAAAAAGAACCCCATGAAACTATGAGGGACTTCATTGCCAAGTTTGACAAGCTGAGGAACTAAATTCTTGAAATTTCTCAACCAACTCCAAAAAACCTCAAATACTTCTTCATCAACTCACAACTGCCTAAAGCGAGTTTTCTACTGAGACGTGCTGGCCACATAGACCTTGATGCTACTCAAGACTTGGCTATTGAGGTAGAAGATGACCTTATCTTGGCAGGAAAGATAAGGAGAGACGTTAATAAAGGTAAATCCTCTTCATCTTTTGAATAATCACCTACAACCACCATTGACCTAATGGTGCAAAAGTTGGCCAATGAGTTACTTGCTCTTAAAAAACAAACGGTGCAGGGGATGTCATCTACTCCTACATACAGAGATATGCCTAAGAGAAAATTCCCTAATCAGTCATACCAAGGCAATGCTGCAAGAAACCAAGGTCAAACAAATCATCTTCCTCCCCATCATAGGAATAACCTTGCCATTGAAGCACCTCCAACCAATTCAGCAGTGGGCTATCTTGAAGCAGAATCAGATTTCTCTTTTCAGCCTAAGTTGAATCTTGAAGATGATGCTAATCTCTTCACTAAGGAAGAAGAGGAATTAGCTAGCAACTCCAACATTGGTTTCTTGAATTACCAGGATGAACCCAGAAGTGAAGGTAATGTAGCTGAGGGATCATATGTTGTGTTCACTTGGTCAAAAAACTAGTCAACTCAGCAAGCTGATAGAGAGAAGATAGAGGAGCGAGCTCAGCCTAAAATTTCAATTGCCAAGTGAGGAACCACTCTACCTTTCTAGCCAAAAGACTCAGTGATTACAAAAAAGGTAAGTATATCAAATATCCCTACACCTTCTACTTCAAATTCACAGACTAGTTCCTCCTCACAAAAATCAAAAGGATGGACTGCCATCCTCTATTCCTAGCCCATTTCAGACATTTGACATTATTGATCATATAAAGAAAACTAAAATTCAAATGTCTGAATTTGAATTTTTGAAGTCCAATCTTGAGCAATTGGACAAGTTAGTTTAATGTGTAAAGCACCAAACCATCCCTGTAAGACAAGATGCTAAGAAGGTGACTCATGATCCCCCACAGAACATGTCTATCCTAAATAACCTTGTCATTACTCCTCTCACTACTCTCAGTAGGACTGAACTTTTCTATGTCTCCCTACTGATAAATGGACATTAGCTAAATAATTGCATCATTAATTTTAGAGCTTCAGACAATGTCATGCCTGCCAAAGTGGCAGAATCCCTTGGTATCACATTGACCTAGACATTTGGAAGATGTTTCTCCATGGAGAACAAACATCTACCTCTGCTAGGATAAATCAAAGATGCCCAATTTGCATTTACAGCGTTCCCAGACAAGAGAATTAAGATGACTATCCTGGTGGCCAACATTCCAACATCATATGTCATTCATCTTGGGCAAAATTTCTGCAAGGACATTGGATTAAAGGCATGTTAACATTGAATTGGTCTTGGCACTTCATTTAATTTCATCAAAGGTATTTGTTATTTATTGGGACACATGTGACATTCAATGTTTATTATGACTAAGTCTTGGATTTGTTTTACCTGAGTGTTTGATTAAGGGGTCATGACCCAGCATGGAGTTGGCATTTTTCAAAGTGGTTATTTTAGTTTGTGACTTCAATTGATGACATTGGATTGCTAGTCAAGGGAAAATACATCGAGACTCTTCTCAACCTTATTAGGGTTATTCTTCATATTTTTTCATCAATGTTGGAAGTTATGTCTTTGGGGAGACTCTTCAAAAAAAATTGAATGATGGTTAAGGGAAATAGGAATGTAGTTAGTTGCATGATTTGTTTTGGAGCTCAAACTATAATGAGTCATTTGTATTATTGGTCACGCATGATTTTTTGTGTAGTTTTCTAGTGGATCAATTTGGTTTTAAGGGGTCAAATAGTATTTTGCATTCATCATGGAAAAGGATAGAATATAATATAGGCAAGGAAAAATATATATATTATCCATCCTTTAGATTCTTTTAACTAATTTTTTACTTAAGTAATAGATCTTAATTTCTAAGTGGGTTTATAGTTAGGCCTTGCTAGTATGGACTAGGTTTTTGTTTGAAAATGAATACATTCATTGTATTAGTCTATGGGATGGAAAAACTATTGTTATAATGGCTTGTTTTCATGATTAAAATCATGTAGGGTTTGAATTTGAATCTAGGTTTGTTTTTTAACAAAAATATTTTTAAAGCTATATAACCTTGGTCATGGCTTGCAGATAAAAGTTTTCCTATGTGTACTTTGGGAAGATATATTTTTGTTTTTATGGAAGTTCATTATTATTTTAAAAATTCATTTAGGGCTATTATTAAATATATATTATATTATGGATTCTTGATTTTTTTGGGAAATCTTGGTTACGAGTTGAAACCCTAGATATATACTACGATTTTTATTTGGGTTGTTTGTAGTGAACAAATAATATCATGTGCATTTTAGGTCATGGCCTTGGATGAATACAAATAAAAGTATGATTTATAGATGGGGTTATAATACCATTTAGGTTTTACTTAAAATATTATGTTAGTGTATTTCATTTTTAGCTGTACAACCATGATATTTGATTTGGGTTGAAATATAAGTTTTTAACTTATGATATAAATTTGTCCTAGTCACTTGATATTGAATATCTACATGATTTTTTGACGTCAAGTAATGGATTGGTTTGATAATTTGGTTATATCCCTAGTTTTTAAGACTAGTTTGACTTTAAACAATCTATGAATGATTTATGTCATTATTATCACTGCCAGTTAGTGGTAATAATCTTAAAATATTACCATCATGAAATTTCATTGATTATGTTGGTTAATATTGATCTAGTAATTAAATTATATTAAATGATTATTTAATTTGATTAATTTGGTTGACTTATTTTACACCAATTGTGTGATTATTTTGTTTTACATGATAAATTGAGTTAGATTTTGATATCTTTTTGGACTACTACAAGTTGATAAATTTTCTTCATATGAGTTTTATAAAGTGGTTTGACTATTTGGTTTGGTTTATTTTTTTATGATCCACAATTATAATAATTAAAAATATGCAAAAAATAATGTAGATAAACACACCACAATATATATGTGGGCCAAGATGCCCAAATATTCAATATATGGAGAAATAGAATTATTACCCTTAGGGTAGGACAACACCATATAATACTCCTTTAGGAAGGAATAAATCCAAAATGTCTCTTCGAAAGGAAAAACACCAATATACGTATTAAAAATAGAAGACTCAACACTTACTTGATTGATTCCTTTAAAATGATATTCACCTCCTTTATATATACCTCTATATAACTATCAATAGATGGGTAACCTCCTAATCCCGGCTGACTATTATCTAATGCACTATTTTTTACCATAGAATGCTTTTCCAAAATATTTTATATTTTTTTAAAACTCTCCATCAATTGTTTTATTTTTTTATAATCCATTTTCCCCATGATTTAGAAAAAAATTAGGGTTGAGTAGAAAACCCTAAAAATTTAATAAGTCATGTAAAACTAATCCAAATTGTCTAAATTTTTTTATTGTAGTTTACATATATGATATTAAAAATTCAATGAAAAGTTTTGGAAAAAATTCCTAATATTTTAGCCTATAGAGTGAATTTATTAAAAAACTTAAAATCACTACAAATCACTTAAAATGATTCAGTTTTTTTTGAAATTTTAACTCTATCTCTTTTGTATAATAATACAATATCGGTAAAAATTTAAAAAACTATTAATTATTTTTTGTACATATGATGAATTTATTACAAACCCTAAATTAGAAATAACTCCCTCAAAATAGGTCATAAAACCTCAATGTTTTTACTATGACATCCTTAAAATATTATTTAGATTCAATAATTTTTTTTAAAAAAATCACAACCTTACAAGATATTAATGATACCACAAAAATAGGGGTTTTCCCCATACAAATTACGGAAATTAAATCTTTGATACCACTTGTTATGAAATTAATTAAATAATAAATTAGAATAACAACAATAGATCATAGTATGATGAAAATTTAGTAGAATATATGAATAAAAGACAAGCCACTTTGAGAGGAAAACATCCACAAGCTTCAATAAGAGTATAATTTGCAATATGATGATAGAAACTACCAACTACCTCCTATTTATAGTCTACCTATGCCATAGTTACTCCATAGGCTGACCTAATAACCAAATGAATGCACAAATTCCACAAGTTAGTCATTTATCTTAATTTATTGGACCCATATAACTAACTAAGGGGGAATGTTATGTACTTATAGATATGATATATTAATGTATATGGGTTGATGGATATGCTAACATGTGGCACACATCCCCTTTGGTTAGTTATATAGGTGCAATATATTACATGATTATCTTATAGAATTAGTGCATTCATATAGTTAGTAGGTCAGCCTATGGGGTAACCATGGCCTAGGTTGACTATAAATAGGAGGTTGTGGGTTGTTATTTATCATCATATTATGGATTCTTCTCTTATTAAATATTGAGTAGGTTGGTCCCTCAAAGTGTCTTATATTTTATTCATATATTATGCTATGTTTTATTCATATTGTGATCTATTATTATTATTATTATTATTATTATTATTATTATTATTATTATTATTATTATTATTTATTGTTCAATTAATTTCATAACAGTTTATCAAAAGTTATTTGAGTAATTTAAGTTTATTTTACTTATATGGACATATTTAATGAATGTCATTTATATTCAAGGTTACTAGTAGTAATATAAATGAATTTATTTTGGGTGTTTTACCCTAACATTGGATTGGGACTTGTGAGTGAAATGTCATGAATTGCACTCTTAGTCTTCAATATTAGAAAGATCTAACTAATCTTCATTAGTTAGAATAACTAAAAAAGTGTTAGTGTTATTAACCATGAATGCAAACAGTCTTATTTAAATGTTTTCATCATTTAATTTTGTTAAGTCACACTTAGTTGATAGTATACATTACTCAATTATCTCATCTATCTAGAATTACATCCAAATAATGGATGGGATGGTATAGGGACACTTATTTTTGGGATCATTTAGACTGGATAGGTGGGCATTTACATCAATGGATTTGCATATGAAATATTTATTGTTGTAATTTTTCTAGTTAAGTTGTGTAAACATCTTAACTTGGTAAAACAACCACAAATATTATGTATTTTATTTCTCTTTCATATAAGGGAATTAGTGATGGTTATAGTCCTTTTTAACATGGTCATATTGAGTATTTTGATCTTTATTATATCTTATTTTCCTTATTTTTGACACCCCAAATAGTCACATGTCACTTTTTCATAATCCTTGGGGTCCCTATCCTATCATCCTTTATTTTTGATCCATTTTGAGCCATAATACATTAACACCACTTTTAGGACAATAACACTAGTTTTCACTTATGGCTTTAATGTCTGATGGGCCCTTTCACCCATGTTTGATTCCTAACCCCTTTGTGACCCTTATCTTATGTTTGTTATATCTTTTATATAACTTGTCAACCAATCAACAAGGTATTATATTCAAAATAAAGATACTTCTATATAAAGAGGCTCATAAGGAATTTTACATCTAACACTTACTATTTTGAAACTTATTTACATAATACCATCCTATAGTACAACTCAAATACTCTACATACTACTCAATGTTCACACCTAAACATTTTCATGCTTGATCAAATAAGGGCCTAGTAAAAATTCATTCGAATGTACCATATAAGTTTTTGGTGCATGTTCCCTAAAGGAGAAATACATGAAATATAAGACTCCCAGCATTGGGGTTAATGTAGGTAGTAGCAAATAAAATAGGGTTTCTAATATGCATGATCGTAACATCCAATAATCTAGTTTTTCCCTTTCCTTTTACTTTTTAATAGTTCATTATTTCATGTGTGTAGGTATTCATTAGAGTTTTGGAGAAGAATCAAACAAAATAATGACATAAACGATATATCGTATGACACAAAATCACCTATAAGATCTTTATAAACTCCCAAAATATCCTTAAAGGCTACAAACAACCACTAAAAAAAGGACATTAGTGCCAAAATTGGAGATTAGCATCACATGATATCACTAACCTAAGAGGGGCAATGTTATCCAAAGTTAGAACTTGAAAAATAGTCAACATATGAAAGATTCCTCTATGTCTACTCATCCATTTTTAATACCCTAATCTATGAAAAATTTTGTGTATATCCAAATAAGTTCCTTTTCTCCTTGTGATTACTATTTTTTGAAAGTTCCATAGAATAAACAAATTGTAATTTTATTCTAGATTAACAATAGACATAAACCTTTAATCTAGTTTGGGATTTACATAGTAAAACCCTAAAAGATTAAAAAAATTGGTGAACCTAACTTACTTCAAATATTGCTTCAAAAACCTAATTTTACTTAGGGTTTACCTTCACTAAATTTAGTACATTAAATTAGGGTTACAAAAATCTAATTTTATGATTTTATGGATTAAATTAGCTAGTTTAGCTAATAATGTAGTAGGTTTTTTATTTATTTAATTTAATTTAAATATTTACAAAATAAACCTAAATCAAAACCCTAGATCCACATGCTAGGCCCCTACATACGTAAAACATTAGAAATTTAGGTTTCAACAATAATCCTAATTTATAATATAAACTTTATTCAATAAATTGACACATTACACACATAATTATGTTTGATTTATTCTACATTTTGTGTCTTTATTATTCCTTATTTACACTATCTTATTTGGAAAGTTTAAAATAACATCTAAAAATTCTTTTACCCCTCATCCACTTGATGCAATTTTGAATTTCTCTCATGATTATAATAATGAATGAACTAGTTTTCAAGATTGCACATTAGAGCATAATAATGACTTAATTTATGATGATGATGATGATGATGATGATGATGATGATGATGATGATGATGATGATGATGATGATGATGATGATGATGAATATTTTTATAATGATGGATATGGGCATTATTACAAACATTACATTACAAATGAACATGAGGATACATTAGATACATCATCTTATCTCTCCTTTTACTCTTATCTTACTCAAAAATAATTTGGTAGTGTTTCAAAAAAAGATTAGAAATTAGGGTTTCAAAAATAATCCTAATTTATACTACAAAATTTATTCAATACACAAAACATTATAAATTAGGGTTTCAAAAATAATCCTAATTTATACTACAAACTTTATTCAATATAATGACACATTGCACACATAATTATGCTAGATTATGTTATACATTTTATGTCTTTATTATTCCTTATTTACAATATCTTATTTAGAAAGTTTAAAATAGCATATAAAAACTCTTTTACCCCTCATCCACTTGATGAAATTTTGAATTTCTCTCATGAGTATAATAATGAATGAACTAGTTTTCAAGATTGCACATTAGAGCATAATAATGACTTCATTTATAATGATGATGATAACTATTGTTATAATGATAGATATGGGAGTTATTATGAACATTAAATTACAAATTAACATGAGGATACATTTGTTTACATCATCTTATCTTTCCTCTTACTCTTATCTTACTCATAAAAATAAAATTAACAAATTAATGCCAAAAGAACCTCTTGTTGGTAGTGTTTCAACAAAAATTTAGCAATTAGGATTTTAAAAATAATAATAATTTATACTAAAAACTTTTTTCAATGCATAAAACATTAGAAATTAGGGTTTCAATAATAATCCTAATCTATACTACAAACTTTGCTCTATAAATTGACACATTGCACACATAATTATACTAGATTATGTTCTACATTTTGTGTCTTTATTATTCCTTATGTACACTATCTTATTTGTAAATTTTAAAATAGCATATAAAAAGTATTTTTACCCTCATTCGCTTGATGTAATTTTGAATTTATCTCATGATTATAATAATGAATGAACTAGTTTTCAAGATTGCACATTAGAGCATAATATCGACTTCGTTTATAATGATGATACTAACTTATGTTATAATGATGGATAGGGATTATTAAAAAAATTACATTAAAAATGAACATGAGGATACATTAGATACATCATCTTATCTTTCCTCTTACTCTTATCTTACTAATAAAAATAAAATTAATAATATAATGCCAAAAGAACCTCTTGTTGGTAGTGTTATATTTCTATGTGATCCTAGATTTTCAACTACTTTTGCTACTTCATTGTTAAAAATACATCAATATAAGTTAACTAAATTTAAAAAACTTTTGCATGCTTTAAGTAAAGTAGATGTGGACAATGCATCTTATTTACCTTTATCAATTATATTTCAAAAATCAAATATAAATGATGTCACACCTTTTAAAAATGCATAAACAAAGGTAGATGAAATTAGTTTATCACCCTCATTCACATTTCAAGATCAATGCTATGATTATTTACCATAAATAGATAATGCACATGTTTCTAACTATTCTCCTATATGTCATAATTTGTATAAAGAAAACATTCTTGTTACTTCTCATCTTCTTGATTCAAAAATAGAACATGATAATTATGTCTTCATTTCACAAATAACTAGTGAAAAAATGCCTTGCATTACACTCACACATGATGATACATTGCATAGTAGTAAAAAGTTAAAATATTCTCCTTCTCTTTCTCTTAATGATAATTTTAATGATTATTATTCTACTCTTACTTCTTCAAATGAATTAAATCATATATTTGATGAAATATGGGATAATGATGATTACTATGATTATGATTAAGATGACATAGAATCTACAACTTCTGCTTCTTATCTTACATGACATATTTCTCTTGTTCAAGAAAACAATAGATATTATGTAAACACACACACACACACACACACACACACACACACACACACACACACACACACACACACAGAGAGAGAGAGAGAGAGAGAGAGAGAGAGAGAGAGAGAGAGAGAGAGAGAGAGAGAGAGAGAGAGAGAGAGAGAGAGAGAGAGAGAGAGAGAGAGAGAGAGAGAGAGAGAGAGAGAGAGAGAGAGAGAGAGAGAGAGAATCTACAACTTCTGCTTCTTATCTTACATGACATATTTCTCTTGCTCAAGAAAATAATAGATAATATGTAAAAACACACACACACACACACACACACACACACACATTATTATGTTCATAATTCCCTTTCACTAGAGAATAAATCACCTTCTATTCAACTAGTATGTGATACTCATTCACAATCTAACAATATCAAAGATATCAGTGAATCCCCCTTAAACCCCTTTACTACAGTAGAACCTATTTATTAAACAAACCCAAATGAGGGTGATATATTAGTTACATCTAACCAGGTTCAATTTTTCATACCTCCAAATGGTATTGAGAGCACACCAACCCTTTCTAAACAAGATTTCCAATATAATGTACCAATGTCTAAAATAAACAATAAAATCCAAGTATTAAATGAACCCATTTATAATGGTAATATACATTCACAAGTGTTATTTTATTTAATGCATGTCTTGTGTGTTTTGAAAAAAAATTACATCATCTCACTTTGGATAATGAAGCATAAAAATATTAGGTTGATGCTAATGTTACACATAATAACCCTACTCTACACAGAATCTCAACTATGAGTTCACCACACAACTTTTAGATACTGGTGTTACTTATCTTTGATGGATAGGGAGATCCATATTTACATCTTCAGGCTTATGAGAAATCCATGGCTCAAATTATAAATAAGTTAATTCTACTATAATTTTTTCCAAAGTCACTAAAGGATAAAACACTAGATTGGTTCCACCATGCACTCCTTAGTAGATATTTACATACATATGAGGAGCTAGAGATAGTCTTATTCATGCATTATATATAGAATAAGGGACCTCTAGTAACACACAAGAGATTACCTTCACTACATGAGGGTGAAACAAAGCCTACATCAGAATACATTCTATAGTTCAAATCTTATTTGCATTAGTTAATTTATCAACCAATAGATTTGGAAGTGCAGTACATAATTGCTAGAAGTTTAATATATGATCACAAGGAGAGATTGCTATATTATACATATAAATCATTCAAACATATATGAACTATTTATATAGTATTAGGGGCATAGTTGGTATTATTAATTACATATTCAAAATTAGATTTGGGTATAGACTTTGTAGTACCTCAGTCATCAAATTTAGTACAAGAGCCTACTCCACTTCCAATTCAAAAACCATTAGAATAGAAACAAGCAATAAAAATACTCACTAAATAAAAAGAGCCACTCTACACAACTCAATCTAAAGTTATTCATGCATAAAATATACATGGAAGGGTTATACATCTTTTAGATATGGTTGGGCCTCATGACATCTTGGTCAAGCTACTAGATAAGGGGATGATCACACTTCCTTCAACTAATCATCATCCACCACACCATTTTCATAAGGTACCACATAAGCATCATTTTCACTTTCACCTGATAAATAGACATTCATATGACCATTTCTATGTACTCTTAGCTCACATCAACTGGTATGTTAGCATAGGCATCATAGAGTTTACATAGGGAGCATCAGGTCCTCATTCACCACACTCTCCTAGATCACATTCCACTAAAACAAATTTATCCTAGGACATTCCTTTTAAGTAACCATTTTTTAATCATCATATAAGACTTATAACTTCTAGGACAACCATCTATCGTTAGTCCCATACATCATAGCCTCAGTAGCGATGAAAAATAGTTCATAGAGTTTATAATTCTCCTCCAATTTGTACACCAATTAAGATATTTGGGAATAACTACAAACCCAAAGGCATAGTTTCAGTACAATCACCAATAAAAATCTTTGGAAATAATTATAGATCTTATAATGTACCTCCTGTACACAAATTGATCAAAATATTTGTGAATGATTATCAACCCAAGGGCATAATTTTAGTTTGATGATAGATAAATATATATGGAGATAAGTACATAGATCAGATCCAATCTCCAGTACACACACCGATCAAAATGTTTGGAAGAAATCATATAACTTAGAGTGTAGTCTCAGAGCATCAACCAATCAATATTTTTCCATCAAAGTCTAGATAGTCATACACTAGTAGTGCATCAAAAACAACTTCAATTCCATAGTCTATGTCTATAGAAACACAACATGAGCAGTATGGTCCTTCATTTTCCATGCCATCACATGTTATACACATAGATATATTATGAACTATAAACAAATAACCAGATACCAATAAAATACAATAACTTAATCTTTTTCACATATGTCTAAAAATATCATACAACATATACAAATAAAATAAATTTACACCAAATAAAACAAAATTTTAAAAATCAACATTATAAATAATCAAACAAATTGAAACACATAAAAATAGCACATAAAATTATTTTAAAATAAAAATGGTGCATCACCTAATGATGCCAACATGACTATTATGACTAGATCCCTCACTCTCACTATCAAACACATCAAAACTAGAACTAGAGGCCCCACTATCTCTATATGACCTTGATATACAATTTCTCTCTCTCTCTCTCTCTCTCTCTCTCTCTCTCTCTCTCTCTCTCTCTCTCTCTCTCTCTCTCTAGATCATCCATAAACTTGGCATAATATCACTAAGGTAATATGTAGATGTCTACTATATGATTCCTAGCCCCACCTAGATAATTAAGAGAGGGCATAATATGTCTCTCTCTCCACATATAAATCATATCTATCTAATTTCACTCATTTGAATGCCACAGTCACTATAGTTACATGATCAAATAAATGGGCATGCACCCCAATGAAATTGGTGGCCCTCTCTACCAATCCATCATCCACAACATCATCTAGGATATGTCATATGAACTCACACAATGTTGACTCAATGATGACCTCCCAATACATGTCATATGTGACACCCGCAAGTATCCATACAAATCATAAGACACTTATTCTATAAATCAATAATCAAAATTTACACATAAAATATAAAAAAGCTATCTAACTTACCATCAACAACCCTTAGGGTCTCTAAATCTACTACCTCTTCTAGGATCATCTCACCTCTCCAAAATAGAGGTACCCACCTATGCTCACTCTAGCAGGATGAGTAGGCCTCAGTCACTCCAATGCCATCCACATTGACACCTCAATCTTAGGATCATGTTTTATCACTAGCATAGGAGCTAGCTTAGAAATCGATGGCCTTGACATATAACTTAGCCTCATAAAGATCCTAGAAAATATTAAACCACAACACAAGTTATAGGGGCACAAACTGTACAAAATTGAGTTGTTAGGTAACCCTTTCATACTAAACTTGATCTTATACATTATCCTAGAGATCATGTATCTAATAGCTAACCCAAATCTACCTACACTATGTGTTATCCATAGACCACCCTTGATAGTCCCTGTAGGGTCTCTAGATGATATCTTTTACTCTTAAACTATCTAGTAACTACTTAAAATATGTAGTAATCTTCCTTAGCGCATTCCCTATTTGAGTCCTTTTCTATCTAAATACTTAAATATGATCCCATCCACCCTACGTATATGACACTATCCTACTCACATTTATGTTCTCATATACCTAGTAATGTAATAGTGTTGATGCACTAATGCCACTACCAGTCATCTCCTATGTAAAGTAGTATAGACCTCTATATAAATGATCCATCATGGTATGCCCCCATGAGTACATAATTCCCTAATGCTTGATCTCATTTACTATCTCATGAATCTTATAAGAGATATAGACACCATTCCCATCCATAGAAATACATGACGATAACAACACAACTAGAAATTTATGTAATCAAGAAACATTAGCCAATATAATTAGGGTCAATAATATGTCATTATAAATACCTATGTAATGATTCACCACTAATAGATTGGATAAGCACCTAAATGATTATTGTATAGATTGAGGACAAGTAGCCTCATGTAATATAGCCCATTTCCCAAAGATTAACAACCATAAGATCTATTATATATCTTCCAATGTCATAGTCATCTCATCCATAGGTAGATATAATTTACATATGTATACAATCCACTTCTCTCATATTTTAGTGATCATATTCTTATCCTAGTTCATAGGCTCCAAAAAAGCATCATATCATAGCCTAACTCTCCCGAGCACCATTATCTCCACATCAGATAAGGTCAAACCTTGTATAGTCTCCATCATCTTACCTATATATAACTCTCTCATATTGGCATCAACCTATAAAATCACAAAAAAAAATAATGTCATTAAAGCAACACTAAATCCAACAAACAAAAAATGAATCAAAAATAATTCAACAATGCTAAGCAACTCATCTTCATCCTACTAAACACTAGTGCTGCCAAGAGGATAATAGCACCAAACTCTAGACACTAGCACTAGTTTCTCTAAAACAACCCTAAAATAGCCATTTTATATAAAAACTAATAAAAAAAGACAACCAAAATAATATAAATAGGAAATCTCAAAGTCCCTTACTAGGCAACCTCCTCCCCAACCTAAATTCATGCCTTAACCTCCTCATAACATGATAAACTAGCATCTTATCTCCTTGGCATGTTTTTTTCTCTCAGACTCAAAATGATTTTCACTAAAATGATGAAAATGAATTTACAATGATTCAAAATGACCTATTTAAGTCATATTTTACCCCAATTACACCTTACTAAGGTTACCCCTATGCACCAATTTTGCTAATTAATACAAATCTTTTCTTATTGCCATATCTTGAGAACCGTAGCTCTGATTCATGGACTATTTCTTGCATGGGGTACTTGATAATGATACCCTATATCCCATATTGGTAAAATTAATACCTTCATCATTTTCAAACCTAAAAATTGAAAAAAATAATCACATTATATTAATAATATAATAGACCTAGAACCCATGCAAATACACACTAAATTATCAATTCTAACACAATCAATACATTATTGAAACCTAATAAAATATCAAAACTAAAAAGTAACACTATAAAAACTACTTTTGGTTAAATATCCTCATCATAATCTAATCCATCTCATAAAATTGGGGAGGGAAAATATGCATAGATTGTTTCAGATATGTAGAGTTGCATTCAGATTTTTTAAATCCACAGGTTTACACAGACATTAGATGAAAAACCTATTCATTTATATGGACACAAATGTCTATATAGGTTTACATAGGAATTTAGAGTCACATATTTTTATTTATATAGACACATAGGTATACATGGGTTTGTACAACTTATTTAGATATACAACCCCACATGTTTACATAGGAATTCATATACATGGCTTATTCATATATATAGACACACATGTCTACATAGGTTTATGACATTCAGATTCATATGTTTTTAGATATATAGACACATAAGTATACATATTTTTACATAACTTATTCAAATATATAAACACATGGGTCTACATAGGTTCACACATGCATCGAGAATCACACACACACAAAGATATATATATATATATATATATATATATATATATATATATATATATATATATATATATGTATGTATATATATATACATACATACATACATACATACATATATACATATATATATATATATACATACATACATATACATACATACATACATATATATATATATATATATATATATATATATATATATATATATATATAACTAAACACATATGTTTACAAAGTTCATTCAGATTCACATATTTTCATATATAGATGCACAAGTCTACACAAGTTTACATAGTTTACATAGGTTCTCAGATATACATACTCACAGGTCTACATAGGTTTTATGCAGGGTTACACATGTCTTTAGATGTAAACTCTAAGCTAATATATAACTATGTATAATAATTTATTTAGATACATAGCTACATCACTCAGATATATGGTCATTTTACGAACTATCTATTTTCACTTGTAGGTTTATTTATAACACATATGTATTATAAATTTTAGGTATTTATTATTTTTAAGATTTACAATATTTTGAGTTTTCCAATTTTTATCTTTTAATATTGCCCAAATAAAATTAAAAATAAATTAAAAAAAAAAAAAAACTACTAATTGGTGTGATGCAGGACATTGGCCAAAGAAATGGGATTTTGAGTCAAAACAAATTATATTATCTCACATTTCAATTTGGGAATTTAAAATAAATCCATGATTCAATTTGAACATTTAAAATTAATCCACACTTCAATTTGGGTTTTAAAAAAAACTTGTTTATTTTAAGTTTCCTTACAAGTTTTGTTTGTTGCTTGACTGCATTGTGAGGTATTTTGCATGTATGCTTTTCCTTTTTTGGGTGACTCAGAAATGCAAAGTTTCAAGTCATTTTATCCTAAATATTATTTATTCAAAATGATACCTTTCATATTTTTATTTTATATTTTTCAATTGTGATTTAATCACCTTCTTGCAAGCCTTATAGAGCATGATGACTGGGAATTGATACCCAAGCATACATACCAACCCCGTACATCTGATAGGGTATAAAAATGGATGAAAATATCATTAAGACCAATATTGAATCTGTACGGATAATATAATTAAGGTAAGTGTAAACTCTATGCCTATCCATCAGATATCATCTTCTAAGAATCTAACTCTAACAACACTACTACTTAGAAGGCAAGGTTGGCATGGTCGCTGGGGGGACAAGACCCATCTAATGGATTTCCCGATTTGAATTTATTCTTTGATGGTTTTTTATGACAAATTAATTCCTATTATTTTTTGTATATAGGGAACATATAAATATCCCATTGTAAAAAAATTTAGATGCCTCTTTTGCCAAGAATCATACATTGATGCATGGGTGCAAAGGTAACATCCCCTAAAGTTCACCTTTCTCATACGAACCTTGAGAGAGAAGGGGGGACCTAAAAAACCTACCAATAATTGAAATAATTTATTTAATAAACTTTAAAATTTATAATCCTCTCTCATGGCAAGTGTTTCAAATTGTTTAATGGATGTGATGCAAATCTCTGTCACTTATTAAAGTGACTTGTAATGATTGTGTGTTGTTGCTTGATTATTGTGATGAAAACTTGTTTAAACTGAAGACCAAATAAAACAAACCAAGTACAAATCAAAAAATAGTTTTATACCCATACAATGATTCATTTCTTTACCAACTTTTTTGTTCAAACAAAAGTGACATGTTTAAATTTGGTCTAAATACCTATATTTCTTATCCAAACTACACCATTAGGCTTCCCAATTTAAACCAAAATTCTTGTGCAAATATGATATTTCCCATTTCAACAAATTTCAAAACCAATGTCCAATTTCATATCAAACTTGTGTCATTATGTTTTTAAATTTAGTCCAAACCTAAGTACAAGTCCAAGTGCCCATTCCAATTTGCCCTCTAAGTTCCAATTGCAAACTCTCAATTCTATGTGTTTGAATTGTGTTGTTAATTTTAGTTTGATTTGTGCCAAGATCAAACCCTTTAAGGAATTAATATCTAAACCAAGTTTTTATATTGATTCAACATTTTAAGACCAAATTTCTAATTCTTGTGCCAATATTTACACATTCCAAGGTCTTAAAAATGCCTCAAATCAATCAAGTTTCCTTTCATTGTTCATAAGGTCAAGTTTCAAAGATCAAACCTTCCAAATCAAAACCAAAAATATGATTCCTTATCTAAACCATGTTAATGTGTCATCCATGTGGTTTCAAACATAGTTATAGTTCCAATGTGAAGTCTAAATTTTGCTACCAATTCTAAAGCCAAAGTACCATTCCTATGCCAAACTGTGCCAAAGTTAACATTGATAAGAATTAGTCCATTTAAAATTTACATTGGAATACCTAATTTTAAAATTAAATGTCTATCAAATTCAAATTCCACTTAAAATTTAATACCAAAATATTTTTGTTCCAAACCATTCAAAGCCAAAGCTGATTCAGCTTTAATCATGTACCAAACCAATTATTATCCATTCTGAACCAATTATGCAACATACTAGTCAAAGGAAAATCTATTTCATCTTGAAATATGTACCTAACTGATTATGTACCATAGTAATAATTTTTTTTACAATTCTGATGAAATTTGAATCAATTGCATGATAATTCAAACCATTTTTTGTCTTTTCATTCAATTTCATGCATCTATCAATTGGGAATGACAAAGCCATGTTATCAATCATTTATTTCATTTGAAACATATCTATGCTAATTCACCATTTTGGGGTAAAATCCAATCAAAGCCATTTAGACAAATTCTAGCTTATGTCAATCTACCCCTTTTGGGGAATTTTCAATCTATGCCAATTCACCCTATTTGGGGTCAATCAAATCAATACCATTTCAACCAATTCCAATTTGTGCTAATTCACCTTATTTGGGGCCAACCAAATCAATACCATTTTGACCAAGTCTAATATGTTCTAGTTCATCCTATTTTGTGCCTATCAAATCAATACCATTTCAACCAATTCCAATCTATGAAAATTTCCCATGTTTGGAGCCAATTAAATCAATACCATTTTAACCAAATCAAATCTATGCCATTTCACCCTATTTAAGGCCAATCAAATCAATACCATTTCAACCAATTCCAACCCATTCCAATTCACCTTGTTTGGGGCCAATCAACTCAAGAACATTTTAACCTATTCAGTTATATACTAATTATCCCTTCTTTGGGCCTATTCTAATTTGTGCCAAGACCCCCCTTTTTGGGGCCAATTTTATTCCAATCCATTTTCCATTTCATATATCCTTGCTTATGGGCATTAGTCCAAGGTTCATCTAAGTCATGGCATCTCACATCCAACTGACTATTCTAGATCAATCATACCTCCCAAATATGTTATCTAGTATAGATCATGAACAAGAATAATTTAATCAACAACTATTTGACAAATATGATGAATATCTTGTTAGATAGTGGAAAATGGGTGATAAAATTATATATGTATTTCCTATAGAGGACTTATGTTATTTGATTAGAGGTCCAAAAGATACACAACAAAAAAATACAACAGTTCATAGTTATTATGTCATTTCCCCTCCAAGGGCCAGTATCTATTAAAAATCCAAATGTGTCCAATTATGATAACTACTCAATCATAATATGTCATGATCCCCTTCACAATCATAATTAGATGCGTCCACATCTAAAGAAAGATCAAGATAATCAAACCATTGACAATTTTTTTGTTAAATCACCTATATTTGATCAGATCAAAACCATTGATGATCCACTTGTATTTAATTAAGAGCCTCTATTTAACACATGACCCATATTTGATGAGCCCATATTTGAAAAACCTATCATTGTTGAGCTAGATCCCTTTATTCAACAACTATAATATATTTCCAATTTCCAAACATTTATTCCTTCCAAATCCTCTATATCCAAGTAAAGGGTGAATAAGGTACTTATGGACAATCCAATTCAACAACCCATTTTTAAAGCTACATTAAATCACAATCAATATTAGAGTTGGGTTCTATTTTGGAACTAATATCAGATTTAACATCAACAAAAGAATCATCATTAGTCTATACATTGGGTTCAGATCCTCTTGAGTTAGGATTAGATTTAGAATAAAAAAATATCGATGCATGTTACGACATTGTCCCGACATTTCCAACATATCCAAATGAAAGCATTTGTGATTATTTCACAAATTTTGAGGATGTTTCCTTCAACATCAACACAAGTTCTCCTAGTAGTCTCCATGAGAATTTTGTTGCCTTTTCCCCTTTTATTTCCATTACACATGTCTTTACCATCAATAAATATATCCATAATATTGACATTCCACCTACCACAAACATATATTGGGACTGATAGAATCACAAATTATTAAATTGCATCCATGCAGACATTTCAATGGAAGAATTTATGGGGAAACAAGATAATATCAAATCAAAAGCGTAATCTCCTAGTGAAATCTTGTTCAAGGAACTAGGGGATAATCAAAGTCTAAAAATAACGTCTTCTAGTAAAAGCTTATTTGAGGCACTAGATGATAACCAAAACATAAAATACTTTAGTGAAACCTTTTTTAAAATGCTAAGGGATAATCAAAATGAGTTATCAAAATTCCTTAGAGAAACATTATTTAATGCATTATTGGATAATTCAAATTAGAAAAATTAAGAAGAATTATTGGTTAAAACCTCTAGGAGGCACTAATATTGAGCAAAGTGATTTTGTATCACTTGATGAAGGTATTATTTAAGTCAATATTGGATCAAATAGCCCTACCATAACTAAAATCAAGTTAAATCTAGAGTCAAAAACATTATGTGTGACTAAAAAACCTAATCTTCAGTTGTCCTCCAACCATTATACTTTCCATTATGATCCTATTATTTATTCAAGACCTATTTTCCATTATCAAATCATACCATTTATCCCATTCCTACCCTTATTTATCCCTCTTGACAACACTATTTTTCAAACAGGATACAAAGACATATTATTTAGAGGTTTGAAAGAAGTAGAATCAATAATTAATGAAGATCACAACAACATCAGTGCAGTTCACAACACCAGTAGTATTTAGATAGAAAATCTATTTTGATTAGGTATTAGATTAAAAAGGGTCCACATTATGAATATTTGTAATCATCCATTGAGTTGAGATGCTAAAAAATAAATCAAAATAAAAAAAAATACAAAAATTCAAAAGAGAAAGAGAAATAATTCATCCAATAGAAAAAACCATGCCTATGGCACCTTGGATAAGTACCATGATGAAAACCAAGTTTTTGGCATCATGTGTAACTAATTATTGTCTGAAACCACCTTGAAACTTAGGGAAAACCCTATTTACATTATAGACCATTACCATTCCATTGTCATTCTAGACATTTTATCCATTTAATCCTATCCAACCTAACCCATATTATTGTGACCAATAGTCTTCCCAATTTTGCCTTGTTATGAAAGTGAAAGGTATATTGAGACATACTTGGGAAATATTTTTGGCCTATTATCTATGCGATACTTTGATGAATAGACATATTTGGTTCTCATGTGACATGGTCCTTAAAGATGCCTAGTCTTTTCCCTCATTTTCATCCATTATTATTCAACCTTTGCCAAATCCTATGCTATTTATTTTACCATTGTCCCATTCCTATTTTTCATGTTACTATTGATTCATAGTGTTGTCCCTAAAAATATCACTCATTTTTGGAACAACATTTGAAATATTTGGGTCCTGCAAGCATAAAATTTCTCTCTTCCCTTTATAGAGTAAAATACTCTACATTTTATTTTGAGTCTCAGTTGTGCACTCCAAGTTTTGTCCCTATGCATTTATGTTTTGAGGTAGTAGGGGTTATGACACAGGGCATGGGTTTTTCATTTTGCCTAAAGTTTTGTCTAAGTCTCAAAGTTGAGAGGAAGCTACCAAGTGTCATCTATCAGGACATGTTATAACTTGTTTCTAAAAGTAGCAGAATGTGCCACATGTCCCGTTATAACTTAGGGCAATGCGACAAGTGTCTACATCTGCGTTTCAAGTTTCTTATAAGTTTCAAATCTTCTTTCAATAAGCTTCTCTCAGAGTCTCATGGATGGTGCTAAGTGGTGACTATAGAAGGTTTTAATATGTTTTTCTAAATGTAACATAAGTCACCATGTGTCCCTTGTAAAGCTCGATAGAAGCTGCCAAGTGTCAACATTCACCATTTCTTCCTTTTGTTTCGTTATTGAGTAAGGACTATGGTGGGCCCTAGGTGAGTTGCTAAAGTAAGTGGAGCATGTCAAGTGTCACCATCCATGTGAATCCAAATGAGTCACAAATGTTTCTATAGTGTTTCTAAAGCTCAGTGGAAGCTACCATGTGTCATCTTCTGTAGAACTCTCAAAAGGTATCTAAAGTTTCTATAAGTTAAACGGATGCTGCCAAGTGTCCTCCCCTATTTCATAGTGGTAAATGCCATGTGTCACTTGTTAAGATCAGTGGAAAACACCACCTATTCATATTCCCCTTTTGAAGCTATTAAGGCAAGAAGCATTGTGGGTCCCAATTTCTATAAGTTGATAAAGTTTAAAAGTAGTGGACTGTGATAGATGTCAAAGACGAAGCACTCCCAATACAAAGGCACGAAGGAATTAGAACTTAAGTATCAAACAAGAAAGCATGAAGGAACTGCTAAAGAGGATGATGGGCCCACAGTCATCAAATTTAGGATAACCAACTAGTGGTTAGATTTTAAATGATGATGGACCCAAAGACATGAAATTCACAGCAATGAAATAGCCATTGATCTTTTTTAGGCTTAAGCGCAGACCCAAATACATTCAAAGGCATTAAGGCCAAGGCCAAAAGGAAAAAACACAAAGAAGAGAAGCTGAAAGAGCCAACCAAGATGGGAACCTAGCCCTAAAATCTCAGATGCTAGGAAAAGATGAAACCAAAAAGGAGAAAGGATAGCCCGATGGCTCAAATGACATAAGAAAGGGGGAGATGCCGAAATATCTACATAGTAGTTATTCCAGTAGGTGGAATAGTTTGCAAAGTAGATATTTTGAATAACAAGCATTAAAGGCATGACCTGTTGGTCTCCCTTGCAGTAAAGAAAAAATGGATAGCTACATAGACATTAGAGGGGATAGACCAAATGATCCAGACCTAGGAGAAAACATATGAGATGAATTGACACACCATAGTTAAGGCCGATGCCCTATTTTAACATGGCCCCCTGACAAAATTGAAAATGCATTCAAGGCATTAAATGCATAGCATGGGCCATTCGATGAAACAAAGTACCAAGTATTTCTTGGCTACTATATATTGTAATATCTTTTATTGTTTTAGAGAGATCTCTTTGTTATCAGAAGTGAAACTCTGCCCAAATTGAAATGCATTTACTAAAACTTTGAGCTCAGATTGTTAATCATATTTTGTTATATAAATGAGAAAGTACATTACTTTCAGACTTTGTGCTGTATTAACTTGTGTTATTTAGGTAATTGTTCTTATGTCTATTTTATGAATGCATTCTTGTCCATTTAATTAAATAAGCAGAACTAGTGGAGATAATCAAGAAGGTGTCCTAAAGCCGAATTTGAGAAGACTTTATGCTACCTAAAAATGCCTTTAGTGGGTTTAAATATTTTCTATTTTTTGTGTAAAAGACCTTGGGATGACTTTGTGCCCTCATTGTCTTTCATATTTCACTCTTTGGGTAGCTAAAGTGGAGACTTTATGCTCTACCTAAAAGAACTCTTGTTGTTTCCTATAAGACCACTTATGAAAGAAGAGAAGTGCCTTCAGTGTCTTCACCAAGATATCTCCTTTGTTTGTGAGCATCATCTCTAAAAAAAGAGAGAAGGATGGTGATACCCTACCCCTGAGTGTTATTTTTTGAATATATATATATGTACACACACACACAGATATATATATATATACACACACACAGATATATATATATATATATACACACACACACACACACATATATATGTACATATATATATATATACATATATATATATATACATACATATATGTACATATATATATATATATGTATATGTACATATATATATACATATACATATATATATACATATACATATACATATATATATATATATATGTGTGTGTGTGTATATATGTATATGTATATATATAGATATATATATATGTATAATGTATATATATATATGTGTGTGTGTGTGTGTGTGTGTGTGTGTGTGTATGTATGTATGTATGTATATATATGTATATATATAAACATATACATATATATACATATGAGTGTTATTTTCTACATATATATATGTATGTATGTATGTATGTATATATATATGTATATAATGTATATGTGTGTGTATATATATATATATGTATGTGTATATATATATATTTGTATATATATATATGTATGTATATATACATACATATATATATATATACATACATACATACATACATATATATATATATATATATATCCCCTTTATATTTATAGGGAACCTCCCCTTGATGAAGGGAGAGATTTGTCCCCTTTTGATGTGGTAAACTTGCACACTTGGCTGACCAATCTCCCCTGCTGTGGTCGATCAGACCTATTTTGCTCATTAATTAGTTGGTTGATAAAATATTTAGCTAATAGCTTTTTGGCGACTCCGCTAAGGACTAACCACGCAGTCTAAAGCCTCAAGATTCAAGCTGAAGTTAGACCAGTCCCTTCCCATTTTTATCCTATAATTTGGAAACTCCACATTATACCAGAAGTCAGATAACCCAAGGTGTTGTTGACCCAGTCTTTGAGTTGGTGCAGCAAGGAAATTTTGATTTATTTCCTCCACAACCTTAAATTCAATGATCCAGGAGTGTTCCTCCCATCCGTAATATGTCACCAATACAAGGTAGAGTTTATTTTTCTACTGTCACCAGAGCTTTACCTATACATACTCCACCTAGATTTGTTATCCCACTTTTACATAACTAAATCATGGTAGATCAAGGCTCTTAGGGTAACTCTTTTGTTTCACTAAATTTGACTCCACCTCTACATGAACTTCCACACAATTCAAGGAAGATTTTCTCCAAATTCTTTGGTGATGGGAAAGTTCATCCTTATGAACACATTGCAGCCTTCAGCATAGCTTGTGGTGTGATAGGTGTAGAGTATGAAGACATAGTAGTCAGGCTATTCATGGAGACACTACAAGGCACTACTATAGATTGATTCTACCATCTGCAAGCTCAGTCAGTGACTGATTAGGACACACTCAAAGCCACATTTGAAGCTAGGTTCAAGCCTATAGAAGATGCACATGCCTTGCTATCCCAACTCAAACAGATGAAAAAAGAACCCCATGAAACTATGAGGGACTTCATTGCCAAGTTTGACAAGCTGAGGAACTAAATTCTTGAAATTTCTCAACCAACTCCAAAAAACCTCAAATACTTCTTCATCAACTCACAACTGCCTAAAGCGAGTTTTCTACTGAGACGTGCTGGCCACATAGACCTTGATGCTACTCAAGACTTGGCTATTGAGGTAGAAGATGACCTTATCTTGGCAGGAAAGATAAGGAGAGACGTTAATAAAGGTAAATCCTCTTCATCTTTTGAATAATCACCTACAACCACCATTGACCTAATGGTGCAAAAGTTGGCCAATGAGTTACTTGCTCTTAAAAAACAAACGGTGCAGGGGATGTCATCTACTCCTACATACAGAGATATGCCTAAGAGAAAATTCCCTAATCAGTCATACCAAGGCAATGCTGCAAGAAACCAAGGTCAAACAAATCATCTTCCTCCCCATCATAGGAATAACCTTGCCATTGAAGCACCTCCAACCAATTCAGCAGTGGGCTATCTTGAAGCAGAATCAGATTTCTCTTTTCAGCCTAAGTTGAATCTTGAAGATGATGCTAATCTCTTCACTAAGGAAGAAGAGGAATTAGCTAGCAACTCCAACATTGGTTTCTTGAATTACCAGGATGAACCCAGAAGTGAAGGTAATGTAGCTGAGGGATCATATGTTGTGTTCACTTGGTCAAAAAACTAGTCAACTCAGCAAGCTGATAGAGAGAAGATAGAGGAGCGAGCTCAGCCTAAAATTTCAATTGCCAAGTGAGGAACCACTCTACCTTTCTAGCCAAAAGACTCAGTGATTACAAAAAAGGTAAGTATATCAAATATCCCTACACCTTCTACTTCAAATTCACAGACTAGTTCCTCCTCACAAAAATCAAAAGGATGGACTGCCATCCTCTATTCCTAGCCCATTTCAGACATTTGACATTATTGATCATATAAAGAAAACTAAAATTCAAATGTCTGAATTTGAATTTTTGAAGTCCAATCTTGAGCAATTGGACAAGTTAGTTTAATGTGTAAAGCACCAAACCATCCCTGTAAGACAAGATGCTAAGAAGGTGACTCATGATCCCCCACAGAACATGTCTATCCTAAATAACCTTGTCATTACTCCTCTCACTACTCTCAGTAGGACTGAACTTTTCTATGTCTCCCTACTGATAAATGGACATTAGCTAAATAATTGCATCATTAATTTTAGAGCTTCAGACAATGTCATGCCTGCCAAAGTGGCAGAATCCCTTGGTATCACATTGACCTAGACATTTGGAAGATGTTTCTCCATGGAGAACAAACATCTACCTCTGCTAGGATAAATCAAAGATGCCCAATTTGCATTTACAGCGTTCCCAGACAAGAGAATTAAGATGACTATCCTGGTGGCCAACATTCCAACATCATATGTCATTCATCTTGGGCAAAATTTCTGCAAGGACATTGGAGGTGAATTGAGCATGGACCTATCTAAAGCAAGGATTCCAGTCAAGGGTGTTATGAAAAGATTGCTCCCTAAAAAGGAATCAAAATATGTGGTCACCCAATCATCAACACCTGAAGTTCAAATTCTATTTGAGTCTTCAGGCATGGGTAACTACTTTCTATCCATGGAAGAAGTTCATGAAGCACTTAATGAAACTCATGAATATGATAGCTTGAAAATACCTTTAGCTGGAATAGCAAAAAGGATGGTAGAACATGGTACAAGTGCTAAGGAATCTTCCCCTCCAAATGAAGAAGAATCCAAGGAAAATTTAGTGTTTGAAGAGGTATGGATTCTGGAATTTGATGGTAGTTATTCCTTTATCGGTTCAGGAGCTAGGGTTGTGCTGATATCTCCTCAAGGAGATATTTTTCCTTCGTCATACAAATTATAGTTTAAAAATACCAATAATAGAAATGAGTATGAATCTTTATTGCTTGGATTGAGGGTTGCTCATGACAAAGGCATCAAACTCCATGCTAAAGGAGATGTTGAACTAGTGGTTTGTTAGGTGAGAAACCTGTATCAAACCAAAAATAAGATATTGCACCATTACCACAATCTAGTCTGGGATCAAATTGAAAACTTTGATGCTTTTAGAATCTCTACCATACCAAGGGAATTCAATGATCGGGTTGATGCATTGGTTGTTTCAGCAACTATATTGGTTCCTCACCCAAACTTCAAAGGAGATAGGTACACTATATAACTAGTCTTTAAACCAAGTCTACTTAACAACGCCAATCATTGGTAGGTGCTTAACAATGACAACCAAATCATTGCCTTCTTGGAGTAAAAGGATAGCTTTGAACAACTTCATTTTGAAGGTAGGGAGCCTCAGAAGCTTGAACCAGCTCCTGAATCAAGTTTAGATGTAGGTGAAGAGTTTCTGCAACTCAAAAGGAATAAAATTCCAAAAGGCCTGGTTTCCCTTGAGATGCTATTTGACAAACATGATAGATTCATCAAATAGTAGCAAATGGATTCAAGCTCCTCCCAGGAGTTTGATCAAATAAATCTAGGTACCAAGGGAGATCCCAAGATGGTGAACATTGGGAAATGCTGCACTCAGAAAGAAAGATTCAAGTTCACTACTCTTCTCCGCTAGTACATGGATATCCTAGGATATTCATATGATGATCTAAAGTGACTTAGGCCTAATGAAATTCACCATGACATTCCTCTCAAAAGTGATTTGGCACCTTACAGGCAAAAATCTAGTTAGTACAATCTGAAGATATCAAGTACTATTCTATTTGAAATAAAAAAATGTTGAATGCTAGGATAATTTTCCCAATCCATCATTCCACATGGATTAAAAATATAGTCCTTATGAGGAATAAGAATGGCAAAATTCACCTCTGTGTAGACTCTAGGAATTTAAATTAGTCTTCCTTAAAGGATAACTATCCTTTGCCCATCATGGACCAAGTACTTCAGATAGTGACTGGTTCTGAGATGTTATCAATGCTAGATGGCTTCTCAGGATACAATCAAGTAGAAGTTGGTGAAGCAGACCAGCAAAAAACTACTTTCATCATGCCTTGGGGCACCTTTACATATCGAAGAATGCCATTTGCCCTAATAAATGATGGTGCCACTTTCCAGAGAGCAATGGACCTTGGTTTCAAAGATGAAATGGGTAAGTTAATTATGGTATACCTTGATGACTTGACCATTTTTTCCAAGCATCACCGTGATCATGTGTGCCATTTGCAACAAGTGCTGGAATGTTGCCACCAAAATGACATTTCCTTAAACCCAAGAAGTTTATCTTTGGGGTGATAGAGGGGAAGCTTCTCAGACACATTGTGTCTAGAGAAGGCATAAATATTGACTCAGACTGAGTCAAATCTATCCAGAAGCTTAATCTACCCATGAGTAAGACTGTGGTTCACTCTTTCTTCAGAAAAGTGAATTTTTTATGAAGGTTCATTCTCATGTTTGCTGAGAAGACTCCTCATATTGTAGAAATGATGAAAGGAAAGGCCACTTTTAGCTAGACTGAAGAAGGAAAATTAACATTCTTAGACATCAAGACAGCCATTTCTCATGCCCCAATTCTAGTTTGTCCAGATTATACCAAGGATTTCATCATGTATAGTTATGCTTCTGAACACACACTTTCAACAATTCTAGTTCAGCAGAATGAAGAAGGTGTGGAATACCCCATTTCCTTCATGAGCTATCCTCCCAAAGATCATAAGCTAAAGTATTCAAATATGGAGAAGCATGCTTATGCGGTGGACAAGGTAGTGAAGCATTTTCACTTTTACATTCTGAATTTCCACACTACTGCCCTAGTCCCTGACACCATAGTCAAATCCATATTAACTCAACAGGAATTTGGAACCAAAAGGGGGAATTAGATTGCTAAAATCTAGGAGTTTGATCTAGTTATCAAACTAATGAAGTTGGTGCAGGGAAAGGGCCTTTGTCAATTGATTGCTGATAACAAACCTGAAAAAGTAGGGCATGAAGAAAAGGAAGCAGAAGACATGCCAACAATCCTCTTTTTCTCCACCACAAATGAGTGGTATTCAAGTATTGCTCATTTCCTTACTTATGGTGAGTTTCATACCCACCTATCTCATAAAGAAAGGAGGACTTTCAAACTAAAAGCTACCAATTTTGTTCTCTAAGACAACAACCTGTATAAGAGGAGCCTTGATGGAGTGTTCCTTTATTGCATGGATAAAGAGCAGTAGAACCAAATTTTGAGGTCATTCCACATTCTAGCCTATCGAGGACATTTTTATGCTCTTGTGACTACCCACAATATTCTTAGAGCTAGGTATTACTGGCCTACTTTGTTTTAGGATGCATACAAATGGGTACAAAGGTGTGAACTATGCCAACAGTTCGTTGGAAGACCCAAGTTAGCTACCCTGCCTCTCAAGCCAGTGATGATAGAAGATCCATTTCAGCAATGGGGAATTGATTTCATTGGTGCTATAAACCCATCTTCAAGTGTTGGACATGATTATGTTCTCATAGCAACAGATTACTTCACCAAATGGGTGGAAGCAATTCCAACCAAGCATGTTACTTAAGAAGTATTATGTGATTTCCTTAAGGAGAACATCATTTTTAGGTTTGGGGTCCCAACCAAGATTATGATGGACAATGCTGCTTGTCTCTCTTCTCATGAGATCACTCAATTTTGTTTTTACTATGGGATTACCCTCTCCTACTCCTCTGATTATTTCTCACAAGGGAATGGCCAAGGTGAATCAAGCAATAAGAACCTGGTGACCATCATCAAGAAGCTAGTGGATGACAACTAATAGACATGGCATAAAGCATTGGTTGATGCTTTATGGGTAGATAAGATTACACCTAAAAAGGCAATTGGTATGTCTCCTTTCTAACTTATTTATGGTCTTAATGTTGAGATACCAATCACCTTGGAATTGCCAGCATTGAAATTGGCCAAGGCAATTGAGGATCAAACTTATGAAAGCTCCATTGACAAAAGGATCATGTGCTTGACTAAGCTGGATGAGCAATGAACTATGGTGGTGGACCAAATTACTGCACACCAAAGTCTGGTGAAGAAGATCTTTGACCAGAAAGCAAAAACTTAGGATTTCTAGATTGGAGATCAAGTCCTATTATGGGACAAAATAAGAGAACCAAAGGGAATGCATGGGAAGTTTGATTCCTTATGGAGAGGCTCGTTCACTATCTATGAGCTCAACGGTGAAAATAGTTTCATGTTGAAGTATCAAGATGGCACACCCTTTTCTCTACCTCATAATGGGTAACATCTAAAGCACTTCAACTCTTGAAGTATCAGATAAGATCATATGTACATGTGTATATTTGTATAGTCTATAGTTCTATTTTGTGCTTTTCCTTTTCATTTTCATTTTTGGCACCTTGCCTTTCTTTTTGGATAGTACAACTCCATATCCCAAGAGCACACTTCAAGGCACTGGAGATTCTAGTTTCTAATCCCCTCAGTTGTTTTAGGTTTTCAATTGAAGGAAGTTCCCCAACTGGAGCCAGCTATTGTCCCCAAAAATATCACTCATTTTTGGAACAACATTTCCACTATTTTGGTCCTGCAAGCCAAAAATTTCTCTCTTCCCTTTGTAGAGTAAAATACTCTACATTTTATTTTGAGTCTCAATTGTGCGCTCTAAGTTTTGTCCCTGTGCATTTATGTTTTGAGGCAGTAGGGGTTATCACATAGGGCATGGGTTTTTCATTTTGCCTAAAGTTTTGTCTAAGTCTCAAAGTTGAGTGGAAGTTGCCAATTGTCATCTACCAGGACGCATTATAATTTGTTTCTAAAAGTAGAAAAATGTGCCATATGTCCCATTATAAGTCAGTGGAGTGTGACAAGTGTCTGCATCTGCATTTCAAATTCTTATAAGTTTCAAAGCTTCTTTTTAATAAGATTCTCTTAGAGTCCTATGGAGGGCACCAAGTGGCGACTACGAAAGGTTTTAATATGTTTTTCTAAATGCAACAAAAGTCACCACGTGTCCCTTGTAAAGGTCAGTAGAAGCTACCAAGTGTCAACATCCATTGTTTCTTCCTTTTATTTCATTATTAAGTAAGGACTATGGTAGACCCCAGGTGAGTTGCTAAAGTAAGCAGAGTGCACCAAGTGTCATCATCTGTCTGAATCCAAATGAGTCCCAAATGTTTCTATAGTGTTTCTAAAGCTCAGTGGAAGCTGCCATGTGTCATCTTCTATAGAACTATCAAAAGGTATCTAAAGCTTCTATAAGTTAAGCAGATGCTGCCATGTGTCCTCACCTATTTCAAAGTGGGAAATGCCACATGTCACTTGCTAAGATTAGTGAAAAGTGCCACCTATTCTCGTTCCCCTTTTGAAGCTACTCGGGCAAGAAGTGTTGCGGGTCCCATTTTTTTTAAGTTGATAAAGTTCCAAAGCAGCAAACTGTGATAGATGTCAAAGATGGAGCACTCTCAATACAAAGACATGAAGGAATTAGAACCCAAGGATCAAACAAGAAAGCATGAAGGAATTGGTAAGGAGGATGATGAGCCCACAATCATCAAATTTAGGATAACCAAATAGATGTTAGCTTTTAAATGATGACGGACCCAAAGATGTCAAATTCATGGCAATGAAATAGCCATTGATCTTTGTAGGCTTAAGCATGGACCCGAATGCATTCAAAGGCCTTAAGGCCAAGGCCAAAAGGAAAAACCACTGAGAAGAGAAGCTGAAAGAGCTAGCCAAGCTGGGAACGTAGCCCTAAAAACTCAAACACCAAGAAAAGACAAAATTAGAAAGGAGAAAAGATAGCTTGATGGCTCAAATTGCAGCAAAAAGGGGGAGAGGCCAAAATATCTACACAGTAGTTATTCCAATACATGGAACAATCTGTAAATTAGATATTTTGACTAGCAAACATTGAAGGCATGGCTTACTGATCTCCCTTGGAGTAAAGACAAAATGGATAGCTACGTAAACATCAGAGGGGACAAACCAGATGATCCAGACCTAGGAGAAGACATATGAGATGAATTGGCATGCCATAGTTAAGGCTAATGCCCTGTTCCAGCATGGCCCCCTAACAGAACTAAAAATGCATTCAAGGCATTGAATGCACAACATGGGCCATTCAATGAAACAAAGTGCCAAGTCTTTCTTGGCTGCTATATATTGTAATCTCTTTTATTGTTTTGGAGAGATCTCTCTGTTATCAAAAGTGAAACTTTGCCCAAATTGAAAGTCATTTACTGAGACTTTGAGCTCAGATTGTTAATCATATTTTTTTATATGAATGAGAAAGTAGGTTACTTTTAGACTTTGTGCTATAATAACTTGTGTTATTTAGGGGATTGTTCTTATGTCTGTTTCCTGAATGCATTCTTGTCCATTTAATTAAATAAGTAGAACTAGTGGAGATAATCAGGAAGGTCAGGAAGCTGACTGTGGGAAGACTTTGTGCTACCTAAAATTGCCTTTAGTGTGTTTAACTATCTTCTATTTTCTATGTAAAAGACCTTGGGATGACTTTGTGCCCTCATTATCTTTCGTATTTCACTCTTTGGGTAGTTGAAGTGGAGACTTTATGCTACACTTCATTCTGTTGGTTATTGTATCTTGCTACCAATCACTTATCTCTACCTGAAAGAACTCTTGTTGTTTCATGTAAGCCCACTTCTGAAAGAAGAGAAGTGCCTTCAGTGTCTTCACCAAGATTTCTCCTTTGTCTGTGAGCATCATCTCTAAAAAAAGAGAGATGGATGGTGATACCCTACACCTAAGTGTTATTTTCTACATATATATAGTATATAGCCCATTCATATTTATAGGGAACCTCCCCTTGATGAGAGGAGATATTTGTCCCCTTTTGATGTGGTAAACATGCACTCTTGGCCAACCAATCTACCTTACTGTGGTTGATCAGACCTATTTTGCTCATCAGTTAGCTGGTTGACAAAATATTCAGCCAACACATAGTTCAAACCCTATGGGTGCAATTACATTGATCTAGGGTCCATTTAGACTATGTAGGCATAACTCAATTTTTTAGGCTAACTCAATCACCCCTTATCCTAGGATCTTTCCCTTTTATATGTTATTTTAAGCTATATATTTATAGTTCAAACCCTATGGGTTGAACTACATTGACCTTAGGTCCATTTGGACTATGTAGGTAGCATTCAATTTTTAAGGTCATCTTGGTCACCCCTTATCCCATGATCTTGCCCTTTTACAAGCTATTTTATGATATTAATTCATATTTCAAAACCTATGGGTAGAATTACATTGACCTAAGGCCCATTTAAACTATGTAGGTAGTGCTCAATTTTTGAGGTCAGTTTGATCATCCCTTATCCTAGGATCTTGCACTTTTTAAAGCTATTTTAGTCTATTGATATGTAGTTCAAACCCTATGGGTGGAACTACATTGACCTCAAGTCCAATTGGACTATGTAGGCAATACTCAGTTTCTAAGGTTAGATCAATCACCCCTTTCCTACACTCTCATTGTTTTGTGATCAATTTAAGTAATTTTATCTCCATTTTGCATCTCATAATCCTCCATTGAGTTGAGATGCAAAAAATTGAAAAATCATTCAAAATAACCAAAAAAACTTAAAAATTTGAAACTAATCAAAAGACCTAAAAATTGAAAATGGTTTACAATCTTAAAATGAGATATAAATCCCCAGAACCTAAACATTCAAAAATGGCTTATAATATCCAAAAGAGATATAAAGCCACAAAATTCAAAAACATTTGTCTTGTTTTAAATCCAATTACAATCCTTAATCCAATCATTTTCAGTCCTCAAACAATTTTTGGGATGTGTAATTCTAAAATCTACCCTATTGGGGCATACTCATGATTGGTTCCAATTATTTTAGCCATATGGAGATATTCCTTCCTTTGAATGCATAATTATACTTTAGCCTTAATGCATGGATTTGGACTTGGTTAAACAACAAGATGTTTTTCATTGATTTTATTTTCAAGTTTGTCTATGTTTTCTTGTTTATTTCTTTTTTTTCTATTATTGCCTCGACTTAGTCCAATCTTGTTTAGTCCTCAAACAATTTTTGAGATGCGTCATTCCCAAATATACCCTATTGGGGCATACTCATTATTGGTTCCAATTATTTTAGCCACATGGAGATGGTCCTTCTTTTGAATGTATCATTATCATTGAGCCTTAATGCATGGATTTAGACTTGGTTAAACAACAAGATGTTTTTTATTTCTTTTATTTTCATGTTTTTTTGTCTGTTTTCTTGTTTATTTATTTTTTTCTATTTTTTCCTTGACTTAGTCCACTATTTCAATAGGGTCATCATCATCATGTTTCTTGTCACATAGTTGTACCTGAGTCCATCCATTGGCATTTGTTGGCATTATCATCATGGTTTTTTTATCATTGGTGTGTTATTATCAATTATCTATTATATCAGGGGTTATTACTTATGGACATTACATTTAGGTCATCATGGTGTTTTATTTCATGGTACATACTATTTTGTGCTACATCAAAAATCTAGATCTGGGAATCTACTAAAAAATGTTATATCACAAAATCTCCTTGTTCACTAAATCTCTATCAACTAAACCATATGACTAATGTATATTCTCCTCATGATACATATACATATATAAAAATATTAATGATCATTTTATTAATATTCTCTTCCTCATCTTAACAATTTAATAATCCCCCTCATTTTTCACTCAGTCTGACTTACCAATTTTACATTATATTTTCCTCCCAAACGAATTTAAATTTATTTTTGAGTCCCACATGTTCTCCACTCCAATTTTTAAGTCAAGATTCCCATTTTTAATTAAAAATTATCTTTTATTCTCATCCCTTAATTCTCATCTCAATATGGATGGTTCACATTCATTTAAAATTTCTATAAATTAGAGATTCTTGCTACAATTTAGATAAGCTTCTCTACTCTAAAATTACTATGCAAAATCATTCTAAGAGCTTCAAATTTCCTCAAAATTTTCATCAATATCATCATGAAAATACATAACAATCAAGGTTAATAAGGAGAGATGTCTCCCACAAGGAAATACAATTACCAAAGACTTATAGTTGACAACCCAAGATCAAATCCTAATTCAATTGATTAGTAAGAAAATAAATAACAAGGTGATATTTATTTTTTTTGTTTTCGTTCCTTATTTTAATTTGTATTTGATCATCCTTGGTAGAGGGGTACTAGATGTTTTGATGATCTAATGTTTATTTAATTTATGATCATACAAGTTATCTCTTCCTCTAGTATATCAAAACCCTATCTACAACCTCCACACCTTCAACTTACATTACTCAGATTTAGAGTGGGGGCAAGTGAGCTTTATTTTTCCATGTATTTAGTTTACATTAATTAGATTTAGATTGGGGGAAAGTGAGCCTCATTTATCTATGCATTCAATTTAGATACTTAGTTTTGGTACATGGGGAATTCATACATTATAATTCCCTTCATAAGTTACACTCCAATTCTTATCCACTTATCTAGACAAAAAGTAAGCCAAATCTAGTTTACATTCACATAGGTAGGTATGTGTACACATTTATATATTTTTTAATCTAATACTTCAATTTCATTGCATTCCTACAATAATAGGGGGGTAAATGTAAACACCTTATGGTCAAGCAACCACAAGTATTATGTATTTTATTAATCTTTCACATAAGGGTCTTAGTGATGGTTATAGTCCTTGTTTTCATGGTCATATTGAGTCTTTTGATCTTTATTATGTTTTATTTTCTCTATTTTTGACACCCCCAGTAGTCACATGTCACTTTTCCCCAGTCTCAAGGGCTCCTAGCCTATCATCCCTAAGTTTTGCTCCATTTTGATCCTTATTAAATTAGCACCACTTTTAGGATAGTAGTGACACATAGTACTAGTGTCTACTTTCGGCTTCAGTGTCTAATGCACCCTTTCACCCTTGCTTGAGTCCTAACCCCTCTATGACCCTTCTTTTATGTTTTTTTTAATATATTTTTCATAACTTGTAAATCAATCAATAAGTTATTATATTCAAAATAAATATCCTCATATATAAAGAGTCTCAAAAGGTATTTTACATATATAAATTACTCTTTTGGCAATTATTTACATAAAATCAACCAACAATACAAAACAAATATGTTCCATACTATTCAGCTTTCATGCCTAGATATTTGCATGCTTAATCAAAGAAGGGCATAGGAAAAATTAATTCTATCATACCATGCAAGTTGATGGTGCATGTTACCTAAGGGATAACTAAATGATATGTGAGACCCATAGAATTATCATTAATTTAGGTATTATCTAGGATAACAACGGTTCTACTTCGCATGATCGTAACATCCCACAACTCATTTTTTCCCTTTTTTTTCATTTGATTAGTTTATTGTTTCATGTGTGTAGGTATTCATTAGGGTTTTGGAGAAGAATAAAAAAAAATAGTGACACATATGATTTCTTATATGACACAAAATAACCTACAATATTTCTAAAAACTCTCATAGATTCCTTGAAAGTTACATACAACCACTAAAAAGGACATTAATGCCAGAAATGGACATTAGTGTCATATGGTGCTATTATCCTAAGAGGGGAAATATTGATTAGAGTTAAATATAAAAAATTAGTTTATAAATTAAATATTCCTCTGTGTCTATTCAATAAATTAAAATCCCCTATAAGGCATGTTTAGAATATTTTAAGGTATTTTTGGCAAGTTTAAGATAATTTTTCCTTCTGTCATTATGCTTGTCTAGTCATGGATTATCCTAATCAAGTTCGTTCAATGAGTTTCAAAGGTTTAAATTTCCTTTTTAAGTCATGTAATTCATTTCAAAGTCATTCATGTTCCCCATGGTCTATACAAGTGATCAAAAGTGGTCAAACATTCTTTTAGAACATTATAACTCATTTTTAAATACCTTTTTGATCATTTATAATGTTCTAAGATGGAATTTTGTAATAAATTGGTATGTTAATATTAGAGGGAAGATTTTTAATTTCATCCCACATCTTTAAGATAATGTGAGAGATCCATGAAATTTTTTTACCTTAGTTTAGCTAGCTTCCTAAGTATAATATGACAATTATAGTAACAAAAGAAAAGTTTTCTAAAAGTGGTTATAGATTTTTACAGAAAAGATCACTACCAAACACTCTCATGGATTATTAAATCATATATATGAATAAATACATGCATTTTAATGAGTTACTCATGTAAATAGAGAAAATACTATTTAGTCTCCTTATCAATTTCCTTGGCAGCTTCAGAGGGCACACCAATTTTCACTGAGTATAAGAATGAGGGAAAAAGTTGGAAGATGATGTATTGGTTATAGTAGGGGGTAATAATGAAATTATAATTTGTGTCATTATTATTTTGGTTAATCCACTTAAATTTATGAACAATCACTAAGAGTGTAAGGGGCTTACAATGCCTTTTTCATGCAGGCTTAGGTTTACCTTCATAATTTCACCTCTGAGATCCATGAAGGAAGGATGATTATAGTTGGTTGATATCAAGGTTTAAATTGACCTATATGGTGTTAATATAGTTAATTATATTAGATAAATAAAGATAATTTGGTATGAAATTGGTTCCCCATTATGTGTTAGTACATTATAGTCACAATTCCAAGCATAACTTGAGCTGATTTTTAGTATCTTACTTCTCAAATGGTTTTAAAAATATTACATTTTCATTCCATACTATATTTAAATTATTTAATATCTATACTTAAGGTTAATTCATCCTATATGTGTTTTTATTTAAGTGACCAATGGTGGCATGGCCTCCTTGAGAATAATATAGTCATATGAGATGGCCTCCTACAGGTTTGATTGTTAAAAATTGTCTCAAATGACTGAATAAATGTTAATAGTGATGTGAAAAAATCATTGGAAGTTCAATAAATCTTGTTTAATGATTAAAATTCTTAATTCATGTTATGAGTCAAGGCCAATAAAGGTTTTGTCCACCCATAAGTTTGCAGACTAGTCAGTGGACATTTGTAATATATAAACCTTAAAAGTTTAGTTATATGCCTTATAAGTCCTAGTATAAACATATAAGAACATGAATAAACCTTAAATGTCCTAAAATATTGCATTAAATACTATGTATATGTGTCTAGACTCTAATTTCCATACAAGACTGTCCCATATGGTGTAAGGAAGGTTACAAGCCTAAGGGAGAGCTTGTCCATTTTTAAAGATCTGGGAGGTGTAAGAGGATGTAAGAACATATAAATGGAAAATAATGTGATTTATGAAAATAATTTATCCCATTCACACGATTTCCCAAGAAATATTAGGTAGGTAGATGATAGACAAGAGAAGGAAATAGGCCTAATGGCTACATATAGGTTTGTCAAAAGCCTAAATGGTGAAGAGACACACTTGTGTGTTGGATAAGAGACAAAGGGGTTAAAAGTGGAAATTATAAAATCAATATGGATTTCATCCCTATTTAAATCATCAATAAACTAATGGATTCTTAAGAAACTCAGTCTAATGATGTTGATAATCAAAAGTCCCAAAACACATCTACAGGGAGGTGATGGATGAAAGGAAAGAAAATTGTAATGGTGGTTTCAAAAGGGAGGCATAGAATTGTATAAGTATAATAAATAAAATTAATTAATATTTAAATTAATAAATAGGATTCATAAGGATTGAATCACCCAAACAATATGTAATCTTAGTCATGAACAATCAATAGACCTAATTGCATGCACGTACAAGCATGTCATATCAAATGAGGAGAAGAGATATGTTTATAATAGAGGGAATACTATAAAGGGTTAATAAATACATATAATAAATCTCCAATACTTTCTAAATACTTTTAGAATTTTAGGAAGCTTGTTGAAGAGGATTGAACCTTAAGGTTACAATCTAGAAACTTATTAAGTCTCCACATGCTTGTGTATGAAGTATATGTAAAATATGCATGTTTTGAACAATTTTTAAGGATTAGAGACCAAATAAAATTTATAATACATTATAATTAACTTATATTAGGTTTAGACTCAGTAAATATGGAGAGAAATGTTAAAGGAGCTATTAGGGTCATCTTTACATGTTGTGCTAAAAACCCTCACATGAACTAATGGAGGTTGTATAAGGCCTATGGAGGATAAATGGTAAAAAATAGAATTTTAATAGGTTATTATGAGTTAAATAGACTTAAATGAGCTGTATAAAGTTAAAACCAAATACTTTTTCCCATTTTCACTCAATTTCTTCTCTCTCAACCTCATAATTTCATGCTTATTATATCGAGAGACATTTTCATCATGTATGAATGTGTTGAAGGATATTAATAAAAACATTATCTCCTTGGGAGAGTTCAATAATTTTTTATATTTAAAATTTGTGGCATTAATTTAGGCATTAGGGTCCCCAACTCTATGAACAATCATCAAGAGTTGGAGAGCCTTAAACCTTGTCTAAACCCTTCCAAATGACTCAAAAAAAGATACTAATTGTATAAGTGATAAAATTGATTTAATTATACTTTTAATTAATTTAATTATGTTTAGGAATCTCCCAAGCACCTGATGGAAAAAAATTTAAGCACGTGTGGGGGCAAATTCTATGGAAAATGGCTAGAAAAGAAGGGTGCAGGCCTATTTGGGGAGTGTGTAAAGTTGGTGCAGGAATAAAATCAAGTAGAAAGGCCTTATGAGCATGATAATTGATGGTGTGACATTATTTAATCCTTTATCAAACCTATCAAGGTATGTAATGAGTTATAAATCCACTATATGGATCAAAAATCATGACTGTTACATCAACTAGTTTCAGGAAACCTAATTAAAGGTATTAAAAAGGATAATTGGAGAATTAGCATAATATTAATACTATAAAAATAATGTTACAAACATTGGATAATATATATACATCTATGAGTCAATATTCCCCTCTTTTGAAATTGTTATGTTGATGAATTATCAAGATGGATTTTCTGCATCATGTTTTCTCTCTCTTATCTCTTCTTGATATAAAATATGAATTGAATGGATTTTAATAAATCATTCACTTTATTATGGTGAATAAATACTCATTTATATGCCTTTTATCAATAATACTACTGGGATTACCTCCTTTTATGATTGTACTTAGTGTGTATGTATGGATATTTGATGTTATTAAGTGATTTTATTAGTATTCCTTGACATGTTGCCTTATTCTATAAATTATATGAAGTTTGAAATATTTTATTGTAGGTAATTTTAAATTTAAGGTTCTATAGTGGTTATCAATTCATTAGTGTCATTTTAAGTCTCTTGATTAGTCCTTCTAGTCTAAACATATATCACAACCTCCACATTGAAATGTTGATGTAAGAGATATAGATTAAGATTAATATATGTTTATATTAGTCTCATGGTATACATGTGCACATGAAATTGGTTGGTAATGATCAATTATTTTTTTGCATCACCTCCCTAGATTATTTTATTTTAAGTTTATCTTACCCTTTGCATTTGAAAGTGATAGGTCTATTACTAGTTCAAGGTGATAGCATCAATGGAGATATACCTATCCATAGATTCAAATAACTAATTAGGCCACACATATCTTATAGGTGTATCCATGCTATCACTTAATTTATAAGGATTTAACAACCTCCTCAAGAGTGCAACTTTTTATGATAACAATTTTGGCATGCCCAATGGGATAAAGATTTCATCCCATTGAAGAGTTCTTGATATTTTTATTAAAAGCATTAGAATTTGGAGGATTGAATCCATGAATACATGGTGAATCCAAGTTAATCTTATCTAGTATAAGCATACCAAGTTTCTAAAATCAAAAAATTGGTATGTATCCTAATCATTCTTTTGGTAAAGAATATTCTATGCCTTCATATTCTCAGTATCAGGTTGATGACATTCATGGATTCACTCCAAGTGGATCTCAAGAAATGGAATATGAGCCTTACCAAATCTATCAGCATCCTTATGTTCCCCCTCTCAATATAACTTAGCATCATTGGCAGCCTTTTCATCCTTCTAGTCAGCCTTGTCAAAGTCATTTTACTTCTATTCTATATCTCTCAGACTTCAAACAAACTATTGTAAGTTTGAAATGCAAATGAGTTAGATTTATAAAAAAATAAATATTGACCAAATTATCTATGACCCTTATATTTAAAATTAAAACACTCAAATGATGAAGAATCTTGTGCATTCACTTAAGATTGGGTATGCATCTATTGAGAAAGAAAACCAACATATACCAATAGATGATGTGATGGCTATAAAAGGTATGATTCAATGTTTAGAGAGAAGACTGGTAATTTAAGAGAGGTAATAAATGCAATACATTCAACCCTTTATTCCTCATCCTACTCCACATCAACCTTATTCTTCTCCAAACTCACCCCAAGTTGTAATATGCCATCAAGAAGTGTCTATGTCATTATCACCTTCATCCACTCTTCCTAAAGAGACTAAAAACATTTCATCTTGGATATTTTATTAGGATATGACCCCTAATTATGGCATTCCTACTCTTGATAAAGAGTCTTCTCTCATGCCTATTCAAATTAAAGAAGAGGAGAAGTGTATGGAGGTCCAATCAAGTGATCTCCCAAGTCCTTCAAGTTATTCACCTATCCTTCAATTTATATCCATCCATTAATTTGAAGACACCTCCAAGTTTTAGAAATCAATTAAATATTGGAAGGATAAGAATACATCTTTAATTCAATTCTCTTCTCCATCCATTCAATAACATCATAATCAACCTAGTACTCCTAAAGTCCCAAGTTGGAAGGACACTCTAAAAGGTCTAAATCAAGCCAATGAAGTCTCTTTAATTATATCCTCTCACCATAAATAATAGATATAATGACTACAATAATAAAAATAAAATTTATACTACATAAAGAAAGATAATTGTTACACAATTTTGACATTATTATGCACTTCAAAATTACAAACATTATAAAAATATTATTCTTCTTCCTAATAATATATAAGTGCATATTTTAAATCAAGCATGTCAAACTCATCCATACTCATTTGACATATTTAATTTGTTTCATCATGTGTATATCTATGTGTGGGTTCTTCATTTCTCGTAATGAATCTTAATATCATGGAAATAACCAAAATGAAAAAAATTCATCCTTGTGTAGTTTACTCAAGAGTCTTTGTGGAACATCCCTCTCCCATTTCATTTTACCAACACCTACTTTTTGATCCACATCCACACAAATGTATATTTTATCATTAACTTAAAAACATAAACTGACCCCATCTATTAATGTAATGTAATGGTCACAATTTAGACAATCGCCATCAACAAAAAAATTACCATACTATATTGTGATGTCATTATCTACACTTAATAACATGTTATTAATCTTAATAACTCATCCTTTCCATCTGTAACTAACCAATAGACACGTTTTTTTTTATTGAAACTCTAAATTACACTTGTTATAAATGTATTAAAAAATCATCAAAAGATTAGAATTTAAAAAATAACATTTTTACACATGCATTGGTTAACCACGCACATCAAAAACATGAAATATCAAAATCACCCTTTTCTTAATTTTTTTGTCTATAACTCTATTATATTTCCTGCATTTATTTTTCCCTTTCACCCTTTTTAAATACTACATGTAGTGGGCTCTATAGTGATAGAGTAATAAAGCTAAGAACTAATGGAAATTACATTGCTAAAACTAAACTATACAATGCATGTTGAACATCACTAACATATATGATTTGACAAGAAAATATGATAAAATTTTGAAGTGGATCATGGTTCTAAAGTGTCTTATGCCTCAACAAATCATACCATGCATTTAAATTCTAGGGAAATATTACAAATAAGACACTTGAGATGTTTATGTTGTGAGGCAATTATTGCTAGAGATGAGTATTTTTGGATCCTAATATGGACATTGAACATGATAGTTTTACTATGACTCATTTTTTTAGCTTCATCTCAAGTGAGACACCAAATAAAAAAAATATAGAATGACATGCATGTTGGGTAAGTGCAAAAATTTGGGGGACAAAAAAGGGCCTACCTGTGGACATGATTTTTATGAAATTTCATAAATATTAACTTCTATAGATAATTTGAGATGGCTACACTCAAAATTTGAAGATTGTATGAAAACATGAATTATAGCATTTCAATTTTAGTTTCCAAAAAAACTATTTTTTTTGAAAAATGGCTAGGTATAAGTATGTCAAACATCTTAAATTTTGAGAGGACCTCCTTATTTTTTTAAGAAAACATAGTAGCTAGATCATTGTGCGGCCCAGCATTTTTTTTAGCATCATTAAATATTGTTTGAAACCCTTTAGTGAATACTTAGATAATATATTCTAGTGTTTTATGATTTTTTTAAATATTTTTTCAATGATTTTTTTTAATTAATTTTGCAATTAAGTAGATCTTGAAAACTAACAAAAAAATGGATAGCTAGCTATGTAGCCCACCCTAACAACCTAAAAAAATGAAATTTGATTTTTTTTGAATGTGTGTAGAATTATGCCTAGTTATTTACCATATAATTCTTTTTTCAATTGTATCAATGAAAAAAAATTAGATAAATATGAATAGGCATGTATAGGTGCAACATGTAGTGGCATGAAAAAGGTTTAGTTAGAAATAAATATAGTTTGAACCCTTAAAATAACCCAAAAATTATAAAAATCATATATTTAGAAAGAGGATAGCATGTTCGTCATGATGGTATTGATGTTTTTAGTTTTGATGTTGAAATCTGTAGCGCATTTGGTGATTAAATTTGAATTTGTTGGTTTTTCTCAAAACTCTTAGTCTCGACTATAGATGCATAGTCATCAACCTTTTACTCAGAAATCCAAGCCATTTCCAAGCCTAAAGGCTTGGTTTTCAATTTAAATTTGAATAAAATGTATGCTTTATATAATGTATTATACAATGCGTACACATTATATAATGCATATGTGTTATTTTTTAATAATGCCAAAACCATCTTTGGAAGCATGTGGGATTTCCACATGAAGGCAACTTTAGCTAGAATCTTATATTTACTACTCTAAGATTATAAATTTACATTTATATTATTACATTTATTTTAGTAAATATAAGAAATTAGGATCACTCAACATCTAATAGAGTTGGTCTCATAGTTCAATGCCCTATTATCTGGAAAATAATTTTTCAAAATCCAATCAGGTCAGTACTTAGTCATTTTTAGGGTCTAAGTATTAAACATAGGGATTTGAAGACATAAATTTTATAAATGATATCAATTTTTGGTAAACATATAGTCATTTTTAGGTTTTTGTGCCTTCCAAATTGATTCTTGGTATTTCTAGGAGTCTTAGGTTTATCAAAATTAAAGTTTGCAAACCAATCACTTTAAAATGGATACAAAGTGGTGTGATTAGGGTAGCATGGGTCACATTGATGACTTGCACACATCAAACAACCACTTTGTGTTAATTTCACTTATTCATCATCCCTCCCTCATCCTTTATCACTTCCTACTAATCCCTCATTACCACTCTCTTATAATTCCTCATTATTTCTAATCACTCCCTCATTGACTCTCACTATCCCTAGTCATCTCTAATGACTCCTTTATCAGTTATAATCACTCCTCTATTGACCTTCATTATCCCTCATCATCCCTAATAACTCCTTCCCCATACTTCATAATCCCTAATCACTTTTTCCTCATCCCTCATCATACCTAATAACTTCCTCATCCCTAATCACTCTTTCATCATCCCTTCTCATCCTTAATCACTCCTTTATTTACCTTCATTTTCTCTCATCATCTCTAATAACTCAAGATTATCATCCCTAATCACTCTTTCATTAATTGTCACCATCCCTCATCATCCCTAGTCAATCCCTCCTCATCTCTCATAATCCCTAATCAATCTTTATTCATCCCTCATCATCACTAATTTCTCCCTCATCGACCCTCACCATCCCTCATCATCACTAATTGCTCCCTCATCGACCCTCACCATCCCTCATCACTCCATCATTGATCCTCACCATCCCTCACAATCCTTGATCACTCCATCATCTAGGATAAGTATATACTCTAAATATATATTTGATTCCAGTGATATGTTGTTTAATCTATTATAATATAAATTAACTCTTTTCTAGGACTTGTGTTATCAATATCCATTTGTGATATTCAATTTTATTACTGAAATAATTAGATGATCTTCCAATTTTATAGTCAAGTAACATAAGCACTAACACAAAATAGAGTCTAAATTTTAGTTCATTGAATTATCTTTATTTTACACTTGACTAAATGAAACTCTATTTAGTTCCACCATTGGTAGTTTGGTTCAAAAGATAAAAATTAAACACAAATCTCTTGAATAATTTTCTAATTCTAAGAAAAAATGAATTAGATGCAATTTTATTTAGTGTTTCCCATTCTTGTATGACTTGAATATTGGTTATGTTCACACATGCACTCTTTGTGTGTGTAATGTGTCCCAAATATTTTATCTCTTGCATGAAAAATGAATATTTATTCATGTTATCACAAAAATATGTTTCTCCAAAATGTGAAACACTAGTTCAACATGGTGTAGATGTTCATCCCATGCTTTCTAAAGATTAAGATATCATCAAGGTAGATTAAGAAAATGGCATAGGTAAAGGGCCTAATGATTTCATTCAACAACTTGAAATGAATTAATTAATTATATGAGTTAACCTAAAAGGCATAACCAACTAGTCAATAAATCCTTCCTTTGTTTTTAGGACTATATTCCAAATGTCTAGAGGTTTAACATAAATATGATGATACCCAAACTTAAGATCAATTTTGGAAAAGACTTTTACACCATGGATATGGAAAAAAATGTCTTAATATTTAAATAAGGATAATAGTTACTCACTTTAATCTTATTAATATATTTTAAATTGATTCACAACTTTAACACAAACACAACTAGGCTTTTGTAAGGCAATGATTTGGGCATGATGTGTCTATTATCCATGATTTCATGGATTTACCACTTGATCTATTCATTATCTAAAAATTATATAATGTATAAATAGGTTTGAGGTAGAGGTAGTTAATGACCCAAATCAATAATATTGTTTAGTGTATAATATGTAGGAGCTTATTTAGGTGAATGAAAGATATCCTTGTATTCATCTAGTTTACGGTTCAATTATTTTGTCTTTTTTATTGTTGGATAAATCAAACTATGATATTGTGACATAAGGATGTCATTAAATTTAATTCTTACCATTAAGATTATACTTCTTACTAGAACTGATAATATTTTTACACTTCATGGCATTAATGACTGAAAGCTTATGAACTAACTATGATAAATGGTATTTTAGATCATGATAATATATCATGACATTTTAAGTATTTAATTTATAGACTAAATTTCAATGGTAAATATATGGTTGACCACATGTAAAACATCACACACCTCTAAATGGTGAGATGCCACAAAGGATTGCATCTTTAAAAAGTTTGATTTTGTATAGTAAGTGACACTACTAGGTGATCTGTTTCTCAAGGCCTACATGAGACCATACACTAGTGTATGGTTATGGATTATGTATAAATTTCAAGTTTAATTTTTAAAAATATGATTTATGATAAATGTAATTCTTCTAACTTCCATTGGAAATGATGAAGTGTATAGGCTCACCATTGATCTACATTTGTTAATGAAACAAAATTTTAAATTTATATAATTTTTTGTTGAGGGAAGTAGAGATATTTTTAATGCCACCCATATCATTGGACTCATAATATATTATCTACTTACCTTTTATAGTTCTATATAGCTTGTACCCACTTCTTGAGATGTGCAATTAGAGAGCTCATAGTGTGACACTCCTCATTAGATTTAATATTAAAGTTATGAATTAAGCATCACTTACCAATCTTGGACTACTTGTTTTAATCATTGAAAAATTATTTTCCACTCTCTGGTATGATTAATTAATCAATATAAATATAAATATAAGGCCTTCAATGTAATTATGTGGATCATAAAATGTCCTCGTATAGAAAATAATTGATTGTTTTCAGGAAATTACATAGATTTGTGATCCTGATGTATTTACTACCCAATTTTGGTGCTATGGTGGTTTTACTTGCTTCTCTTTTTATGGTGTATTTTCAATTGTGAATTACATCATTTATGATAGGCCCATATTTTTTCATAGGTGTTAAATATTTATGTTTCAATTTTTTGTCCACATAATTTTGATCACTATGTCTTATATTTAATGCTAGAACTCAACTCTCCACTTGTAGCTCCTAACATTGTTAAACCCTAGCATAATACCACAATCAAGGTATTGGATGGAGTGATTAAGGATGAAGAGGGATGAGGAGGAATTGAGTAGAGATGATGAGGGATTCAATAGGGATGATGAAGGATGGTGAGGATCAATGAGGGAGTGATTAGGGAGGGATTAGTGATGATAAGTAATGGTGAGTATTAATGAGGGAGTAATTAGGGGAGATGAGGGCTAATTAATGAGTGATTAGAGATGATGAGGTATGATGACATAGTGATTAGGGATGATGAGGTGATGTAGGAGCATCACTACCCAATATAAATAGTGATCTAGTTTACTATTTTGAGTATTTAAAATCTGGTCAAGGTCATAATAACTCTGTAGGAGTCTTTCTAAGTTTCTAGTTTTATGTCAATTTTGAATTAGATTTGCATTGGACTTTCCTGCCAAATCTTTCATTTGAATTTTTGAACTTTCATATAGACTTCAATCTTGTTTCAAGAAGTCCAATGTTTAATTTGGTGTGGTTAGACTTTAGTGAGGAGTTTAGGATGTTACAACACATATAACTAAACTCATATTTGAGAAATATGTTAGTAGTTGAGGACACTTTCAACATACAAAATAAGTTAGAATTTAGTTAGTGGTTATTAGGTAATAAGAGTCTTGTATATGTTTTTTTGTACTTACAGTTAGATTCAAGAGAGTTGGAGGAGGTAGGATTTGAAAGGTTGAATGTAAAGAACCCAAAATAAGTGAATAAAAACAAGTTTTTATTATTTGTAGACAAAAAAGCAAATAGACCCTGTATCTTCTTGAATATGTACAAAGATAGTTGATAGTGTGCATGATCATGAAACATGATTAGTAAAAAGTTATTTATGATATTGGTTTGAGTGGTAATTTGAAAATACCTTTTATTTGATGGTTATTATAGTACTTATCATTTGATTTTAAAATCTTTTAAATTTTGAAATTACAAACTGTATACTCTTTGATTTTACAAACCATGCCTTGAAATCTAAGTAAAGGTTAGAGTCTTGTAGAAGAGAAGATTATATTTGGTGGGATTTTGAAAGGTATGATTAATTATTAACATGAAAAAAAATTACTAATAGTCTTTAAACATTTTACGTTTTTATTCTGCTAAGCAAATTCTATGTTGAACAACACATCCCTATCTTCTGTGAGTAAAAGTTCTTAGTATACATCTATATGCGAAGGTATATGCATATATTGGAGTGAACATTATAATGTATATGTTGGTGATTTTATTATCATATGATCATGAATTATTATAGTCTTTCAAGTATATTTCATTTATTTTTATGAGCAACAATAAAATTAACACGACCCTGCAGTCATCAAGAAACTTAACATAGTCAAAGTGGTATCTCATGTAAATTGGCAAATTGATTTTTGTAGATGAAAGGCATTGATTATTTAAAGTATGTAAAAATTATGTAGAGGAGTTTCAAACTTAATGTTGATTTATAACCCTATTTTTAATTAATTATAATAAATAACCTCTTCTCTGATTATTATAGACCTGTGACTAAGTACACAGTGTATTCAAATTTGGTTAAGTCAATCTATTGTAGCTTAAAAAGGGAAATATATAAATTATAAAATGTGAATAGGGTTAAATAAGACCTAATAAATTATTCAAATTCATTATAAATTCCTTTGGAAGATTGAAATCTCATTTTGACCCTTCTCGGGTCTGTAAAACCAATCCAAACCCTATATTATGGTTTTTACTTTCAAAGTGAGTTTTTAGGAGTTGTAACTATCAATAATTCATGAAATTTGGTGAAAATTTTTATTTAAAAATGAAAAAAGATAATATAGTATTTTTAACTTATGTAAGTATGGATTATTATGGATGGGGGAGGACTATGTGGTAGACATGGTAGAAGGAAACCTAAAGACCTAATCTAAGAGTAGAAAGAGCCATTTTGAAGTTATCAAATAATTGAATCAAATAATAGAACTTTGTGAAGAGATGGGATACACTAAAATGTATCCATAAATGTGGTTAATTTTATTATTTGAGTATGTATAGGACCATACCAAGGAAAGTATCCCAAAAAAAGGATACAAGAAGAGTTTATGACAGAGTAAGAGGCATTGTATGATATGAGGATTGTGTTGAGAAGTTAAGTAGGGTTGAGAAGAAGTTAGAGAGAAATTAAATGAGTGGAAGGAATTTTTTAATATACCTATTAAATCCTAAGGAACCAAAGACAAGATTTGATCTAAGTTGTTATAAAGCATAAAGACTAGTAAGGGGGATAGTCTCAAAGTAAGAGAGATTGAATGTATTGAGTGAGCATAATAGAATTAAGATTTTAATGAGACCATAAAAATAATGTTGGAGAATAAATTAAATGAATAAAATATATATTTAGATTTGAAATGTCTTCAGGGTCCAAAGACAAAGATCAAGCAAGAAAAGACAAAGTGAAAGCTAGGCAGATATTGGTAGAGAGCTTAGGCAAGCAGAGTATGCAATAAGGCTTTGCATCATGATGGATGGTGAGGGTAAACAATGGATTCATTAGGGATGATGAGGGATGAGGAGGGAGTGATCAAGGATGATGAAGTGATGATTATGTATGGTGAAATCCAATGAGGGAGTGATTAGGGATGGTGAGGGATGGTGAGAGCCAAGGAGGGAGTGATTAGGGATGATGAGGGAGTGATTAAATATGATGAGGGATGGTGAGTGTCAATAGATGATGAGGGATGAAGAGTGAGTGATTAGTAATGATGACATATAATGAGGGTTAATGAGGGAGTAATCAAGGATCATGAGGGAATGATTAGATATGACTAGGGATAGTGACGGTTAGTGAGTGAGTGATTATGGAAAATTAAGAATGATGAGATAGTTATTAGAGGTGATGAGGCATGAGTAAGAAGTGATCAAGAATGTGGGAGGGATGATGAACAAGTGAAACTAACATAAAGTGGTTGTTTGATGTGTGAAGGTCATCAATGTGATCTATGCTACCCCAATCACACTAGTTTGCATCAATTTTAAAGTGAGTGGTTTGAAAACATCAATTTTGACAAACCTAAGATTATTAGAAATGTCAAGAATCAATCTAGAAGGCACAAAAACCTAAAAAATGACTATATGTTTATCAAAAATAGATATTAATTGTAAAAGTTCTATCCTAAAATCCTTAGGTTTAATACTTAGACCCTAAAAATGCCTAAGTACTAACCTTATTGCATTTTTAAAAACTATTTTTCACATCATAAGGTGTGCAACTATGAAACTAACTCTATCAAATGCTAAGTAGCCCTAATTTCTTATATTTACTAAAATAAATTTAATGTATAAGAAAGTAAATTTAGAGTAGTAAATATAAGCTTCTGGCCAAAGTTGACTTCATAAATAACTCCCATAAAGTTTTGAGATGGTTTTGGTCTTATTACAAAATATTATATAATATATTATATAATGTGTACACATTATATAATATATTATATAACACATACACATTACATAACATGTATGCATTACGTAATATGTACGCGTTATTTGAATTTACACTAATGCATACACGTTATTATTTTCATAATAACGTGATCACGTTATGGCTCATTAATTATCGACTCATAATTTAAATAACACGATCATGTTATTTATTAGCACAATCATGTTACCTAAAATGTCCATGGCATTGTCCCCCAACCCCATGCACATACCTTGTTATGATTTTTCATATTTTGATATTATGTAAGCTTGATAGAGGAATGTTTCCTATGGATTTCACTAATATAGTTGCAGTCATAAAAGTTAAAGTTTGTTCCAATGTTTATTTTTATGAATTACCATGGGTATCAATCAACATTCAATGTCACAAACATAAACTATCACATTAATCTTTGATATATATATGTTATGATTTTGTTATAAAGTTATTTCATTTATCTATATGTAGTCCTTGTTTCAAATTACATTTTAGATCTATAGGCCAATGAATAAGCAAGGACATATCCTATATTGGTTATTCATGTTATTAAGGTATTTTATGATTATATTAGATAAGTTCAGTGTGAATATGAAGTCAAAAGTGGAGATGAATATTTTAGATACATTAGGCACTCCGTGATTTGGATATGAGAGTATTGTTTTTAGATAGAATCATTTATTTTAAAATTGGTTTTCAATGCCATGATAGACATGAATGCAAAAAGAAGCATACAACAAACATGTGAATTGTTTTAAAATCTATGTCATCTAATTATGGTCTCATAGAATGCAATGATGGCATGATACATAATGCAATGTTAGGTTGTGGAGCTAAAAGCTTCATTGATGAAAATAGAGGAGGTTGTTGAGAGGTTGCTAAGTTCCAGGGCAACCGACGTTGGTATGATCAACCGACATTGGTCATATACAGTGGGAAAGGCAACTAACATCGGTTAGGTATCGGCCGACGTCAGTCATCTCCAGCCTGACATGACCAACGTCGGTCGCCTATGCAGTTCTGGAACTGTCTGTTGCACGAATAGTTTGTTAACGAACTGAGTGTTTGCATGTTAAGAGCCAATTTTAGACTTGAAGCTGCAGATCTAATTATTGTAATTGGATGTCTAATTATTTTTTGCATGAGATCTATTTAAGAGACTCATAGGCTATATTGTAAGGTCTTCTAGTTTGAGTTGAGCAAAGTTAGCTCCTTTTGTGTGTGAAGTGAGCAAGGGTGTTCTTCCTAGTTCCACAGCAGTGCCAAGTGTGGGTGCTAGTTTTGGAGAATCAAAAGGGTTCTTTAAGTGTGTAGGATCTTGGTCGACAGGTGTGCAAGGCCATGTTTGGATATCTACATGGGTAAGTAAGATCATTGATCTGCAGGTGTATGTGTGTGTAAGGTCTAAGGTTTATAGGTGTGCAGAACCAGGTTGATCTGTAGGTGGAAGCATAATCAAGGTGACAGCAACACAATAGGGAGCAAAATCAGGTGGGATCTACTTGGAGTATGGTGTGTACTCAATTGGAGAGCAAGAGAGGAAGGCAAGGCAGTTCCATCCATAAGTAAGATCATTTGAGTTACAGGTTGTTGCAAATTAAGGGGAGATCTACTTGAAGTACATTAAGTACTTGGAGTGCGTGGGGCACTTGTGGAGTGCATGGAGCACTGGTCTACTGGTAGTAGTGGATACTGACTGGTTGGAGGTGAACACCAACTCTGTATTTGAGTTGTGTGTTGGGACCGTAAGAGAGAGAGAGCTTTGAGGAAAGAAGTACTGTACACTTGAGGTGTGGAAAGCCTCTGAGAGGTGTGAAGAAGAAGTGGCATCTTCTTTATTGTATTCTTTTTTGGATGAGTATTAATACAAGTTGTGTATTGTCTCTCATATTTTGTGTTGTTTCTGGTTTCTAGTTACTTGTTTCTTTTGGTTTAATTCCGCATCTTAAGTTGCTTGTATATGGTAATCAATGGTGCTTCCACAAGTTCCTAACAGTTGGTATTAGAGCTAAGGTTGCAGGGAGTAGGTTTTGTGTTTGGTTACAGGTCACTCTCAAGAGTTTTTGATTGAGTGGGAGTATAGCAATGGTAGAAGAAAGTAAGCTACGAATGGAGAAACTGAATAACACGAATGGTCACTTACGGTGTTATGAAAAGAAAGAGCAGATAAAGAAATATTATTGGTTGATAGCAGATCAGCATGAAGGAACTGAAGAAGCAGATGTTGTAGGTGTTGTTGCACAGGATGCTCTGGGATGTTTCTTGGATAAAGTTGAATTATGGTTAATAGATTATGTTGCCTCTTTCCATGCAGCCCCAAGTAGAGGGGTTGTTGAGCCTTGTCAGATTATTGGCAAAGGGGAAGTGTTGCTGAAATTGCAGGCAGCCAACACATGGGTGTTGAAGAAAGTCATGCAGGTCTCAGTCTTGAAGATGTGGCTAATTGCTTCAAGAAAGTTGGGTGATGAGAGATGCACAAAAACTCTAACAGTCGATGCACTTAAATTAGCAGGTGGTAAGAAAATAGGTACTCTTTATCTACTTTCTTGTATTACTAATTCTTTTTCTATTGCGAAGACGTGGCTTTGTAGGCTTGGTCATATGAGCAAGAACGAGATGTATATTCTTAAGTGAAAGACAAATATATTTGACAGACTTAAGAACTGGAAAGCCTTGGTGTTCTTGGAGGAGATGATGGATAGAGTTCATTGGATGGGGCTAGATACTTTTGTGCAAGGTAGTTTGGACATGGGATTGATTCAAAGGAGCTTGAGGGTAAAAAGTCATCACTCACAGGCATACAGAGGTACCGGTGTCGGTCAAGGGTAACCGATGTCAAACAGACAGGCACCGACGTTGGTCATGTGCAGACTAGAGAAGTCGGTGGTGTCGGGCAAGTGGAGACCGACATCGACATGATAACCGGCGTCAGTACCTGGACAGTCGCATGGAATCGACATTAGTCAGATGTAGACTATGTTGTGATCGAGGTCAGTCACTGAGATAGATTTTGGGTGGATAGCAAGCTATCAAGGAGTCTCAAATGCCCATGGGGAGGACTGAAAGTGCAAGTAAGCCTTAAATTTTTTGTTCCTCTTCTTTATACTAGTTGCTTACTGTAGAGCAGGAAGGATCCAGGAAACAGTGGGAGCATGGCATGAATAGGATGCAGGACCAAAATGGGAGATTTGGTAGGGTTGCTAGCTGGTATGAAAGCACTGAGATGAATGGATACCTTGGTTAAAGAATAGAGAGAATAGACACGTGAGACAAAAGGCCAGGTCATATGGTCTTGAGAAAGCTGTAGGATAGTGGTATAGGTTTTGACAGGTGGATGACAAAGCATGGCTTTAGTAAATATCAGTGTAACCATTGTGTTTGTCTTACCAGGTGGATGACAGTCGTAACATTATCTTTTTATTGTATGTGGATGGTTTGCTAGCAAGTTTGTACATACAAGGTTTTGCTGAGCTAAGGGTAAGGTTAGTTCAGTGGCATGTCATGAGGAATTTGGAGCAGTGAAATTTTTTGGCATGAGAGACATGAAGATCACAGGTTGATTTTGTCTCCAGTGGGAGCTGATGTGAATCAGGTGTTGGTGAGGTTCAATATGTAGAATGCAGAACCGGAACACACCAAGGGCTAGACAGTTCAATGTTTGAAATCACATGAGGTCTGCTATAGACTTGAGTTTGCCCAAGCAGTGGGTGTTGTCAAAAAGTTTGGAGCCAATCTAGGAAAGAAGCACTAGAGGGCAGTTCAGTGGATTCTTAGGTATTTGAGAGGGACCAGCAATAGGTCGACATGCTATGCAGGGTCAAGTTCTTTTCTACATGTGTTTGTAGATGTGGATGTGGTAGGTTACTTGGATGATAGGAGGTGCACCACAGGTTGTGTGGTGGGTGGTCTTCAGGATTGATCTTGAAGAGGGATACAAGCCATAAAATAGATTAGATGGGGTATAGGTATAGGTACAGTACAGCTATTTATCTCCAAGTAAGAGATTGTTAGGTTGTAGAGCTAAAAGCTTCACTGATGCAAACAAAAAAGGAGGTTGTTGAGAGGTTGCTAAGTTGCAAGGCAATTGATGTCGATCTGATGAACTGGCATTAGTCATATACAATGGGAAAGGTAACTGACATTAGTTAGGTATCAGCCAATGTCAATCATCTCCAGCCTGACAGGGACTGATGTTAGGCACTTGTGCAGTTCCAAAACTATCAGTTGCATGAAAAATTTGTTAACAAACTAAGTGTTTGCATGTTAAGAGCCAATTTTAAACTTAAAGCTGTGGATCTAATTATTGTAATTGGATGTCTAATTATTGTTTGCATGAGATCTATTTAAGAGACTCATAAGTTGTATTGTAAGGTGTTCTAGTTTGAGTTGAGTAAAGTTAGCTCCTTCTGTGTGTGAAGTGAGCAAGGGTGTTCCTCCTAATTTCATAGTAGTGCCAAGTGTGGGTGCTGATTTTAGAGAATCAAAAGGGTTCTTCAGGTGTGTAGGATCTTGGTTGGCAAGTGTGCAAGGCCACATTTAGAGATCTACATGAGTAAGTAAGATCATTGATCTGCAGGTGTATGTGTGTGCAAAGTCTAAGGGTTACAGGTGTGTAGAACTAAGTTTATCTGTAGGTGGTAGCAGAATCAAGGTGACAGCAACACAATAAGGAGCAAGATCAGGTGGGATCTACTTGGAGTACGGTGTGTACTCAGTTAGAGAGCAAGAGAGGAAGGCAAGGTAGTTCCTTTCATAGGTAAGATCATTTGAGTTACAGTTTGTTGCAAGTTCAGGGGAGATCTACTTGAGGTACATTGAGCACTTGTGGAGTGCGTGGAGCATTGGTGTACTGGTAGTAGCAGAGACTGACTGGTTGGAGGTGAACACCAACTCTGTATTTGAGTTGTGTGTTGGGACCGTAAGAGAGAGAGCTTTAAGGAAAGAAGTACTATACACTTGAGGTGTGGGAAGCCTCTGAGAGGTGTGAAGAAGAAGTGGCATCTTCTTTATTGTATTCTTTTCTAGATGAGCATTAATATAAGTTGTGTATTGTCTCTCATATTCTATGTTGTTTCTAGTTTCTAGTTACTTGTTACTTCTGGTTTAATTCCACATCTTAAGTTGCTTGTATATGGTAATCAATGGTGCTTACAGGGGTTCCTAACAGTTGGTATCAAAGCTAAGTTTGTAGGGAGCATGTTTTGTGTTTGGTTACAGGTCACTCTCAGGGGTTTTTGATTGAGTGGGAGTATAGCAACGGTAGAAAAAAGTAAGCTACAAATGGAGAAACTAAATAGCATGAATGGTCACTTACGGTGTTATGAAAAGAAAGAGCAGGTAAATAAATATTGTTGGTTGATAGCAGATCAACATGAAGGAACTGAAAAATTAGATGTTGCAGGTGTTGTTACACAGGATGCTCTGGGATGTTTCTTGGATAAAGTTGAATCATGGTTAATAGATTTTGTTGCCTCTTTCCATGCAGCCCCAAGTAGAGGAGTTAGTGAGCCTTGTCAGATTGTTGGCAAAGGGGAAGTGTTGCTAAAATTGCAAGTGGCCAACACATGGGTGTTGAAGAAGGTCATGCAGGTCCCAATCTTGAAGATGTGGGTAATTACTTTAGCAAATTTGGGTGATGAGAGATGTACAAAAACTCTCACAGTAGATGCACTTAAATTAGCAGGTGGTAAGAAAGCAGGTACTCTTTATCTACTTGCTTGTATTACTAATTCTTCTTCTATTGTGAAGATGTGGCTTTGTAGGCTTGGTCACATGAGCAAGAAGGAGATGCATGTTCTTAAGCGAAAGACAAATGTGTTTGATAGACTTAAGAACTGGAAATCCTTGGTGTTCTTAGAGAAGATGATGGACAGAGTTTAGTGGATGGGGCTGAATACTTTTGAGTAGGGTAGTTTGGACATGGGATTGATTCAAAAGAGCTCACAGGTAAAAAGTCATCACTCACAGGCATACACAGATACCAGCATCGATCAAGGGTAACCAACATCAAACAGACAAGCACCGATGTCGATCATGTGCAGACTAGAGAAGTTAGTCGTGTCAGGTAGGTGGAGACTGACGTCGGCATGATAACCAGTGTTGGTGACCTGGACAGTCACATGGAATTGACGTCAGTCAGATGTAGACTATGTTGTGACCGAGGTCAGTCACTGAGACAGATTTTGGGTAGATAACAAGCTATCAAGGAGTCTCAAACACCCATGGGGAGGACTGAAAGTGCAAGTAAGCCTCAAATTTATTGTTCCTCTTCTTTATACTAGTTGCTAACTGCAGAGCAGGACGGATCCAGGAAATAGTGGGAGCATGGCATGAACAGGATGCAGAACCAAAATGAGAGATTCGGTAGGGTTGCCAGTCGGTATGAAAGCACTGAGACAAATGGATACCTTGGTTAAAGAACAGAGAGAATAGACATGTGAGATGGAAGGCCAGGTCATATGGTCTTGAGAAAGCTACAGGATAGTGGCACAGGTTTTGACAGGTGAATGACAAAGCAGGGCTTTAGTCAATGTCAGTGTAACCATTGTGTTTGTCTTACCAAGTGGATGATGGCCATAACATTATCCTATTATTGTATGTGGATGGTTTGCTAGTAGGTTTGTACATACAGGGTTTTACTGAGTTAAGGGTAAGGTTAGTTCAGTGGCATGTCATGAAGAATTTGGAGCAGCAAAATTCTTTAGCATGAGAGACATGGAGATCACAAGTTGATTTTCTCTCCAATGAGAGTTGATGTGAATCAGGTGTTGGCGAGGTTCAATACGCAGGATGTAGAACTAGAGCACACCAAGGGCTGGACAGTTCAGTGTCTGAAATCACATGAGGTCTGGTATAAACCTGAGTTTGCCCAAGCAGTGGGTGTTGTCAGAAAGTTTGGAGCTGATCCGAGAAAGAAGCACTAGAGGGTAGTTCAGTGGATTCTCATGTATTTGAGAGGGACCAGCAGGAGGTCAACATGCTATGCAGGGTCATTTTCTTTTCTACATGTGTTTGTAGATGTGGATGCGGTAGGTTACTTGGCTGACAGGAGGTGCACCACAGGTTGTGTGGTGGGTGGTCTTCAAGATTGATCTTGAAGAGGGATACAAGCTAGGAAATAGATTAGATGAGGTACAAGTATAGGTACAGGTATAATGCAGCTATTTATCTCCAAGTGGTAGATTGTTAGTTTGTGGAGCTAAAAGCTTCACTAATGTAAATAGGGAAGGAAGTTGTTGAGAGGTTGCTAAGTTGCAGGGCAATTGACGTCGATCTGATCAGCCGACGTCAGTCATATACAGTGGGAAAGGAAACTGACATCGATTACGTATCGGCCAATGTCGGTCATCTCCAACCTAATAGGGACCGACGTTGGTCGCTTGTGCGGTTCCAAAACTGTCGATTACATGAACAATTTGTTAACAAATCGAGTGTTTACATGTTAAGAGCCAATTTTAGACTTGAAGCTATAGATCTAATTATTGTAATTGAATGTCTAATTATTGTTTGCATGAGATCTATTTAAGAGACTCATAGGTTGTATTGTAAGGTGTTTTAGTTTGTGTTGAGTTAAGTTAGCTCCTTCTGTATGTGAAGTGAGCAAGGGTGTTCCTCTTAGTTCTATAGCAGTGCCAAGTGTGGGTGTTGGTTTTGGAGAATCAGAAGGGTTTTTCAAGTGTGTAAGATCTTGGTTGGCAAGTGTGCAAGGCCATGTTTGGAGATCTATATGGGTAAGTAAGATCATTGATCTGTAGGTGTATGTGTGTGCAAGGTCTAAGGTTTATAGGTGTGCAGAACTAGGTTGATCTGTAGGTGGCAGTAGAATCAAGGTGACAGCAACACAACAGGGAGCAGGATCATGTGGGATCTACTTGGAGTATGGTGTGTACTCAGTTAGAGAGCAAAAGAGGAAGGCAAGGCAGTTCCTTCCATAAATAAGATCATTTGAGTTGCAAGTTGTTGCATGTTTAGGGGAGATCTACTTGAAGTACATTGAGTACTTGGAGTGCGTGGAGCACTTGTGGAGTGCATGGAGCACTGGTGTACTGGCAGTAGTGGATACTGACTGGTTAGAGGTGAACACCAAATCTATATTTGAGTTATGTGTTGAGACCGTAAGAGAGAGAGATTTGAGAAAAGAAGTATTGTATACTTGAGATGTGGGATGCCTCTAAGAGGTGTGAAGAAGAAGTGGCATCTTCTTTATTGTATTCTTTTCTGGATGAGTATTAATACAAGTTGTGTATTGTCTCTCATATTCTGTGTTGTTTCTAGTTTCTAGTTACTTGTTACTTCTAGTTTATATCCGCATCTTAAGTTGCTTGTATATGGTAATCAATGGTGCTTCCATAGGTTCCTAACAGTTGGTATCAGAGCTAAGGTTGCAGGGAGCAAGTTTTGTGTTTGGTTACATGTCAATCTCAGGGGTTTCTGATTGAGTGGGAGTATAGCAAGGGTAGAAGAAACTAAGCTATGAATGGAGAAACTAAATAGCACGAATGGTCACTTACAGTGTTATGAAAAGAAAGAAAAGGTAAATAAATATTGTTGGTTGATAGCAGATTAGCATGAAGGAACTGAAGAAGCAGATGTTGCAGGTGTTATTGCACAGGATGCTCGTGAATGTTTCTTGGATAAATTTGAATCATGGTTAATAGATTCTGTTGCTTCTTTCCATGCAACCCCAAGTAGAGAGGTTGGTGAGCATTGTCAGATTGCTGGTAAAGGGGAAGTGTTGCTAAAATTGTAGACAGCCAACACATGGGTGTTGAAGAAGGTCATGCAGGTCCTAGTCTTGAAGATGCGGCTAATTGCTTCAGGAAAGTTGGTTGATGAGAGATGCACAAAAACTCTCAAAGCGGATGCACTTGAACTAGCAGGTGGTAAGAAAGTAGGTACTCTTTATCTACTTGCTTGTATTACTAATTCTTCTTTTGTTGCAAAGATGTGGCTTTGTAGGCTTGGTCACATGAGTAAGAAGGAGATGCATGTTCTTAAGTAGAAGATAGATGTGTTTGATAGACTTAAGAACTGGAAAGCCTTGGTGTTTTTAGAGGAGATGAAGGATAGAGTTTAGTGGATGGGGCTGGATACTTCTGAGCAGGGCAGTTTGGACATGAGATTTATTCAAAGGAGCTCATCAGTAAAAAGTCATCACTCACAGGCATACACAGGTACCGACGTCGGTCAAGGGTAACCAACATCGAACAAACAAGCACCGACATCGGTCATATGCAGACCAGAGAAGTCAGTGGTGTCAGGTAGGTGGAGATCGATGTCGGCATGATAACCGACGTCGGTGACCTGGACAGTCACATGGAACCAACATCGGTCAGATGCAGACTATGTTATGATTGAGGTCAGTCACTGAGATAGACTTTGAGTGGATAGCATGCTATCAAGGAGTCTCAAATGCCCATGGGGAGGACTGAAAGTGCAAGTAAGCCTCAAATTTGTTGTTCCTCTTCTTTATATTAGTTGCTGACTATAGAGCAAGAAGGATCCTAGAAATAGTGGGAGCATGGCATGAACAGGATGCATGACCAAAATGGGAGATTTGGTAGGGTTGCCAGTCAGTATGAAAGCACTGAGACGAATGGATACCTTGGTTAAAGAATAGAGAGAATAGACACGTGAGATGGAAGGCCAGGTCATATGGTCTTGAGGAAGCTGCAGGACAGTGGTATAGTTTTTGACAGGTGGATGACAAAGCAAGGCTTTAGTCAATGCCAGTGTAACCATTGTGTTTGTCTTACTAGGTGGATGATGGTCGTAACATTATCCTGTTACTGTATGTAAATGGTTTGCTAGCAGGTTTGTACATACAAGGTTTTGCTGAGCTAAGGGTAAGTTTATTTCAGTGGCATATCATGAGGAATTTGGAGCAACAAAATTCTTTGGTATGAGAGGCATGGAGATCACAGGTTGATTTTGTCTCCAATGGGAACTGATGTGAATCAGGTGTTGGTGAGGTTCAATATGTAGGATGCAGAATTGAAGCACACCAAGGGCTAGATAGTTTAGTGTCTGAAATCACATGAGGTCTGCTATAGACCTAAGTTTGCTCAAGCAGTGGGTGCTGTCAGAAAGTTTGGAGCCGATTCGGGAAAGAAGCACTAGAGGGCAGTTCAATGGAATCTCAGGTATTTGAGAGGGACCAGCAGCAGGTTGACATGCTATGCAGGGTCAAGTTCTTTTCTACATGTGTTTGTAGATGTGGATGTGGTAGGTTACTTGGATGACAGGAGGTGCACTACAAGTTGTGTGGTGGGTGGTCTTCAAGATTGATCTTGAAGTGGGAAACAAGCCTGGGAATAGATTAGATGGGGTACAGGTACAGGTACAGTGCAGTTGTTTATCCCCAAGTGGGAGATTGTTAGGTTGTGAAGCTAAAAGCTTCACTGATGCAAACAAGGAAGGAGGTTGTTGAGAGGTTGCTAAGTTACAGGGCAATCGACGTCGGTCTGATCAGCCGACGGCAGTCATATACGGAAAGGCAACTGACATTGGTTAGGTATCAGCTAATGTTGGTCATCTCTAGCCTGACAGGGACTGACGTCGGTCGCTTGTGAGGTTCCAAAACTATCGGTTGCATGAACAATTTGTTAACAAACTAAGTGTTTGCATGTTAAGAGCCAATTTTAGACTTGAAACTGGGGATCTAATTATTGTAATTGGATGTCTAATTATTATTTGCATGAGATCTATTTAAGAGACTCATAGGTTGTATTTTAAGGTGTTCTAGTTTGAGTTGAGTAAAGTTAGCTCCTTCTGTGTGTGAAGTGAGAAAGGGTGTTCCTCCTAGTTCCACAACAGTGCCAAGTGTGGGTGCTAGTTTTGGAGAATCAGAAGGGTTCTTCAGGTATGTAGGATCTTGGTCGATAGGTATGCAAGGCCACGTTTGGAGATCTACATGGGTAAGTAAGATCATTGATTTGCTAGTGTATGTGTGTGTAAGGTCTAATGTTTGCAGGTGTGCAGAACTAGGTTGATCTGTAGGTGGCAGCAGAATCAAGGTGACAGAAACACAATAGGGAGCATGATCAGGTGGGATCTACTTGGAGTACGATATGTACTCAGTTGGAGAGCAAGAGAGAAAGGTAAGGCATTTCGTTCCATAAGTAAGATCATTTGAGTTGCAGGTTGTTGCAAGTTCATGGGAGATCTACTTGAAGTACATTGAGTACTTGGAGTGCATGGAGCACTTGTGGAGTGCGTGGAGCACTGATGTACTGGCAATAGTGGATACTGACTGGTTGGAGGTGAACACCAACTCTGTATTTGAGTTGTGTGTTGGGACTGTAAGAGAGAGAGCTTTAAGGAAAGAAGTACTATACACTTGAGGTGTGGGAAGCCTCTGAGAGGTGTGAAGAAGAAGTGGCATCTTCTTTATTATATTCCTTTTTGGATGATTATTAGTACAAGTTGTGTATTGTCTCTCATATTCTGTGTTGTTTCTGGTTTCTAGTTACTTGTTACTTCTGGTTTAATTTCGTATCTTAAGTTGCTTGTATATGGTAATCAATGGTGCTTCCACGAGTTCCTAACAGTTGGTATCAGAGCTAAGGTTGCAGGGAGCAGGTTTTGTGTTTGGTTATAGGTCACTCTCAGGGGTTTCTGATTGAGTGGGAGTGTTGGGGATCAACCAAAAATTTGATTACACTTATGAAAGCAATTAACCATGGAATTAAATCAAATAGATAAGTAATTAGAATGATAAATAGCAAAGAATAAGAGATACAAGAAACCACCCTAAAAACTTGTATTAAACTCTTTACAGAAGGAAAACAATTGAAGAAACTTCTTTCTTCCACACCTCTCTCAGATGTACAGATCTCTCTCTAGATCTCTTTCCCTCAAGATCTCTCTCTCTCAAGTACAATCGACTCTAACAACCTGGATTGATTCACATATACAATTTTGTATTGTTTTTTCTCAACATTCATTACCATAAGCTAAGAAGATCTAATCCTACATATAAAATTAGGAAACTTTAGCATGCATTTACAACCAACAGTTATGCCTCTTGAACAAGGGCTCTAAAAACAATCTTACTAATAATAGAGATGCGGACTTAAGATTATGACTTAATCTCATCATGCAAACACTCGATTCTATCCAAAGAAATAAGTTTTTGGACGCACAGGTAACCGACATCAGTTCTTGCCTACTTGCCTGTGACTGACATCGACCGATCCTTGCTGACACTGACATCTTTTGAACTGGTCCTGATCGACGTCGATCGCTCCTGACCGATGCTGATGACTTGTAACTGTTGCAACCTTGCAAAGCGCTCCTTGGTGAAGCTTTTAGGCTCCACACCTTAACAATCTTCCACTTGGAGATAAACAGCTGCAACAGTACCTGTACAACAACATCTTCTAGCTCCTCCATCTTCAACTCAATCATGAAGACCAATAGAAGTCGAATGAAGATTCAACTTCTCCTTTGTAACTGGCTTGGTTAACATATCAGCAGGATTCTTATCTATATGGATCTTTTCCAGCTTCAACTCACCATCTTCCAATACCTATCTTATGAAGTGGTACCTAAGCTGTATATGCTTTGTTCTTGAATGAAAGGCTGAATTCTTAGCCAAATGAATTGCACTCTGACTATCACTGTATAATCTACAACTCTCTTGCTCCTTTCCAAGCTCTTCCATGAACTATGTCATCCATATCATCTCTTTGCTAGCATCTGTGACTACAATATACTCTGCTTCTGTAGTTGACAAGGCAACAACCTTCTGCAACTTTGATATCTAGCTAACCACCATTCCACCAACAGTGAAATCATATCTTGTGGTGCTTCTTCTACCATCTAAATCACTTTCCATATCTAAATCTACATAACCATGTAGAGAAGTATCTGAACCTCCATAACACAAATGCCTACTATTGGTTCCTCTCAGATATCTAAGGATTCACTAAACTACTTTCCAATGTTCTTTACCTGGATTGGCCATATACTTACTTACAACTCCCACTGCTTGGGCAATATCTAGTCTAGTACACACTATTGCATACATTAAACTCCCTACTACGGAAGAATATAGAACTCTACTCATGTACTCTACCTCATCATGTGAATTAAGACATTGTTCTTTACTCAACTTAAAATGTCCAGCCAAAGGTGTGCTTATCGGTTTTGCATCCTACATATTGAACCATTTCAACACCTTGTTCACATAATCCTCTTGAAACTAAATCAACCTATGATTTTTCCTATCTCTCTTAATGCTCATGCCAAAGATTTTCTTTTCTACTCCCAAATCCTTTATAGCAAATGTTTGAGCTAATTTTACCTTAAGCTCAGAGATATCTTGCATGTGTGATCTTGCAACCAGCATATCATCTACATACAACAATAGAATAATATATCTATCATTATCCAATCTCTTAAAATACACACAATGGTCAGATTGACACCTATTGTACCCATGCTCAATCATAAACCTGTCAAATCTCAAATACCACTGTCTAGGAGCTTGCTTGAGGCCATACAAGATTTTCTTCAATCTGCACACTAACTTCTCCTTACCTTTGACCTCAAACCCTTCCAGTTGTTCCATATATATTTCCTCATCCAAATCACCATGAAGAAACGCTATCTTAACATCAAGCTGCTCAAGATGCAAATCCTCAATAGCAACCAAAGACAATACAGTCCATATAAAAGTCATTTTAACAATAGTAGAAAAAATCTCACCAAAATCAATACCTGGCTTTTGCGCAAATCCTTTCACTACCAACCTAGCCTTATATCTCATCTGTCTGTTCTCACCTGCCTTCAATCTGTAGGTCCATCTATTCTTCAGTGTCCTCTTTCCTGCTGGCAGCTCAACCAAATCCCATGTTTGGTTCTCTCTCAAGGACTCCATTTCCTTAACCATGCCACGCTCCCACTGATTCTTGGACTCCACCTATATTACTTCTTTAAAAATCTCTAGTTTTCCACCATCAGTTAGCAATAAATAGAATAATGAAGGAGAATATCTAATTGGAGGTTTACTTACCCTTTCTGACCTCCTGATGGGCGTCTGAGACTCATCCATAACACGCTATCTGCCCAAATTCTCTGATAGTGATCGACCTCGGTCACCTCCAGGCTTGTAACTGGCCGACGTCGGTTTTCCCTGGCCGACGTTGATACATGTCCTACCAACGTTGGTCTCTGTATGACCGACATCAGTTTCTATTCTGCCGATGTCGGTTCCTGCTTGGCCGACGTCGGTCTCTGTGTTTTCCTTTCTGTGATTAATTTTTTCTGTGAGCTCATTTTAGACCGTCACCTCATCCAATTCTCCATTGCTCTGCCTAGATTGATTCAGCTTCTTTAGCTGATCACTATACATCACTTTATCATTGAAAACAACATCATGACTCCTAAATATCTTGTTAGTTCCTAGATTCCAAAATTTGAAACCAAAATCATCAGAGCCATAGCCAATAAATGTGCACCTCATAGACTTAGCATCTAGCTTCTTTCTATTTTCCTTATCAACATGTACAAAGGCTTCACAACTAAAAACTTTGAGAAATGAGAGATCTACCTTTTTACCTGTCCATGCCTCTTTTGGAATTCCACCATCCAAAGCTGTAGAGGGTCCTTTGTTAATCAAGTACACTGCAGTGTCAATAGCTTCTACCCAAAACTCTAAGGGCAAGCCAGCATGCAATCTCATACACTTTGCACGCTCCATGATTGTTCTGTTCATCCTTTCAGCAACTCCATTCTACTAAGGTTTCCTTCGAACCATCATTTGCCTATGGATCCCATGCATATAACAATACCAGTTGAACTTATAGCTGCAGAACTCACCACCATTGTCAGATCTCAGGCACTTCAATCTTCTGCCTATTTCATTCTCAACCATAGCTTTCCAAATCTTGAAAGTCTCAAATACATCAGATTTCTTCTTAATACAATAGATCCATACATTTCTTGTAGCATCATCTATGAACGAAACATAGTACTATGATCCTCCAATAGAAGCAACCTGAGCCGGTCCCCACACGTCTGTGTGAACAAGCTACAACTTATGCTTCTTCTTTGTTGATCCAATCTTAAGAAAACTCACTCTCTTCTGTTTCCCAAAAACACAGTGCTCACAAAAATCCAGATCTATGCTTTTCAAATCTGAAAGCTTACCTTTAGACTTTAGAATTGACATTCCCTTCTCACTCATGTGGCCAAGCCTTGAGTGCCAAAATTTTGCATCCACATCTGAAGTAGATAATACAAAAGGAGAATTGTTAGTAACATAATTACATAAATAGAGAGTACCTACTCTCTTACCTCTAGCCATTACAAGTGCACCTTTGGTCACCTTCCAAGATTCAGCTATGAAAGTCACTATACAACCCTCATCCCCTAACTTTCCTGCAAAAATCAAATTCTTCTTCAAGCTAGAAACATGCATAACATCTCTCAACACCCATGTGTTTCCATTCTGCATTTTCAGCTGCACTTTGCCTTTACCAATAATTTTACAAGGCTCATCATCCCCTAAATACACTATTCCAAAATCTCCATGGATATAGTCACTAAAATATTCTCTATTAGGGGTAGCATGAAAAGATGCACCAGAATCTAACACCCAATATTCTATATTATTATGCAAAGAGAATATTAAAGCATCTTGTGTAATACCTGTAACCTTTGCTTCTTCTTTTCCTTCGTGCTAATTATCGTCCTTAGGCTTTGACCAACAATCTCTGCTTATGTGCCCCATCTTTCCACAATTCCAGCATTGTTGCTTCCTGCCAATTTTGGATTTGGATCTACCTCTCACCTTTGACTTAGACTTTGATCTCTCTTTCTTGCTCTTCTCTTTTTACCTTCCCCTGCTCTCAAAACTTAAAGCATTCCTTGATGTTTCCTCTGTGCTTTTTCTGCGAATTTCCTCATTCAAGATAACACTAACAACATCCTCTACTTTTAAAATATTTGAAGCAGATGTAGTATTACTAACTGTCATTACTAAGCTATGCCAGCTTTCAGGCAAATAACATAATATTAAAAGAGCTTTAATTTCATCATCAAACACTATATTGACTGAACTTAATTGATTTACAATTCTATGGAAATCATTCAGATAATTAGATACAAATCCACCTTCCTGCATACGCAAATTAAATAGCTACTTCATAAGATATACCTTATTGGAAGCTAAGGGTTTTTCATACAAATTTGCTAAAGTAGTCATTAAATCTACCATTGTTTTTGCCTGTGATAAATTAGATATCATAATAGATGCCAGACTCAATCTTATAGACCCCAAAGCCTTTCTGTCAAGAACTTTCCATTCTTCATCATCCATGTCTGTGGGGTTCTTTGCAATCCCACCTAACAGTAAGTATAGATCTTTCTGATACAGGTAATCTTCTATCTGCATTCTCCAATGTTGATAATTTTTGCCATTAAACTTCTCCATTCTCAGTTTACTTTCTTCTGCCATTGCTTCTCCCACTCAAATAGAAATTCCTACAGAAACCCTTGTGAGTAACCTATAATCAATACACACTACACAGATATGAACCACCTATTAGTGAACCTGAGCTCTGATACCACTTGTTGGATATCAAGCTCTAAACCTACAACCAAGGCTCTGATACCACTTGTTGGGGATCAACCAACAATTTGATTACACTTATGAAAGTAATAAACTGTAGAATTAATCAGATAGATAAGTAACTAGAATGATAAATAGCAAAGAACAAGAGATACAAGAAACCACCCTGAAAACTTGTATTAAACTTTTTACAGAAGGAATATAATTCAGGAAACTTCTTTCTTCTACATCTCTCTCAGATGTACAGATCTCTCTCTAGATCTCTTTCCCTCAAGAGCTCTCTCTCTCTCAAGTATAATCAACTCCAACAACCTGGATTGATTCACATATACAATTTTATACTGTTCTTTCTCAACATTCATTACCATAAGCTAAGAAGATCTAATCCTACATATAGAATTAGGAAACTTGAGCATGCATTTACAACCAATAGTTATGCCTCTTGAATAAGGGCTCTAAAAACAATCTTACTAATAAAAGAGACGCAGACTTAAGACTATGACTTAATTTCATCATGCAAACACTTGATTCTGTCCACAAAAATAGGTTTTTGGATGCACAGGTAACCGACATCGGTTTCTGCCTGATTGACTATGACCGACGTCAGTTGATCCCTGCCGACGTCGACATCTTCTAAACTGCTCTTACCGATATCGGTCACTCCTGACCGATGCTGGTGACTGTGTAACTGCTGCAACCTTTCAAAGCACTCCTTGGTGAAGCTTTTAGGCTCCACACTTTAATAGGGAGTATAACAATGGTAGAAAAAAGTAAGCTACAAATGGAGAAACTAAATAGCACGAATGGTCACTTATGGTGTTATGAAAAGAAAGAGCATGTAAACAAATATTGTTGGTTGATAGCAGATCAGCATGAAGGAACTGAAGAAGTATATGTTGCAGGTGTTGTTGCATAGGATACTCTGACATGTTTCTTAGATAAAGTTAAATCATGGTTAATAGATTCTATTGCCTCTTTCCATGCAGCCCCAAGTAGAGGGGTTAGTGAGCCTTGTCAGATTTTTGGCAAAGGGGAAGTGTTGCTAAAAATGCAAGAGGCCAACACATGGGTGTTGAAGAAGGTCATGCAGGTCCCAGTCTTGAAAATATGGCTAATTGCTTTAGGAAAGTTGGGTGATGAGAGATGCACAAAAACTCTCACAATAGATGCACTTAAATTAGCAGGTGGTAAGAAAGTAGGTACTCTTTATCTACTTGCTTGTATTATTGATTCTTCTTCTGTTGTGAAGATGTGGCTTTGTAAGCTTGGTCACATGAGCAAGAAGAAGATGCATGTTCTTAAGCGGTAGACAGATGTGTTTGACAGACTTAAGAACTGGAAAGCCTTGGTGTTCTTGGAGGAGATGATGGACAGAGTTCAATGGATGGGGTTGGATACTTCTGAGCAGGGCAGTTTGGACACGGGATTGATTCAAAGGAGATCGTGGGTAAAAAGTCATCACTCACAGGCATACACAGGTATCAACGTTGGTCAAGGGTAACCAATGTCTAATAGACAGGTGCCGACATCGGTCATGTGCAGACCAGAGAAGTTGGTGGTGTCAGGCAGGTGGAGACTGACGTCGGCATGATAACCGATGTCGATGACCTAGATAGTCGCATGGAACCAACGTTGGTTAGATGCAGACTGTGTTGTGACCAAGGTCGATCATTGAGATAGATTTTGGGTGGACAACAAGCTGTCAAGGAGTCTCAAACGCCCATGGGGAGGACTGAAAGTGCAAGTAAGCCTCAAATTTGTTGTTCCTCTTCTTTATACTAGTTGCTGATTACAGAGCAGGAAGGATCTAGGAAACAGTGGGAGCATGGCATGAACAGGATGCATGACCAAAATGGGAGATTTGGTAGGGTTTCCAGCTGGTATGAAAGCACTGAGATGAATAGATACCTTGGTTAAAGAATAGAGAGAATGGACATGTGAGATGGAAGGTCAGGTCATATGGTGAGGAAGCTACAGGACAATGGTACAGGTTTTGATAGATGGATGAGAAAGGAGGGGTTTAGTCAATGTCAGTATAAACATTGTGTTTGTCTTACCAGGTGGATGATGGTCGTAACATTATCCTGTTACTGTATGTGGATGGTTTGCTAGCAGGTTTGTACATACAGAGTTTTCCTGAGATAAGGGTAAGGTTAGTTCAGTGGCATGTCATGAAGAATTTAGAGCAACAAAATTCTTTGGCATGAGAGACATGGAGATCACAGGTTAATTTTGTCTCCAGTGGCAGCTGATGTGAATCAGGTGTTGGTGAGGTTCAATATGCAGGATGCAGAACTTGAGCACACTAAGGGCTAGACAGTTCAGTGTCTGAAATCACATGAGGTCTGGTATAGACCTGAGTTTGCCCAAGCAGTGGGTGCTATCAGAAATTTTGGAGCCGATCTAAGAAAGAAGCACTAGAGGGCAGTTCAATGGATTCTTAGGTATTTGAGAGGGACCAACAACAGGTTGACATGTAATGCAGGGTCAATTTCTTTTCTACATGTGTTTGTTGATGCGGATGCGATAGGTTACTTGGATGATAGGAGGTGCACCACACGTTGTGCGGTGGGTGGTCTTCAAGATTGATCTTGAAGAGGGATACAAGCCAGGAAATAGATTAGACGGGGTACAGGTATAGGTATAATACAACTATTTATCTCCAAGTGGGAGATTGTTAGGTTGTGGAGCTAAAAGCTTTGCTAATGCAAATAGGGAAGGAGGTTGTTGAGAGGTTTCTAAGTTGTAGGGCAATCGACATCGGTCTGATCAGCTGACGTCGGTCATATACAGTGAGAAAGGCAACTGACATCAATTAGGTATCAGCCAACGTTGGTCATCTCCAGCCTGACAGGGACCAACGTCGATCGCCTGTGCGGTTTCAGAATTGTTGGTTGGATGAACAATTTGTTAACAAACTGAGTGTTTACATGTTAAAAGCCAATTTTAGACTTGAAGCTATGGATCTAATTATTGTAATTGGATGTCTAATTATTGTTTGCATGAGATCTATTTAAGAGACTCATAGGCTATATTGTAAGTTGTTCTAGTTTGAGTTGAGTAAATTTAGCTCCTTTTGTGTGTGAAGTGAGCAAGGTGTTCCTCCAAGTTCCACAGCAGTGCCAAGTGTGGGTGCTAGTTTTAGAGAATCAGAAGGGTTCTTCAGGTGTGTAGGATCTTGGTCGGCAGGTGTGCAAGGCCACGTTTAGAGATCTACGTGGGTAAGTAAGATCATTGATCTGTAGGTGTATGTGTGTGCAAGGTCTAAGGTTTGTAGGTGTGCAAAACTAGGTTGATCTATAGGTGGCAGCAAAATCAAGGTGATAGAAACACAACAGGGAGCAAGATCAAGTGGGATCTACTTGGAATACGGTGTGTACTCAATTGGAGAGCAAGAGAGGAAGGCAAGGCAGTTCCTTCTATAAGTAAGATCATTTGAGTTGCAGGTTGTTGCAAGTTTAGGGGAGATCTACTTGAAGTACATTGAGTACTTGGAGTGTGTGGAGCACTTGTGGAGTGCGTGGAGCACAGGTGTACTGGCAATAGTGGATACTGACTGGTTGGAGGTGAACACCAACTCTGTATTTGAGTTGTGTGTTAGGACCGTAAGAGAGAGCTTTGAAGAAAGAAGTACTATACACTTGAGGTGTGGGAAGCCTATGAGAGGTGTGAAGAAGAAGTGGCATCTTCTTTATTATATTATTTTCTGTATGAGTATTAATACAAACTGTGTATTGTCTCTCATATTCTATGTTGTTTCTGGTTTCTAGTTACTTGTTACTTCTAGTTTAATTCTGCATCTTAAGTTGCTTGTATATGGTAATCAATGGTGCTTCCATGGGTTCCTAACAGTTGGTATCAGAGCTAAGGTTGCAGGGAGCAGGTTTTATATTTGGTTATAGGTCACTCTCAGGGGTTTTTGATTGAGTGGGAGTATAGCAACGGCAGAAGAAAGTAAGCTATGAATGGAGAAACTGAATAGCATGAATGGTCACTTACGGTGTTATGGAAAGAAAGAGCAGGTAAAGAAATATTGTTGGTTGATAGTAGATCAGCATGAAGAAACTGAAGAAGCAGATGTTGCAGGTGTTGTTGCACAGGATGCTCTGGAATGTTTCTTGGATAAAGTTGAATCATGATTAATATATTATGTTGCCTCTTTCCATGCAGCCCCAAGTAGAGGGGTTGGTAAGCCTTGTCAGATTGTTGGCAAAAGGGAAGTGTTGCTGAAATTGCAGGCGGCCAACACATGGGTGTTGAAGAAGGTCATGCAGATCCTAGTCTTGAAGATGCAGCTAATTGCTTCAAGAAAGTTGGGTGACGAGAGATGCACAAAAACTTTCACAGTGGATGCATTTAAATTAGCAGGTGGTAATAAAGTAGGTACTCTTTATCTAATTGCTTATATTACTGGTTCTTCTTCTGTTGTGAAGACGTGGCTTTGTAGGCTTGGTCACATGAGCAAGAAGGAGATGCATGTTCTTAAGCGAAAGACAGATGTGTTTGACATACTTAAGAACTGGAAAGCCTTGGTGTTCTTGGAGGAGATGACGGAAAAAGTTCAGTGCATGGGGCTGGATACTTCTGAGCAGGGCAGTTTGGACATGGAATTGATTCAAAAGAGCTCATAGGTAAAAAGTCATCACTCACAGGCATACACAGGTACTGGCATCGATCAAGGGTAACCAACATCGAACAAACAGGGACCGATGTCGATCATGTGCAGACCAGAGAAGACGGTGGTGTCAGGCAGGTGGAGACCGACGTCGGCATGATAACCGGTGTCGGCAACCTGGATAGTCACATGGAATTGACATCGGTCAGATGCAGACTATGTTGTGATCGAGGTTAGTCATTGAGACAAATTTTGGGTGGACAACAAGTTGTCAAGGAGTCTCAAACGCCCATGGAGAGGACTAAAAGTGCAAGTAAGCCTCAAATTCATTATTCCTCTTCTTTATACTAGTTGCTGACTGCAGAGCAAGAAGGATCCAGGAAACAGTGGGAGCATGACATGAACAGGATGCAGGACCAAAACGGGAGATTTGGTAGGGTTGCCAGCCGGTATGAAAGCACTGAGATGAATGGATACCTTGGTTAAGGAATAGAGAGAATGGACACGTGAGATGAAAGGCTAGGTCATATGGTCTTGAGGAAGCTGTAGGATAGTGGTACAGGTTTTGACAGGTGGATGACAAAGCAAGGCTTTAGTAAATGTCAGTGTAACCATTGTGTTTGTCTTACCAGGTGGATGATGGTCGTAACATTATCCTGTTATTGTATGTAGATGGTTTGCTAGCAGGTTTGTACATAAAGGGTTTTGCTGAGCTAAGGGTAAGGTTAGTTCAGTAGCATGTCATGAGGAATTTGGAGCAATGAAATTCTTTGGCATGAGAGACATGGAGATCACAGGTTGATTTTGTCTCTAGTGGCAGTTGATGTGAATCAGGGGTTGGCGAGGTTCAATACATAGGATACAGAATCGGAGCACACCAAGGGCTGGACAGTTTAGTGTCCGAAATCACATGAGGTCTGGTATAGACCTGAGTTTGCCCAAGCAGTGGGTGTTGTCAGAAAGTTTGGAGCTGATCCAAGAAAGAGGCACTGGAGGGCAGTTTAGTGGATTCTTAGGTATTTGAGAGGGACCAGCAGTAGGTCGACATGCTATGCAGGGTCAAGTTCTTTTCTACATGTGTTTGTAGATGCGGATGCGACAGGTTACTTGGATGACAGGAGGTGCACCACAGGTTGTGTGGTGGGTGGTCTTTAGGATTGATCTTGAAGATGGATACAAGCCAAGAAATAGATTAGACGGGGTATAGGTACAGGTACAGTGCAGTTGTTTATCTCCAAGTGGGAGATTGTTAGGTTGTGGAGCTAAAAGCTTCACTGATGCAAACAGGGAAAGAGGTTGTTGAGAGGTTGCTAAGTTGTAGGGCAACTGACGTCGGTCTAATCAGCCTATGTCAGTCATATATAGTGGGAAAGGCAACCGACATCAGTCAGGGATCGGTCGACGTTGGTCATCTCCAGCCTGACAGGGACCGATGTCAGTTGCCTGTGCGGTTTCAGAACTGTTGGTTGCACGAATAGTTTGTTAACGAACCGAGTGTTTGCATGTTAAGAGCCAATTTTAGACTTGAAGCTGCGGATCTAATTATTGTAATTGGATGTCTAATTATTGTTTGCATGAGATCTATTTAAGAGACTCAAAGGTTGTATTGTAAGGTGTTCTAGTTTGAGTTGAGCAAAGTTAGCTCCTTCTGTGTGTGAAGTGAGCAAGGGTGTTCCTCCTAATTCCACAACAGTGCCAAGTGTGGGCGCTGGTTTTAGAGAATCATAAGGGTTCTTCAGGTGTGTAGGATCTTTGTCGGCAGGTGTGCAAGACCACGTTTGGAGATCTACATGGGTAAGTAAAATCATTGATCTGCAAGTGTATGTGTGTGCAAGGTCTAAGGTTTGCAGGTGTGCAGAACCAGGTTGATTTGTAGGTGGCAGCAAAATTAAGGTGACAGCAATACAACATGGAGCAGGATCAGGTGGGATCTACTTGGAGTACAGTGTGTACTCAGTTGGAGAGCAAGAGAGGAAGGTAAGGTAGTTCCTTCCATAAGTAAGATCATTTGAGTTTCAGGTTGGTGCAAGTTTAGGGGAGATCTACTTGAAGTAAATTGAGTACTTGGAGTGCGTGGAGCACTTGTGGAGTGCGTGGAGCACTTGTGGAGTGCATGGAGCACTGGTGTACTGGCAGTAGTGGATACTGACTGGTTGGAGGTGAACACCAACTCTGTATTTGAGTTGTGTGTTGGGACCGTAAGAGAGAGAGCTTTGAGGAAAGAAGTACTGTACACTTGAGGTGTGGGAAGCCTCTGAGATGTGTGAAGAAGAAGTGGCATCTTTTTTATTGTATTCTTTTTTGGATGAGTATTAATACAAGTTGTGTATTGTCTCTCATATTCTGTGTTCTTTTTGGTTTCTAGTTACTTGTTACTTCTGGTTTAATTCTGCATCTTAAGTTGCTTGTATATGGTAATCAATGGTGCTTCCACGGGTTCCTAACATGCAAGACTATATAAAAGATGTTTATAAATGCATTGAACCAATGAAGCACTTTAAAACCAAAGCAGATCATTCTTAATTTACGTTTTTTTTTTTTTTCATGTATCTATTTCATTCTAATAAATGATGACTATAAATATATAAGAAAGTTTAATTAGATATGGACAAAACTAAATGGATTATAAAACATTACCAAAATTTACACATTACAAATATATAACTGAAAAAAAAATATAAACTAAAAATGGCATGTGAATTGCTTGATAATGTGTCACCTAAGTGTAGTGCTTTAACTAATCTTATCAAATGTTTATGCTGAAAGGCTTTCCACCGTGGATGTGGAGTGGGTAGGTGATACTGGGCCCAGGTTAAGGAACGTCAAATGGAGAATGGTGCGAGAGTCAACTCCATCAATGTTTATTCCATCAAGGGAGTCAACATATGTATTGACAAAAACCGCTGACACGAACACACGAACCCGCACCGAGTTTGATGCCTTAAGCCGCCAAATCCAGTCACAAACGCTTTGGGTTTTACAAGGTGAGAGATCTGAGGGTTACAATTAATTCAAAATAAATGGTTTGCATAGCTCGTTTGGCTCAGTAGAAGGCTTAAAATTTTGAAGTCTATTTTAGTTTTTAGTGCAATCACAAGCGTTACAGATAGCGTTGGGCTTTACTTTGCCTGCGTTAGCAAGTTGAAATATTGTTTAACCAATAGAATATTTAGCGATTTTAGGTGCTAATCTTTTTATGATCACTTGGTCAATATAATGCCAATATTGTTTACTTAGAAAACAAAATTGTACAAACTCAACTCAGCATTAGAATTTAATGAACGAAATTTTAGAGCATATAAGAAACATATATAGAACTTTCAGAGCAATTAATAGCAATAGTATTTTCCCAGTCCATATCAAATACTCAGACAGTTATATCAGAACGGATCAGCACAATAAGTATCCTGAATGAAAGTTGCATTTAAACCAAATCACTCAAACGTAGGTTAACAGTCGCTGGATCATTTGTGGTGAGAAAATTTACAACCCTTTGGAAGAAGAGAACGTCGCAGGGAATTTTGATGGCTCCCTTTTGTTCGTAGCCATACTCCTCCCGAGAAAGCTCTAGTAGCTCTGAGAAGATCGGATGGTTGAGAAGGCGAGCATGGATAATGAATCTCATTACTTCATCCTTCCCCACGTACAGCGGCACATAACCCTTTGGAACCTCTCTCCACAACCAGAGTCTATTCTCATTCTTAGCAATAGTATCTCCTTGTAGCCTATTGTAACCCCTCTGAAACCTCCTGGTTATTATTGCCAGAATATTTTTATAAAGTACCATATCGGCTCAGACACAGGCGAGGCGATAAGCACGAAGGATTTCTCGAATTATATAGACCCAAGTGAAAGAGAATTCCTAGATAATTTTGTCACGCCGCCGGGTCGATTTTTATTTTGTCCAGCGTTGCGGTGTTCAATTGTATTGCCTAAGCAAATGAAAATATCAGCGACTTTAAAAGCAGGGACGGACTTGATACTTCCAAGTCGTCGTAGGTGTAACCTATGGAACCTATACATATTATTCGAAATAAAATTTATATAAAGTTAAAGATACGTCGCTTTTTAAAATTACAATCGGCGACCAACTACTTCCGAGAAGATATCATGACGTCGATTGTTAGATTCCGTGATAAAGTGTTCAAACTCCACTGGTATCCAATGCCCAAAGTTTAGACTAGCATCATTTTCATCCTTTTTCCACTTTCACTATATGACATTTAACTTAGTTATTTTTTAGCTTTGCACCAATCAAAATATTTGTGAAATATTTAATTATTAAATTAAAAATAAAAAATGGTTCACACAATTTTTTTAATTAATCTCACATTTTTTTATTTATATTTTATAATTATTTTTTTCACAAACTTAATTCAATATTTTTTATCTATTCAATAAGGTTTAATATTTTTCTTCTTTGTACCAATGTTTCCATTGTATTGAAAATTTAAATTATAAATATCATGAGATGATCCCGAACTCCTTTCCCACACATGTCAAATAGGTAGGTTATCTAAACTATTAAAAATATCTCTATAAAAACACATTAAGGGTTGCACTTGAAAAGACTTAACAATGTCTTACAAAGCACTTATCTTTATGATTTTAAAAGCATTTATTTTTTAATTAAAGATACATATTAAAATTCTATTGAAATTTTATAATCTTTTACCAAGTCTAACATTGTTTAATGTAGGTTAAGTGCATCCTTTGTCAAGTACTATAATCAAGTTTTCTAGTTGTATTCATATAATATTTCCTAAAGGGAGAACTACGACATCCTAATACCCTTTGGGCTATGTATGTAGCACTCAGTCAAAAAGGGGTTTTCTGAGGATAGTTCAACCATTCCCACTTCCCCCATTTCCCTATTATTAATTTAATCTCTTTTTTACTTGTGTAGGATTAACAGGTCGCATACAAAAGTAGGTGAATTAACCTAAATTCTCGGATCCAAACACAAAATCTAATATGTTAAATTCACAGTAGACAGATAATGATGCACTACACTCCAATACAACTCCTATAGACTTATCACAATAAACAATGAGACACTATTTTTTAAAACATTTGTGTTCACATGTCATTTTAGATAGTCACATTTTCCATAAAGCTAATACAAACTAAAATAAATTAGTTGTAAGGAAAATTATTTAATCCTAACCCTAGTTTATATTTTTAGAAAATTTATAAATTATGTGTGTTCTTGTACTATATATTATATATATTCCTATATCATATTTCAATAATTTATATTTTTGTGTAGATTGAATGTTAATTCATAATTAATTTAAGTTTAATTTTTTTGGTGAACACACTATAGTTAGAACATTATTTGTTGCTTTTTAACTTTTGTTTTAGGGTTTTCATTTAATTATTTAAGTTCATATCAATTAAATAATATAATCCTTAACTTTGGATACTATCCATAACAAAATGATTCGTCATTTTCAATTTTGGATTAATCTAACATTGATCTTTTTGTCTTTGTACATTAAATGGATATCGACATATAGGTTCTTTCTTTCAAATTCATGATGATTTTTTTTGTTTTCCTATTCAAAAACATGTCTCTTTTATTTTAAAAATATTTATATTCCTTTGCTTTATTATAAACTATGTTCTAATAAGTTTTCAAATCAATATAGTGTTATGCTTATAAACACCATATCATGAGATGTTTTTTATCCAATAATAATAGCCATAATACACCACTAAACATGTAATATAACTCACATACATCATGATATATCTAAAATGCCCATGATCCCCTTGTTTGTACCAAAGAGGAATGTATCACCTATGGATGTTACTCTCACTCTATCCTCAAAACTGGGGTTAATGGGATACATGCATGGTTATACTTCTATAGTTACTGATCTAAAATATTTCGCTGACATTAACCAATAGACAAGTATATTTGAGAGCCTAAAAATAATTCAAACCCTTTCCTATTCAAGAGAATTATGACTATGAATATGTCTATATTAAGTGTTTATTTCCTTTTACATTAAAATGGGTTTAAAAAATGAATCTCTCATTCTTATTTTTCATCATATTATGTATTTTATTGTTAACTTTAATATTCCATTTCAACATGTTAGTCATTTTGTATCAACATGGTTAAAAATTAATCTAATCAAGAATATAAGTAAGACCTTGAGGACTATTACTCTCCTTTTACTTCTTACTATGCTCATATTTATTCATCTCCTCTTTCTCATAAATCCATTGATTCTTATGACTTATATCATATAATGTATCATATTATTCAGGGATAGGAGCTGTCATAAATTTCAACCAATCTCTAAATTAGAGGCTTTGGTTATAAGGAAGAATACACCCAATATAGACAAAGTCAATATATGCTATCTCGTGAGATCATATCCTTTACTTCTAGCACTTGTTTTATTATCAATTGAATTTTACTCCTATCACAACTAGACATCAAAGGGCATTTATTTAACTCTTTGTGCTTCCTTCTACTCAATATCTTAGCCTGCCCCTATTATATTTTCTATTATACCTCTTATTCATCCAAAATGTATATTACACTCTCAAGTCCATGTTGTTTAAAGTAGACAAGGATGACCTCCCTTAACTTCCCAACCTAAAGAAACTATTATTAATATTCCTCATCCACCTACTCTAAAAAATTAAAGATAATCTTCTCAACCCAAAGGGTATGATCTCATCGATAAATTATGTAATATACTGACTAGGATTTAAATTCTATAATTATTGTAAAAGACACGAGTTAATAACGATAATGCATATGCAATTTTGAAATATGTTATTATTATTGTAGTTGTAGACACACAACTAACTTAATTTTATTGTATTATGATCACCTTACAAAATATTGTGATTAATTTTTTTTTAAGAAGACTTACCTTCACAACACATTATTGAGCACAAACATACACTATTTATCTAGGTTCAAATCCATGTAAATTTAATTCATAGATTTTTAGATGATAGTATTGGAGTGAATATTTATAATTTTAAATTCATACAAAAAATGGGATTCAATAAGAGAAATATTGAAGAACTTGAGAAACCTATAAAAAACTTTGACAATACTCCAACATTAGTAATGGGAGTTATCAAATTAGATATCTTGTAGGTATTGAAATGGTATATATTGTATTTCAGGTTATTGAGTCTCCATTATAGTAGAATATTTTATTAAGATGACATTTGATTGATTTTATGGGTGATATGTACCTTATAAATTTCATAGGTGCATCATGTTTATAAATGATTCACATGAGTATACAATTCTAGTGGATGATAAACCTTTTTGATATTGTATCACATAATAGAATGAGGTTTATTTCATATCAATTGAGAAAATTATTCAAATTACAGAAATACATAATTATAAGGTGAGTGAGTAATTTGAAGTGGTTGATATTGAAAATAATTCTCCATTGCTTCAGCACATAGACGAATATATACTATAAATCTTGCCAAAGGAGCATATATCTACATAGATAGAAGATCTTATCATGAATGAATTGTACAAGCAAGAGTTACCTCTTATAAAATTATCACTATTGGTTAATACATAGTTTTTTTTTTTCAAAAATTGAAAATTACTACATTGGTGATGATGTAAATACACATAAATGTACAAATGTGAAAATGTGAAAATTATCTTTCAATCTCATTATTTATTTAAATAATTGGATTAGGTGAATATAATGATATATCTCCTCTAAAAATTAATGGTAAAGTAATAATTTTTTAATAATAGGTTATACAAAATAATTATAATACTGTATCACATGGAATTTCACACTCTACTAATTCAATAACTTCACATTATACAATTATTATATGTTCTAAGGAACAAGTGCAAGCTCAAACAAGGTGAAATTTTTAAAAAAAAAATCATCAAACCAAGATTATGCTCTATTTGAACAAGGATTTATTTAAAAGTGAATTTCAAATCAAGAAGCAAAGAATGCCATTATAAATGTGGTCACAATACATGTCCAAAATTAACTTTCTTCTTGTCTAAAGCATATAGCTTATGGTTATGCACATCCAAGAAGTTATAGTATGTATTATTTATCTTCTCAAATATCTTGGGTATGGAACATATCATCTCCATCAAGCTGAAGGTCCCACACACTAAATTGAATCTATAACATTACTAATCACATTGGACCCAAAATCATATCTACATTATTTCATATTTATTCTAATTTATATAAATATAATGTTATTCTTGAGATATCATTGAAAATATCAATGGGAGATACACTTAGTACTAATTATAGCTCACTCATATTTCAACAAGATAGTGTAATGTTACAAATTATAAGGAGAACATAGTTAAAATCAAATAGTACACCACTAAGAATATCCTATCAATATGATATATTGAAAATATGGCACATATGATACACTATAATGAATCATAATATTTTAAAAAATAGAAACCTATATAAATAGGTGGTTTATAAGAGAAAAACTTAGGTGAGAGCACTCTTTATGTAGGCATTCCATGAGATCTTTCTTTGTATCCATATCATCTTTTAGTGGGTGAATGCACAAAGTTGGGGGAAAAAAGGTTGACACAATGAAAAACACAAGTTTTTTTGTAAAGGGTGTATGCCTTTTTTTAAAAAAATAATGCAAATATGATTTAGATTGGTCCTGAGCCCAAAGGACATACGCCTTTTTGAAAAATTAGCATACACCATTTAAAAATCATGTACACCCTTTAGAGTGCAAAGGTTTTACTCCCTTTGATTTTCAAAGGCCATATGCCCTTTGTAGTGCAAAGGGCATATGTCCTTTGTAGTGTAAAGGGTGTATGCCCTTTATAGTCCAAAAAGTTTATGCCTTTTGATTTCAAAAAGGTTGTTTTTGTGTTTGGTAAATTAACAAATTTAGGGCCATTTTGCATCTTATAAAATCAATTATAGAGATGTATGAGTTACCATTTGGAAGTTACTTTTTAAAAATCCATTTTGGTTAATAATTAGTTTTCAAAATTTCAAGATTGGAAGATAGAATGACAAACAAAATTTTGAATCATGTTACATATGTAATAGATCTATACCATTAAGTATTACATGGATACTTTACCTACTTGAGTGTTCCATACCTATTTTAGATACTTGAATGCCCTACCTAATTTAATAATCGAGCCATATCTTGATCTTAATGTGTATGCCCTACATAAATACATAATCCATATTTTGATCTTGATTATTCCATACCTACCTTATTGTACTTACGTGTTCGCTACCTAGTTTAAATACTTGAGTATGCACTGCATACTCTAACTACTTGAGTACATGCCATACTTTATTGAATACCAGAGCCATATCTTGATCCTATGTATGCCAACCTAAAGACATGAACCATATCTTTATCTTAACTATGCCATACCTACCTTCTTATACTTGAGTATTCTCTACATAATTTTTCTAGATAAGTATGCCCTACATACTTATCTTTATTTCCCTACCCTCTTGAGTATGCCCCACCTAATTGAGTATACTCTACCTGATTGAATACCTGACCCATATGTTGATTTTTAATACCCATATATAATACTTACCATATTTATATTACCTGAGTCATATATTCAATACCCCTTCATTTAACCTCATTATGCATAATCATATGTTCATCAACCCTCATCATCCCTAGTCATCCATAATCACTTCCCCATCATCCCTGATCATCCATATTCACTACCTAATACTCATTCATCATCCCTCATCATATCTAATCACTATATCATTAGCCTTCATCATCCCTAATCACACATTGAATATCCCTCATTAACCCTAATCACACCATCATTAACCTTGATCATCATTAATCATCTCTAAGCACTCTATTATCATCCCTTATTTCCCCTCACCATCACTAATCATTTCATAATTATTGGGGATCAACCAACAATGTTGATTACACTTATGAAAGCAATAAACGTGGAATTAAATCAGAATGATAAGTAACTAGAATGATAAATAACAAACAATGAGAGATACAAGAAACCACCTTGAAAACTTGTATTAAACTCTTTACAGAAGGAATACAATTGAAGAAACTTCTTTTCTTCCACACCTCTCTCAGATGTACAGATCTCTCTCTAGATCTCTTTCCCTCAAGAGCTCTCTCTCTCAAGTACAATCAACTCCAACAACCTGAAATGATTTACATATACAATTCTGTACTGTTCTTCAACATTACAACTCAATAAGCTAAGAAGATCTAATCCTACATATAGAATTAGGAAACATAAGCATGCATTTACAACCAATAGTTATGCCGCTTGAACAAGGGCTCTAAAACAGTCTTACTAATAATAGAGATGCGGACTTAAGACTATGACTTAATCCCATCATGCAAACACTCAGTTCTATCCACAGAAATAGGTTTCTAGATGCACATGTAATCGACACCGGTTCCTGCCTGATTGCCTGTGACCGATGTCAGCCGATCCCTGTCAACGTCGACATTTCCTGAACTGCACCTGACTGACGTCGATCGCTCTTGACCGATGCTGGTGACTGTGTAAACCTGCAAACTACAAAATGCTCCTTTGGTGAAGCTTTTAGGCTCCACACCTTAACAAACTCCCACATGGAGATAAACAGCTGCACCAGTACTTGTACAACAACATCTTCTAGCTCCTCCATCTTCAACTCAATCATGAAGACCAACAAAAGTTGAATGAAGATTCAACTTCTCCTTTGTTACTGGCTTGGTTAACATATCCACATGATTCTTATCTGTATGGATCTTCTCCAGCTTCAACTCACCATCTTCCAATACCTATCTTATGAAGTGGTACCTAAGCTGTATATGCTTTGTTCTTGAATGAAAGGCTGAATTCTTAGCCAAATGAATTGCACTCTGACTATCACTGTATAATCTGCAACTCTCTTGCTCCTTTTCTAGCTCTTCCATGAACTGTGTCATCCATATCATCTCTTTACTAGCCTTTGTGACTGCAATATACTCTGCTTCTGTAGTTGACAAGGCAACAACCTTCTACAACTTTGATATCCAGCTAACCGCCGTTCCACCAACAGTGAAAACATATCCTGTGGTGCTCCTCCTACCATCCAAATCACCTGCCATATCTGAATCTACATAACCATGTAGAGAAGTATCTAAACCTCCATAGCACAAATGCCTACTACTGGTTCCTCTCAAATATCTAAGGATCCACTAAACTGCTTTCCAGTGTTCGTTCCCTGGATTGGCCATATACTTACTTACAACTCCCACTGCTTGGGCAATATATAGTCTAGTACACACCATTGCATACATTAAACTCCCTACTATGGAATAATATGGAACTCTACTCATGTACTCTACCTCATCATGTGAATTAGGACATTTTTCTTTACTCAATTAAAAATGTCCAGCCAAAGGTGTGCTTACCGGTTTAACATCCTACATATTGAACCGTTTCAACACCTTGTTCACATAATCCTCTTCAGACAAAATCAACCTGTGATTTTTCCTGTCTCTCTTAATGCTCATGCCAAGGATTTTCTTTGCTGCTCCCAAATCCTTCATGGCAAATGTTTGAGCTAATTTCACCTTAAGCTCAGAGATATCCTGCATGTGTGATCCTACAATCAGCATATCATCTACATACAACAATAGAATAATATATCTACCATTATCCAATCTCTTATAATACACACAATGGTCAGATTGACACCTACTATAGCCACGCTCAGTCATAAACCTGTCAAATCTCAAATACCACTGTCTAGGAGCTTGCTTGAGGCCATACAAGCTTTTCTTCAATCTGCACACTAACTTCTCCTTACCTTTGACCTCAAATCCTTTCGGTTGTTCCATATATATTTCTTCATCCAAATCTCCATGAATAAATGTTGTCTTAACATTAAGTTGCTCAAGATGCAAATCCTCGATAGTAACTAATGACAATACAGTCCGTATAGAAGTCATTTTAATAACAAGAGAAAAAATCTCACCAAAATCAATACCTGGCTTTTGTGTAAATCCTTTCACTACCAATTTGGCCTTATATCTCATCTGTTCGTTCTCACCTTCCTTCAATCTGTAGGTCCATCTGTTCTTCAGTGTCCTCTTACCAACTGGCAACTCAACCAAATCCCATGTTTGGTTCTCTCTCAAGGACTCCATTTCCTCAACCATGCCATGCTCCCACTAACTCTTGGACTCCACCTGTATTGCTTCTTGAAAACTCTCTAGTTCTCCACCATCAGTTAGAAATAAATAGAATAATGAAGGAGAATATCTAATTGGAGGTTTACTTACCCTTTCTGACCTCGTGATGGTCATCTGAGACTCATCCACAACATGCTGTCCACCCAAATTCTCTGACAGTGACCGACCTCGATCACCTCCAAGTCTGTAACTAGTCGACATCGGTTCTGCCTGACCGATGTCAGTTCCTATCCTACCGATGTCGGTCACTGTCTGACTGACATCGATTACTATTCTGTCGATGTTGGTTCCTGCTTGGTCGACGTCGGTCTCTATGTTTTCCTTTCTGTGATTAATTTTTCCTGCGAGCTCATTTTGGACCGTCACCTCATCCAATTCTCCATTACTCTGCTCAGATTGATTCAGCTTCTTCAGTTGATCACTATACATCACTTTTTAATTGAAAACAACATCACGGCTCCTAATTACCTTGTTAGTTCCTAGATTCCAAAATCTGAAACTGAAATCATCAAAGCCATAGCCAATAAATGTGCACCTCATAGACTTAGCATCCAACTTCTTTCTATTTTCCTTATCAACGTGCACAAAGGCTTCACAACCAAAAACTTTGAGAAATGAGAGATCTATCTTTTTACTTGTCCATGCCTCTTCTGGAATTCCACCATCTAGAGCTATAGAGGGTCCTCTGTTAATCAGGTACACTGTAGTGTCAACAGCTTCTGCCCAAAACTCTAAGGACAAACCAGCATGCAATCTCATACACCTTACACGCTCCATGATTGTTTTGTTCATCCTTTCAGCAACTCCATTTTGCTAAGGTGTCCTTGGAACTATCCTTTACCTACAAATTCCATGCATATAACAATACCAGTTGAACTTATAGCTGTAGAACTCACCACCATTGTCAGATCTCAGGCACTTCAATCTCCTACCTATTTCATTCTCAACCATAGCTTTCCAATTCTTAAAAGTCTCAAATACATCAGATTTCTTCTTAATACAATAGATCCATACCTTTCTTGTAGCATCATCTATGAATGAAACATAGTACTGTGATCCTCCAATATAAGCAACCTGAGCCGGTCTCCACACATCTGTGTGAACAAGCTGCAACATATGCTTCTTCTTTGTTGACCCAGTCTTGAGAAAACTCACTCTCTTCTATTTTCCAAAAACACAGTGCTCACAAAAATCTAGATCTATGCTTTTTAAATCTGAAAGCTTACCTTTAGACTTAAGAATTGACATTCCCTTCTCACTCATGTTGCTAGGCTTTGAGTGCCACAATTTTGCATCCACATTTGAAGTAGATAATACAGAAGGAGAATTGTTAGTAACATAATTACATAAATAGAGAGTACCTACTCTCTTACCTCTGGCCATTACAAGTGCTCCCTTGGTCACCTTCCAAGATTTAGCTATGAGAGTTACTGTACAACCCTCATTCCCTAACTTTCCTGCAGAAATCAAATTCCTCTTCAAGCTAGGAACATGCATAACATCTCTCAACACCCATGTGTTTCCATTCTACATTTTCAGCTGCACTTTACCTTTGCCAATAATTTTACAAGGCTCATCATCCCCTAAATACACTATTCCAAAATCTCCATGGATATAGTCACTAAAATATTCTGTATTAAGGGTAGCATGAAAAGATGCACCAAAATCTAAAACCCAAGATTCTATATTATTATGCAAAGAGAATATTAAAGCATCTTGTGCAATACCTACAACCTTTGCTTCTTCTTTTCCTTCATGCTGATTGTCCTCCTTAGGCTTTGACCAACAATCTCTACTTATGTGCCCCATCTTTCCACAATTCCAGCACTGTGGCTTCCTACCATTTCTAAATTTGGATCTACCCTTAGACTTAGATCTTGATCTCCCTTTCTTGCTCTTCTCTTTTTGCCTTCCCTACTCTCAAAACTTAAAGCATTCCCTAATGTTTCCTCTGTGCTTTTCCTACAAATTTACTCATTCAAGATAACACTAATAACATCCTCTACTTTTAAAATATTTGAAGCATATGCAGTATTACTAACTGCCATTACTAAGCTATGCCAGCTTTCAGGCAAAGAACATAATATTAAAAGAGCTTTAATTTCATCATCAAACACTATATTGATTGAACTTAATTGATTTACAATTCCATGGAAATCATTCAGGTGATTAGATATAGATCCACCGTCCTGCATATGCAAATTAAATAACTGCTTCATAAGATATACCTTATTAGAACCTAAGGGTTTTTCATACAAATTTGCTAAAGTAGTCATTAATTCTACCGTAGACTTTGCCTGTGATAAATTAGATATCACAGTAGATGCTAGACTTAGTATTATAGACCCCAGAGCCTTTCTATCAAGAACTTCCCATTCTTCATCATCCATGTCTGTGGGCTTCTTTGCAATCCCACCTAACGGTAAGTATAGATCTTTCTGATATAGATAGTCCTCTATCTACATTCTCCAATGTTGATAATTTTTTCCATTAAACTTCTCCATTCTCAGTTTACTTTCTTTTGCCATTGCTTCTCCCACTCAAACAAAAATCCCTGTAGAAACCCCTGTGAGTACCCTGTAATCAATACACACTACACAGATCTGAACCACCTGTTAGTGAACCTGAGCTCTAATACCACTTGTTGGGGATCAACCAACAATGTTGATTACACTTATGAAATCAATAAATACAAAATTAAATCAGAATGATAAATAACTAGAATGATAAATAACAAACAATGAGAGATACAAGAAACCACCCTGAAAACTTGTATTAAACTCTTTACAGAAGGAATGCAATTGAAGAAACTTCTTTTCTTCCACACCTCTCTCAGATGTACAGATCTCTCTCTAGATCTCTTTCCTTCAAGAGCTCTCTCTCTCAAGTACAATCAACTCCAACAACCTGGAATGATTTACATATACAATTCTATACTGTTCTTCAACATTACAACTCAATAAGCTAAGAAGATGTAATCCTACATATAGAATTAGGAAACATGAGCATGCATTTACAACCAACAATTATGCCTCTTAAACAAGGGCTCTAAAATAGTCTTACTAATAATAGAGATGCGGACTTAATACTATGACTTAATCCCATCATGCAAACACTCAATTCTATCCACGAAAATAGGTTTCTGGACGCACAGGTACCCAATGCTAGTTCCTGCCTACTTGCCTGTGACCAAGGTTGGCCGATCCCTATCGATGTCGGTGTCTCCTAAACTACACTTGATCGACGTCGCTCGCTCTTGACCAACACCGGTGACTGTGTAAACCTACAAACTACAAAATGCTCCTTTGGTGAAGCTTTTAGGCTCCACACCTTAACACTAATAATACCTAATCACTCTCTTATTATCCCTAATCATCCCTAATAATTTATTAAATGGCCCTCATTATCCCTAATCATACCCTATTTGACCCTCATCATCACTAATCATCTATAATTACTCCCTCATCAGTCATCATTAATTTTCATCCCTAGTACCTCCTTCATCATCCTTAATCACTCCATCATCATCCCTAATCATCACTAATCTCTCCTTCAATGGCTCTCTTGAGCCTAATTACAACTTTATCAAATACCATCTTTCCTAATCATCCTTAATCAATCCCTTATTATCTTTAATTATCCCTCATTAGTGTTCATCATCCCTAATTAGTCTCCCATTATTCCTCATCATACATAGTTAATTTATCATTATCTATCATCATCCCTAATTATACATAATCCTTAAACCCTAAACCCTAAACCCTAAACAACCTCATTATCCCTAATAATCCCTAATCACACCATCAATAGCCTTCATTATACAATCACACCCTCATTCAAACCTCAACATTCCTAATCATCCCTAATCACTACCTCATAATCCCTCATCATTGCTAATTACACCCTCATTTATCCTTATAAAATCTCATCATACCTCATAATGCTTCATCATCCTTAACCATTCCCTCATCAAATCTCATCATCCCTGATCATCTCTAATTAGTCTATCATCCTTCCTTATTATACCTAGGACCAATTTGTCATCATTTATCATCCTCCCTCATCATAACTAGTCTCTAAACCAAAGACTCCAAGACCTAAACCCTAAACCACTTTCTCATTTAGAGAAATTATTTACATTAGCACATCCATCAAACATATAATTGGAATCCATTTAGAGATGTGCGATCTGATCTAAAAACATCAAATTAAGGGCCTATATTTCACTTTTAAGGGTTAAGAATTTTAGTGTTTTATATTAAGGGTTTAAGGTTTTTGGTTTTAATTTTAAGGGTTTAGGTTTTAAGGGTTAAATATTTTAGGGTTTTAGTGTAAGTGTTTAAGGGTTTATGGGTTAGGGGTTTAGGTTTTATGGTTTATAATTTTATGGTGGTGGGTTTTATAACTTTGGGGTTTAGATTAGGGGTTAAGGTTTTATGTTTATATATTAGAGTTTAAGCTTTTAGGGTTTATGGTTTTATGGTTTTATGATTTATGTTTTTATGTTTTAGGGTTTAGGATTAATATTTATGTTTTATGGATTTAAGGGTTTTGGGTTTAGGGTTTAGAGTGGTCTAGGTTCTAGAGTATAGGGTCTAGGGTCTAAGATTTAATGGTTAAAAGGATTAGAGTTTTTAGTTTTAGGGGTTTATGATTTTAGGTTTATGTTTTTAGGGTTTAATGTTTTAGGGTTTAGGGTTTTATCATTTAAGAGTTTTGGTGTTTTTGAGTTTATATTTTTAGGGTTATAGAGTTTAGGATTAGGATATTGAGTTAAGGTATAGGTTTAGGGTATGGGGTTTAATTTAAATGGATTTTATGTTCTAGGGCTTAGGTTTTAGTATTTTAGGGTTGTAGGGTTTTATATTTTTATGTTTTTTGGGTTTAGATAACTTAGGGTTTAGGGTTAAGGATTAAGGTTTTAAGAATTTAAGGGTTTTAGGGTCTAGGGTCTAGCGTCTTACATGTTAGGTCTTGGGTCTGATTTATTGTGTATTGGTCTAGGGTCTAGTGTATAGTATTTAAGGTCTAGGGGTTTAGGGTTTAGGGTTTTGTGGTTCTTAAATTTGATATTTTTGGATTTATGGTTTTGTTTTTATGGTTATAAGTTTGGTGTTTTGAGTTTTGGTATTTAGGGTTTATGGGTTTATTGGTATTTGGGGTTTATGGGTTTATTTGTTTAGGGTTTATGTTTTAGGGTTAGGGTTTAGGGTTTAGGATTAAGGTTCTTATAAGTTTTAAAACACATAAGGGATTGCATGGACAAGGGAACCCTTAAACACCACCTATTAATATCATAATGGTTAATATTTATAACATCTTAGCTTATTAGGGTTCACAAGTATTAAATATTTATTAGGAATCATTTCACATATAAATTTATTATCATAGTGAAAATATAATATCCCTTGGATTGTATTACATCTAGGTATCATTATTTCAAATGCTTAAAAACCATTATTACTATAGTGGGTACCATGCTTATATGTTGGACTCTATTCACTAGATTATAATTGGTTCTAGATGTTGGTGAATGCCTATCTATCTATCTAGTAATATGCTCTATTATATATCCAAACTCTAACTAAATTTCAATCCATATCCTTTAATGGCCCATTAATATGGAGAATCAATCATCCCATTAATATTTTCCATTAATGGATACATCTTGGATTGGCTCAACTATGGGATTGGGTAACCAAATTCCTTTCAAAGCCACCCCCACAACTAGTAGTGTCATTTACACAACCCACTCTTATTGTTTCCTCTGCTATGACCATTTAAATAAATTCATGACAAATAACATATGTGGTGGATACCACACCATCGATAACTTTTTTACACATTAGTAGTTCTGCTCAACCCCCTCTCTACTTTCCTATCCAAATAAATGCTTCAATGCTACCCTTAGTATCAATCCAACTTATATATCTAAAGAGACAATTGAACAAGTTAAAGTAGGGGACCTTATGGCTCCCCAATGGGTAAAAGAGTCTCAATCTAGGCATAAGGACACACAAGGCCTTATTATCACAAAATTACCATAAAGGAGCACCCATTTTGACAAAAACATTTGGCACCATACAAATAATTAGGAAGAGGAAGGCAATAAGACAAAATTGGTATTAAAATATATTAGAACATAAACCCTAAATCCAAAACTCTATAATCCAATTAAAACCAAAAAATAAAACCTTAAATAATAATACCCAAACCCAAAACCCCAAAACCCTAACCCTTAAACCCTAAAACCTTATCTCTTAAAACATTAAAGCCTAAATGCTAAAAATTAAAAATATACAACATAAATTTTTGAAAAATAGATATTAAAATCTAAAATATGAAAATTAAATCCTAGACCATGAAACCCTAAACCCTAAAACCCTAAATTCTAAAACCCCCAAAATCCTAACCTTTAAGAATTAACCCCTAATCCTAAACCTGAACCATAATTCTAATACCTATTCCTAAATCCTAATTCCTAAACCTTTAAACCCTAAAAAAATCAATGATAAACTTTCAACCCTAAACCATATTCTTGAAAACCCTAAACCCCTAAAACCAAAACCCAAAAATGTAAACCCTAACCTCTAACCCATAACCCCTACTACCTATCCCTAACACTTACCCATAGCATATAATACTAATCCCTAAACCCTAAAGTATAAATCATTAATTTTAAAACACTTAAAAATAAAATTCTTAGAACCAAAACTCAAAACCTAACCTTTAACCCCAAAACCTAAAATAAGGAGGGAATGATTATAGATGATGACATTTCTTGGAATACCTATAAGAGGGACACTAGTGATGACAGGGTCACTAGATGATCTAGAAGAGAGACACGAACTAGTTAGTTAGTCGACGTGCTTAGATAAGATCTACCCAAGGCTAAGAGTGTTCTTATTTTATGTTTATATTGCATAAATTATGGATATAAATAATTATATGATTGGAATTGTGATAATATGAGTATTGTGTGACAAGTTAGATGGTAGGGTACCTCTATACATGATAGACCTATGCCAGTCCATGTTGGTTCAGGGAGCACTCTATAATCTTTGGTCTACCATCTAGGTCTAAATCATGCATGATTTGTATGGGATGTTGTATAAAGGGTAGAAGACCATATGATCAGTGGTGTTATTGAGTACATGGATATATGAGAGGTTCTCGATGTATCATCTAACTAGGTTACCCTATGTGGTTAATGATAGGTTACCTCAGGTTGTTATATGGATACAAGACTAGTAGCATGGGCCATGCCCCATGTTACAACACTATAGATAGTCACATAAGGATAAATCATGTGTAATCCTTATGCACATATTACTACTATTTGGCCTAGCTGGGCAACTATGACATCAACACTAGCTTAAGTGTGGATCATATGCCACTATACTTAGTGGGTAGAATTGTAGCCAGTAACATGCTTGCTAGGATAGTTTCAACTCCCACATCTAGTGGATCCTATAGTAGTTCCTACATTGTGGTCATAACATGCAAGAGAGTTGATGGTGATAGGAGGATGATGAGCATCAATCAAAAAATAGGATATCATGTCATATTTTATAAGAAAATAGACTATTCAATTGATGGAACGGTGTAGCAAGTACATAGTAGGCACTACAGCAGGAGGAGTAGTGGCCACCTTGGTCACATCATTGATGGAGATTCTAGTGGTAGGATTGAGCATAGATGAGAGTGGTCATGTAGGATGACCTGATAGTCAACCCATGGTAGAGATCGTTGATAGAGGGACCATCAAGGAGAGGCCTAAGGTGTGCACATGTAGTGACTCTAGGTTTTGATTTGATAGGGAGATGACCCATGGACAAGGTGGTCGGGGGATGGACTAATGGAGAGACCATCCTCGATAGATGAGTAGATAGGGAAATAATGGTTGGTAACACTGGGATAGGTAAGAAATGTTGGATTTGTTAGTCTTTGAGATAGAATACTAGTTGTATATGATTGTAGATAGATAGATTTTGAGATGTATATGTGATATGATATCTATCTAGGTTTTAGTTTTTACATAAAATACAATAGAGGAGACCAAGTGGGAGTCTATATTCATGATAATGCACCATGACATTTTTGATGGAGTGTTAGCACCATACAATCCCACCATTTTGAATGATATTATGGTACCATCTACCCTAGTTTAGGTAGGTTGGTTTATATTGGTGGGGGAGGTTATGAGGTAGATACAAACATGTGTAGATAGATTGCATCCCCTAATATGGGTAAGATCAAGAGAGTGGGTAAGATCAAGAGAGGCACATGCTTGGAAAGCCTTAGCTTAGGAGAGAGATATACACATGGATACCAAAATCTAGTTGGGATAGGTATAGGCCTAGGTGGATAACTTGTAGGGATAGGTAGCAGAGTTGATTTCTTGGACTACATCATTACACTATACTATTTATAGGGGATGGTTTGAGGCATCTATGGGTAGCATAAATAGGCCACAAGAAAGGCATGTGGATCTTAGCCATAGATCTGGAGTGATGTGTTTTTATATTTTGTATAAAAAATGCATGATACATAGAGATATATTATTTTGATAGTTGGATTTTTGGTCTCATGAGTGATATTTTGATTATGGTCGTTAACGCATGCATATATTTATTTCTAGCACATATATTTTTATTTTGTTGTATATGCTATAGGAAATATATATGGGATGTTTTATTTTCTAGTATTATGTAGTACACATGCATGGTTAAAAAATAACAACCAAAAAGAACTTGGAAAAGTATAATTAATCAAAAACAAATGCACTACACACTATATCACAATGGGAAAATGTGTAATAACAAAATAAGACTAAGTATAATAAACTAAGAAGTGGTAAAGAAGAGGACAATATGTTTTTCAACTAGAAAAACATTGGCATCAAATTAAAACAAGTAAAAACACACTAGATCATGTTGGGAAGTATGAAAATAATGTAATAAATTGGGAAGCATGTGAAAGACAAATGGTATAAAAATAAATAATAGGTATCCTCTATTTTAGTTTCTGTAAAAACCAAAAACTAGATAGATATCATATCACATATACATCTCAAAATTTATCCATCTACAATGGGGTCCATATTCATGATAATGCACCATAACATTTTGGATGGAGTGTTAGCACCATACAACCCCACTATGATAAATGATATTATGGTAACATCTACCCTAATCTAGGTAGGCTAGTTTAGATTGGTGGGGGAGGTCATGAGGTAGCTACAAACATGTAGAGATGGATTGCATCCACTAATAGGGGTAAGATCAAGAGAGGCATAGGCTTGACAAGCCATAGCTCAGGAGAGAGCTACACACATGGCTAACACAATGTAGTTGGGATAGGTAGAAGCCTATGTGGCTAACTTATAGGGATAGGTATCAAAGTTTATATCTTGGACTACATCATTACACTGTACTATGCAGAGGGGATGGTTTAAGGCATCTATGCATAGCATATCTAGGCCAAAAAAAAGGCATGATGGATCTTAGCCATATATTTGGAGTGATGTGTTTTTATATTTTGTATAAAAAACACATGATACATAGAGATATATTGTTTTTATAGTTGGATTTTTGGTCTCATGAGTGATATTTTGATTATGGTTGTTGATGCATGCATATATTTATTTCTAACACATGTATTTTTATTTTGTTGTATATACTATAGGAAATATTTATGGGATGCTTTATTTTCTAGCATTATGTAGTACATATACTTGGTTAAAAATTAATAAGCAAAAAAGACTTTTAAAAGTATAATTAATCAAAAAAATGCACTGCACACTATATCACGATGGGAAAATGTGTAATAACAAAATAATACTAAGTATAATAAACCAAGGAGTGGTAAAGAAGAGGACACAATGTATTTAAACCAAAAAAATATTGGCATCAAATTAAAACAAGTAAAAACACACTAGATCATGTTGGGAAGGATGAAAATAATGTAATAAAATGGGAACCATGTGAAAGAAAAATGGTATAAAAAAACAATTAAGTCAATTAATCATACTAAATCATGTTGGGAAGTATAAAAGAGAAACAAAATTAGAAAAAAATTCTTAAATTAATCACACTAATTCAAGTTGGGAACTATGAATTTTTTTTAAAAAATGGTTTTATTCTTACATGCAATGGTAAAATAAGAAGATAAAAGTGAATATTAATTAATAAAGCATAAAACATTATAAATCAAGATGGTAAGAATGTCAATGATGTGTAACTCATAATCAATCACATCTTATCTCAAGTTTGACATATTTAATTTTTTTGTGACTTAGGTATTAGAAGATTTCTTGAGGAAGGCCAGGTGTTATCCATGGTGTTATGCTACAAATCACAAGGGGAACAACAATGAGTTGGAAAAAATGTTGAAATATGGTAAAAAGGGATGTTTGGAATGGTAATGTGAAAATTTGATAATTTATGATGAAGGCCTATTCTTTTCCAAGGTCTTACACTACAACTCACAAATGGTATCCCTAGGGGAGTGATTAGTGAATAAAATAATATTTATCAAGGAGAAATATTAGAGTTTTAGGGAGTGAAAATAGAATGTAAGAATCATAACATAGGAGTCTTATGAGAAGACCTTAGGATAATTGAGGCACATTAAGGACATGAAAAGACACTAAGAGACTAGTGACCATCAATATAAAAAGGATACATGTTCACTGTAGGTGCAATGTTATATATTTAAATAAGTGTGGTAATAAGATCAACTCATTTTAGTTGTTTTGAAAAGAATATAAAAATGGACATACCTTCCCATGACATTTTCCCCAGTCCTCAATAACACTTAAAGAGTTGTCGGTCTACTGCATAAATTGGGTACTTGCATGAAAAAATAGGTAGCACTACAAGAATTTTTTATCCTCCTTACTGACATACTACACCCCAATGGACCTTTAATATATAATGAGGACAAATATGGAGTTTGAACTTTGATCAGAAAAAGGAGATGTGCTTAGAATCATGTCTTTTATTGTGATTTGAATTTGGAAAATTTTGAATGTTGCCTCTTAAATCATTGAGTTTTGTTAAATTATTTAGCTTTTGAATATTTATGGATTTGTAAGATTCCTCCTCCATATGGAGATATAATGAACAATCATGAGAAATAAAGTGATACATGTGATTGAACTTTAGGCTTAGGCTAAAGGAAGATAAGTATCTAAAGACATGATTGACTAAAATAGTTAGGCTTAATTATGAAGTATCATGTTATCTCAAGTTTCAACCATGTGTATACTTATTTTATGAAAGGGAATAAGGGGAATAAATGGAGATCTAAAATGGACTAGTAAAATGAGATTTTAATGAGATGAATTATTTATTAAATGATCACATGTTAAATAAGGAATGACTAAAGGGAGAAAGGTTTGTCTAACCAAATCACAATAACAATTATCCATGTTTATAGAGATAAGATAGAAAATAATTATGAAAGAGAACAAGATAAAAATATAAAATTAACTCATTAATAATAAGTATGTAATCATGAAAAATAATCCATAAGATAACATAAGGAAAATAATGACATCATAAGCAACATATAATGCAAGAAAAAAGTCATCATGTAAGATAAATAAGAATTTGACACAATTTCAAATGTTATAAGATAGATAAATGTAAAGTTGGAACACACATCTCATCCAAATAAAGAAAGAAGTGAAATAAAATCATGCTTGTGTTCATAAATACTAATATATTTGTCCACACATATTATCCATAACATCTGATAAGTCTCTATGAACCTGAACTCAAAATGCAACCAAAGTCTCATAGATCTTCAAGGAAAGTATATAAAATACTTTACATCAAGTATTTTTGATTGAAAATGTTGGAATGCTTAAAGGATAATGTTGATGAGGGATAGCATGCAAGGGATACTTAGGGGAAGGAATGTAAATGGACTCTATGGGAGATGAAGGGGTCACTAGTGGAGAATTGGCCATAGGTGAAGGAGTCCTCAGTGGAGAAGGATCCATGGGTGAGGGAAGATCCACATGTAAGGGAATCATGGGTGGATAAGGGACCACATGTGGTGGATCCATGGAGGAGTATAGGGGATTATTATGGGGGAAACTTGTGCAAGGGAAGGTAGTAGGCATAAGAATGGCCATGAGGTGATCATTGAGATGTTACTAAAGGATACGATGACAATCAATGTGATGAGTACCACATTATTGCCACAGATAATATATCTCTCTGTATTTGGGAAAGTATTCAAGTAATAATTTTGGGGGATGTATAGACATGTGTGTGGGTTGAAGAGTGGTGGGATGTAAGGTATCTATATATTATTTAAACTTATGATAATTTCTGGATGAATTATTATCTATGCCATAAAATCAATAGATATGATTTTTAGTAGACTTTGCAAGTGTACTAATAAAGGGAGTGTAAATGAAAGATAAGGAAGGATGGTCTAGTAAATAGTCTCTAGTCTAGTGACTAAAAACTTTATGAATATCATTATATGGCTGATCAGTCCATTTAGTAGACAAAGGAGGAAGATACACTAAAAGGAAGAAACCATCCCCAAGGGAAGGTGGGGATGGTGGAGAGACTAGGTGAGGCTCGACTAAAGGATCAATATGATCATAAAAAAGAAGAGACTCAGATAGAGAGGGAGTGGGAATAGGATCCAAACTAAGCTTAGTTGAGGGAGGGGTGGGATGCATACAAGGATGAAGGATAATCCTAAGCATCTCAAGAATAAGTTGGCTATAGGGGTGTTGGTATCTAGAAAAGTGATAGGGACTAGTCATAACACAAACCATAAGTGTACATATATGAGGTTATTTAAAAACTAGATGTGTGCACACCATCTCTACCCTATGAACAAGAGGAAAAATTCTAAAATTAGGAATGATATAGGATGTAATTATAAAATAAATATGGAAAAACTTAAGCAAAGAGGAATGATAATGAATAATTTTAGCATCTCAATCTTGAATAATACCTCCTAAGAATGTATCATCTAAGGTACATCCATCATCATAGTCAGGTGTATGAAGATCATTGGAATAGGTGGGGATAACCTTATCATTTGATGTGGTGTGATTAATGGAATGTCAAGTCTTAGTTAAGACAATGGGTATATAATCACTAGGTTCTTGACAAGAATGAGGTTTCAAATAAGGGGGAAGCTAAAAAATGAGACGAGGTGAGAGATATGAGGTTTTATTCTTGATATTCATATCATCATGATCATCATCACATAATCTAAGAGGTTAGGTGGTATATTCCCAATGATTTTAGGGTCACCATTATAACCTAGTGTGTAATTCCCAAGAAATTTAAACTATTGAGATTCATGAAATGGAATGTTTGGTAAGGTTTTAAGGGTTAAAATCTTGAATAAACCATGGTCATTGAATTGTTTCAAATTTCAAGGGTTAGTGTCACCTTGAATTAATGAGATTGATCCATTGTGAGGAAATTTGACACATTGACAAGCAAAAGAGCCAACTTCTCTCATGTGATGAGTCCATTGCTTGCCAATCAAAATGTTACAAGATAGAGGAAATTTGAAGATCATCATCTTCACATTAATGATGATAGGTAAGATGGTGATATGGATTCACAAACAACGTAATGGAGATATTTTCCTTTATTCATAGCCGTGACATGTGTTACATGTGGATTTAAGATTACATTAAAAATATCCAAGGGTTTTGATAAAATTGAGAGAGGAAACACAAGTGCCTAAACCCTCATCAATCAAGGCTTTCTTGACTTGGATATCATCAATTTAGATACTACTAAAGCTAGGAGGATCATCTACAAGAAGTATAATATCATCAGGGATCATAGAATAAATGGGGATTTTTATGGACATATAAGTGTCTATTGTTTCATCAATATGTATGGACATATCTTCATATTATTGTAGAATTCTATTTTCTGATCTGAATAAGGTGGTTTTGCATCCTACTATGGGAGGATGAGGGATGTTTATTTCGAATAAAAGATATAAAAGATGATTATGATGATGTAGAGAGGTCCACATAAGTTTGATAAATGGGATTTAAGATGGGAAATTACTAAGATCTATAATAGGATCCCACTCATCATAACCCATAAGAAGACTATTGGAAAGAGGTGGATAGTTTTGAAGGAGTTCCTCAAAAGGAAGAGCCAAGGTTGATGTGAATTTATCATGATAATATGTGGAAGGTTTAATTGGAGGAAAATTTTGTTAATTTCTTTGAGAAGATTTGGTAGTTGATGTAGGTTTGGATTGAGATAGATTGGTAGAAGTGTTGATAGAAGTTGGAGTATCATCTGTTATAGGTAAAGAATTTGGAGTAGTGGTATAAATGCTATGAGAAGTGTTATCCAAGGGAGGTTTTGGAATTAGTTCATAAAAATATATAAGGTATTATTTCCCCAAATCTATTAACTAAGCTAGGTAAGAGTCTTAGATAACTTGAAAAATGCAGGATAATTGAGAGTGTAGATTGGGTGAGGATCAATGAAGGCAACTGTCCTTCATATATTAGTCATATTGACCATATTATCTTCAAGAATTGGGTCAATAAGACTATCAAAATTATTGGTAGAAGGGGGATGCTTATCTTTATGGTCTTGGTGATTTAAAATAGGATATTTATATATGGTCAAATGAGCATTAGCCTAGTTCAAATATTGAGATTTAGTTTGTCTTTCATGGGATTTGAAGGAAATATCATAGGCTTGTTGACATTTATGATAGATACATTTATGATCAAAATTTGGATCGAGAAGGAAATACATATCCAAATTATGAAGTTTCCTACAAGTGTCATGAGAATGACCCAAATTGGCATGAAACTAAAAAAATTTAATGGGATCATACTAAGATTTCATGGGATAAGTGGGATCAAGTTCTCATAGAAGCGGCCTTGGTAGATGCTTTTGTAATTCCTCTAAGGATAAAGTTTTATGAACATTGATGTTATTTGTTGAATATAAATGAGGATTAGTGATGTGATTGGGAGGGGAAGCTTATTTCAGAACCTAGTTTGGAATAATAAATTGAATAGTTTGAGTGGTATCATAAGAATTGGTGACACTATCATTTGTAGCATAATGATTCTTATTTTTAATTAACATGCGAGTATCCATATAAGTTTGGGATGGATCAAATTGATGCATGAGTAAATATTGGTGCTTTTCTTAGTTAATGGCCATTTCCAAAGTGCATGGTGAGAGAATTTGGACCTGATATTGTAACATGGGATAAAGAGTGTTGGTAAATAGATGAAAGAGGTTATCATCTATCATATTATGTTGAATTTTTTGAGATAGGTCTTACATAATTTGATGTAAGATTGTAAGGTTTTAGTCTCAAGTTTCTTACAATTAATAAAATGGTCCAAGTTATTTTTAAGGAGATCATTAGTTTGGAATCTTGGACTAGAGTATTAAGTAAAATTTCCAAACTAGTGATGAAATGAGATTTGAGTTGGTTATACCAATCTAAAACATCATCCATGAGAGTTTTTTCTAATAGGTTGGTAGTGTCGAAAGTATTTAACTTTACCCAATACTTATATATATTTCCAAATATTTTTTAGTGAAGAGTAGGATCATTTGACCCATTGTAAGTAATGGTAAGGGTAATCCCTCCTATATCTCAATTAAAAAATTGAGGTGTAAGAGGCTCTTTTAAGGTTCCTGATTGTTTTGTTAACAAGAGGAGGTTGAAGGATAATATTACCATGGGAATCTTGATGAGTATTTGGGGGAGCATTTTTGTTATGCATTCCCCATGGAACATTTTGAGGGTGATTTTAGAGATGGATAAAATGATTTTGCATTTTTATAATTTGGTTGTCATTGTTAGTTTATAAAGCATTAATTTGATTAAGAGTTTGTATTATAGGTTGATGGGTTTGAGTGTTATTATTAGCATTGTGTGAATAATTAGAATTGGTAGTAGTGGCTTGGGTACCACTATGAGTATTAGTAGTATCTTGAGAAGACTTGTTGGTAAGTGAGGCACTAGTAGCATGATTTTCTTGTGTGGAAAAAGATGTACTAGTATAGGGATGATAAGAATAAGAAATAGAGGCATGATTACCATGGGTATCAAATGATGAACTCGTGGAATAAGTAGGAAGAGAGAGGCATGAAATAGGCCCACTAGATGTTGAAACTACCATGTTAGTAGATATACTAGGCATTGAGGTGGATAAAATTAAAGAGGAAGATGTCATGGTATGATAAGGGGTCAAAATAGAGGGAAGAGGTTGAGAAGAAAAGAAGATAATATCACCAAATCCATGTGAGAATGTGGGATAAGGTTAATGGGACTCCTCGATTTGATCACATATCATAAGATGGTAAATAGTAAAAGGATATTTTCTTTGATGTTGAGGAAACTCATTGATGAAGAAAAGAATTTCTAAGGTATACTCTAATTCAGGTTAATCTTTGAATGAGAAGAGAGGGTTAAAAATTAAAGAAGAATGAGGATGGGTTCCATAGTTTGTAGTGTGAGTGGATACATGCAAATTACTTTCATCTAGGGTAAGATCCACAAGCTACTTATGGGAGAACCTATTGTGGTTGGTAAATTTCATCATATCTATTGAATTAAACTCAGTGTTGTCTTCAAATAGGAAGTTCATGATGAGGGAGAAAGATTAAAGGAGATTAATTTGATGTAAAGACAAAGTGGCAAAAGGGATATAAATGACCAAGTGGATTGTGTGTTATATTTCAATAGGTGGATAAGGGTATATGGTCAACTAGGTTGACTTAGTACTATAAATAGGGTGTGAAAATGAGCCTAATAATGATACAAGGTTGACCAAGTTGATGTAGTATTATAACTTGAATGGCAAAAGATAATAGAATCATACAAGCCAACTCTATACTACAGATAGGGTAGGAAACTGAGTTGATAAATATATAAGGTCAACCAAGTTGACTTAGTATTATAACCTAGCTATAAAAAAGGGATGTAGAGTTGTATAGTTGACTATGTATTGCAGACAAGGGAAAACATATTCTATAAGAGACTATACCAAACATAAAGATAGGGTGCTAAAATTGAGAAAAAATTTGCAATATAATTGAAGTAAGAAATGGAAACAAACACACAAACAATTGGGTTAATGTGAGCGATCCAATTAGGGCACATTGCATAAAACCTTCTATCAATGTTGGATAATGAATTTTTTGGTAATTCAACACACAGTGATCAGAGAGAAATCATTCAAGTGAAAATTAAATTTTAACTAAGTGTTCATTATGTATGTTATTACATTATTATAAAATGTTGTTTTAAGTGTGATAGGGAAGTTGTCTAAAAATAGGGAACTAAAAAGTAATTTATGGATGGTTTCAGGACAATTAGCCTGAAAGGGATCTATGTTGGTAATGGTATTGACTTGGTATTGGGGCCTACCCCCTCCTTCAAAATCCTAAAATGATAAGGGTGTTGGGTGATTTTCCAATATATACCATTAACCACATGTTTATACATATCCAGAAAACTAAGTTGTTTTCCCCTTTGGTGATGAAATACAAGTAGGTAGGCCTTAGGAAGCCAAATGTTAAATGTATTTTGAATATTTTTTGATTTGGTATAGGTAAAAAAAGATAAAAATAGTGTAACTATATATTAATTTGAAAAACCACCAAATTAGACTATGTGAGCTACTCTAAACATGCAAATAACTGAAAGTGAAAGTGTGAATTAATTACTATAAAATAGTTATTAATTCTAAAATTAAGAATGGTATAGAGTAATTCTAGATGACACTATATGTAAATAGTAAAGAATAGAGTCAACTAGGTCACTAATATTTTGTGGAAGAGTTTTTAAGAATAGATTCGACCGGGTTGAGTTAGTCTTTTAGATAGAAGATAATCTACATAACTAAGTCAACTAGGTAGACTTAGTTTCCTATAGGGTTGCATTTTTGAAGACTACAAACTTGAAAAAACTAGAATTATAATGAAGTATTTATTTGATAGGGAGAGAAATATAGAACCTTGGTGGGTTAAAAGATGATTAGGATTGCAAAATTTTTGCTAAAGTACCTTGAATGCTACTTTCAAATTTTACAAACTAAATCGATTAGTTTGACTCAATTCTATAAAGCCCTATGTGCTGAAGAAATATAATATGAATAAGTCAACATTTTTGACTTAGTTTATTGATCTAGATTGTGATTGAGACACTAAGTCAACCTATTTGACTTTGTTTATTGATCTGGATGCTGATTGAAGGATTAAGTCAACCTATTTGAACTAGTTTATTGATCTAGATGTTGATTGAAAGACTAAGTCAACCTATTCGACATAATTTATTTTTTGGGATTAAATAAGAGTATCATGTCACCCTATCTGATATAGTAACATGTATCTAATTAATCTTTACATAGAAAGAACATAGTCATTTTGATACGACTATGTGTTAAAACTATGCACAAAATTTAGAACTATATTGGCTGGTTCAACATAGTATCATAAATATAGAAAAATAATAAAATGATAGAAATGAAGGTATGAATGAGAAACTACAATTATTAGATTCATGTTAGGTTCACTAGAATTTATGTAATGGGAATTACAATATATCTATAAATCAATCCTATCTCGAAGAAGATAAATCCTACTTACACTTTTTATTGGGGATACATTAGATAATCAGGATCATGACGAATATGAATCCACTCAACATATCCAATGGATCTCTTACCACAATAAATATCACTAGGGAGGGTTCTTAATCCTCCAATCAAGCAAAACTATGAAATAACCCTAACAAGGTCTATGTTTTCATATTCAATAAACTAATAACAAATAAAGTAAAATTCTAATCTAGTGCTCACCAAAGCTTATGGCACAAATTGGGGGTAATAAACATATAAATTAAGAATGTATAGAAGACATATACTCAAATCAAGTATATATAATCCTAATGGATGGAAGAGAAGTGAAAATGCATATCTATCTACTCTTACAAAGGAGGAAAAAAGTTAGGAATACTTAGCTTTGAAGGTGAACCCATCGAGACTCATTCTCTCCCTTTGACCAAGGTTATTGACAAGAGATTGATGTGGTATGTAAGGATGACAAGGACAAATAAAATATAGGATACACAAACTATCAATACATCCAAAATACTTTTCCACAAGATTAGATCTGTATCTCCAAATAAAGTATGAAACTGTAACATTACTCCTCAAGTAGAATGGCGGATAAGTAGATGTGTAATATATCTTACTTATTATTCTCTTCTCTTATAAATGGTGAAATGAATGTATTTATATAGGAATATTTAAATATAAACATTTTCAAAATTTTAGGTCGATAAGGTCTCCCTAGTAAACCTAATATTGGAATTAACAAAAATTAACTAGGTCATGAACTAGATTGGTCATGGGCCTACCTAGTCCCATATAAACTTTGTCAATAATAATACAAGGTTGATGTGGATGTCTATGTGATGTAAACTACCAAAAAGGGTTTTAGGTTAGGGAAAGGGATAATAATGGTGACAAATGACTAGAGGAGGGTGAAAAATAGGAGTCAAAGTTTAGGGGAATGGTTTTTAAGAGATAAAAGTGTAGATAACAAGTGGAAAAAAGGGATAACAATCCTAAAAAGCACCAATGGTCTGCCCACCTCTTTCTTGGTTCACCCCTTAAGGCATGAACTTAGAGAGATTGATACTTTATGAGTTCCTGCAAGATAAATAGTGTCAGTATTTAATAAAGTTTTGAAAATATTATGTGTATACATTTGGTTTCAACTATCATTCCTCAAAGTTTTCTTATGGCATGTGATTACACATATTGACTATAGCTACTTATTCACTATGATGTGTTGTGATGAAAATATCATGTTGTATAAACAATCTTACCCTATGAAATAAACAAAACACAAAACAATATCAAATAAAACCATAATCTACATGGTGCTTATTAACACCCTCTCTTTTTAGGAATGAAAGTGATAGAGACTAATGAAGATAAGGATTAAGCCTACAACCATTAACATATCCTGGTAATATGGTTCTATATGAATATTTTAACATAATGGTACTCTATTATAAAATATAATGAATAATGTAGGATCCCTTCAATCTAATGTGTAGCTCTCCTAAGATTGATTTAGACCTGCTATCATATTGTAGTACCATTTGTTCTAGTTGAAATTGCTTAGATCCTAGGTTGAGATCATGCCATGTCTTTTGACTTAACTTGGGAATTTATTACATCCATTATTCCCTTTCTTTGACTTTATTTCATTCTAATAAATTTGAGTAATCATTTATCTAGAAAATCTTGGCTGCCTATCCTCATAACCATTACAATGCACAGACTTAGAATAATGTACTACATAGGCATTATTGCTTTAAGGCCATATACAAGTTGTAAAGAAGTGAAATATGTAGTATTTTTTTAATGTGATTTATATGCCCCAAAAATCATAGGAATGTGATATTCCCAATCATCCCTTTAAAAATTACATGTCTTTGTTAATATTTTTCCCAATAGTTTGTTTGATGCTTCAGCTTGTCTATTCACTTAAGGGTGATAAGTTGTGCTCTTGTGGTGAGAGATCATAAAATAATTGGTAATAATATTGATATTTTTATTGAAAAAATTCATTCCTTTGTCTTTGTCCATATTTATTAGGCATCTGAATCTTGTAATAGTATTTACATATACAAATTTAGCAACATCCTTTGTACCAAAACTTAGAGTTGTAACAGCTTCTACCCATTTGGTGAACTAATTTGTTGTGGTAATAATATACCATTTATGAATTTATTTTCTTAGGTGACTTACAGGTTTGATAAAATTCATTCGCTGATGTTCAAATGGTTATTCTATGAGCATTGACACTAATAGAATATCATCTCTCTAATTTGGCTTTCCCATTTGCTAACACACATCACACAGTTTGGATATTATATGCACATATTGAAGCAAAGTTGATCAGCATAGGACACTATATAATATTTTTATAGAATTATATTTTCATACAAAGTGACCCCCTACTATTCCCTAATGAACTTTTGGAATAAGTTGTGGTTGTTCATGCTCTAACACCACTTTACACAACACATTGTCTTTCCCCATTTTGTACAAAAAGTTGTTGGTTAGGTTATATCAAATAGATCAAGTGAAAATTTGATTTTTATCCCTTTCTATGTAATGTGTAGGGAAATTACCTTGCTCCAAAATGTTTGCAATGTCTTCCATATTATATGGGATTGCAGCAGCCCTAAATAAGTATGCATTTTGAGACTCATCCTCTATTTGTTATAGCTCTTCACCATTTTGTATCCTAATCATATGATCTGATCTAATATTTTATCACCTTGGATTTAAACTAATCTAAAATTGAAACTCTTGGAATAACATAAGCCACCTAGATATCTATCCTCCCAAAATTGGCATATTAACTAGGAATCCTAATGCCTGGTGATTAGTGAAAATTTTGAATGGTATGGACAATAAATTGTATCTAAAATTTTTAAATATAAAGACCATAGATAAAGCCTCACTTTTAGTGGTGGTATATCTATTTTTGGTTATTAATAGATTTTTACTAGAAAAAATAATGGGGTGATCCAACCCACCCTCACCTGGCTATGCTAAAATAACTCCCAATGCAATACTAGAAACATCAACATGCGAATCGAATGGCTTCTTACAATCAGGAAAAACTAAAATGGGAATTATTTCCAACCTTTGTTTGATTTCAATAAATGATTATTAGCATTCTAATGTCCACTCAAATATTGTATCCTTGTGCAATAGTTTTTCCATTGGTGTTGATATGGATGCATAACTTTTGATAATTTTTTTATAACATCTCATATGACCAATAAAGCTGTGCACTTTTATAGACATAGTCAAGGTGGCATCCCAATTATTAAAATAATATTACTTTGGTCCACCAAAATGCCATCACTACATACAACATGGACCAAAATAACACTAAAAGGTGCAAAAAATAAACTTTTCTTTAAATTTAGAGCAATGCATAGAGCTCGATACCATTCTAACATTATCCATAGTTTTCATAGATTTTATTTAAACAAATAAAATATATTCTAGTATCCAAATATAATTGTAATAAACCATGAATGAAGTCCTTAAATGTAGTTACTATAGTTCTACAGAAAACTCTTGGTGTATTTTTTAACCTAAAAGGCATTACCCTATATGTGAATGATCCCCATTCAATTGTAAGAGTAGTTTTATCTTGGACCTATACTATGATTAGAATTTGATGGTAGCCATTGATTCCATATATAAATTAGTAAATTTCATGACCTATTACTAACTTGAAGCCTTCATCCATGAATGGTATTAGGAAAGGATAATTGATATAGGAATTGTTGAGTGTGTGGTAATCTCCACAAACCTGCATCTCTCCATATTTATTTGGTTGAATTACTATGGAAATCACCTCATCTACTTTTTCATTGGATAAATGATTCTAACTTCCTAAATTCAATCTAGTTCAGCCTTTAATTTTAATTTCATGTTAGGATATAGCCTATATGAGCACTTATTAATGGGTCAAATGCACTATTTCAAATCTTTTTACATTTCCAAATCAAAATTTTCATCCTTATTATTAAATTATATTAGCTCATATATTATTTAATTACAAGGATTAATAAAATCTTGTTCTTATTGACTTGCCTTGTAATCATGAATTGATAGATTCAAATCATGTGCAACTTCTTACTATGATGATGACTTTATTCTAACTCCTAAGTATTTTGCTTGTCCATAACATATAAATATTTTAAGTTTCTAAATTGCATCATGCACCCAAGGATTGTCATCCTCAAATATAAAGGTCTAAATGAAATCTTGTTTCACTTATATCAAATGTTTGGATTCACTTCTACATTCTTGTTGCATATACCAAGCTTTTGACAATGGCACTAGGGTTTGACTAAAACTATGCACCAAATACCTTGGCTCTACTCCTTACGTAGACTATATATATACACATTAATGAATGTGTAGTTTGATAAATTGGCCTTATTTAAATAATGTCCATTCATATTTTACCATAGGTGGTAATTCACACTATGCACACGAAAAATCATAAGCTTCCACCCAATGTATCTGTAGATCTCTATGGATTCTCGACCAAGTCAAAACATTACCTTTTAGCATATATCTCATTGCCTTAACTCTTTGATCCACCTCTGACACATGGTTCTCTAAACTAAAAATGAATAGATCTAATTCCTCTATCAAACAGTATTAAAGTAACTAACATTTGATAGTGAACACCATGCATAAAAGCCATAACTCATGGTCTCCTCTTGCATAGTTTAGCACGTGAGTGTCTAAATCACCACTTATGGAACATGTTGTTTCCCAAGTTAAAACACCCTATATATTTGGTTTGGTATAATCCATCATTATTACACCTATATTATATAGGCCATCCACTTCTAAACTAGTAAGAGATAACACTAACAAAAAGCTACAACCTTCCAAATGAAATTATGGTGCTAGTGACTTTGTTATTTCTATTTTATACAATGGTTGTTTTATGGTATGTGATTGTTCCATGTACAATTTTAAAAATTGATAATCGATAACTATCAATGCATTCCTCTAAGTATTTTTATCAAATTTAAACCAAATATTATCACCCTATGCATATCATGACTCTAGTTCCTTTGTAACTATGTACATCTTCTATTCTTATTTATTCAAAGGAATGAAAACTTCATTTCCCATTGGTGAGCTTCTATTTGATTGTGTACTATGTTATAGTCATTTGACTAGCATAAGCTCATTTCTTACCAATTAAGGTAGGGTAATGGGTCTCATCAGTCTTCATAACAATGCCATCAAAATCACTATGCAAACTTAGCTCGACCACTCTAATATTTACATACTTGAGGTAACCAATCAATTCTACTTACTCTTAATCTATAAGGCTAAGAGTGACAAGACTATAACCTAAGTGAATCCTACCAATATCTTTCCATGTTGATCTCAGGATTATATTTAAAGTACTCTTAAAATCAAATACAATATTAAGGATTTCATAACCTACAATCTCAGTAGACATGTGAGAGTCAACATCTCAAGGATTCTTAGTTTCACATACCAAACAACCTTATTCACATGTTATTAGCCTTGTTGTGCATATTATAACAAATTATGCAAGAGATTAGTAATATTTTATGATATGTCCTCATTACAGAGTGTACTAAGTAACTTTAGTAAGTATTTAAAAATAGTTACATCTTCTTACTAATACATTATGTGCATAATCTACCCATTATTTGTGCATCAACAACTATTGTATCTCCTTCCAAATTATTATGTTGTTATATATTTTCCTCAACTTGAGCTAATTGATACATCAAATTCTTCTCCCTTATAGGATAAAGATATCATTTAGGCAAATATTTTTTAATTTCTTGATCTACTAACATCTCCAAAGGAGGCAATCATTTTTATACATGTTGTGATCTGGTAACTACCTAGATGAATGTATTATCTTTAGATTGCACATTGATCATGTTTGAATTGTGCACTAACTTCTCCTTCCTTTCCTTCTTGATCAATAGACAATCTTCCATTTGATTCTATCTTTGAGTTCTATAGTATACATAATAAGTTTAACTATATGGGTTGGTACGGTAATTATTCGCATAATGATTTTATTTTCTACATAAATATCATTGCATAGGTGGTCAAGTTTGATGATTTTAGTTACTATATCCTCCTTGATATCCTCCTTAATATCCTCCCATGTAACCTCCTTTGTATCCACTTATATTTTATTATTATCCCCATTCTTGTGACTATTTTCCAATGTATCCTTCTTGTTAGGTTTTTTGCGCATCATACCCTCCATATTGGTGTTGAGGTGAATTTGGATCTGAATTAGATTATTTTGGACTTGCATTATTATAAAAATACTTATATTCATATTGTGGGGAAGATGGAATCTAAACAACTAGACCCTACAATTGGTATCATAGTGATCAAGGTATCCATTAGGTGATACCTTGTGTCGCACTTACCATGTCCACATCTAAGCTTGAGATACCATGATTTGTAGTTAGTAATTATTATGCAATAACTAGGAAGACATTCTTTGTAATATCTTATTTTAACTATTTTAGAGCATTATAACTCTTGTCATGGTTTGTAAATTTATAAAATTTACAATAAATGATCTATAATATATGGATATATAACTGTAAAAGATGACACTTTGAAGTAGCATGTACAACTACTTTACAAATATGAAAAAAATCTATTTTATGTTTTGGACAATCATTCCTATGGTGTCCTCTCGACCGAATTCTATACATAATAAGCATAATTTAGGATTATCCTTCTCATGCATTTCTTCAATTTTTCTCATAAAATCACCTTGTATTGCTTCTAACTTAGAACCTACTACTATAAGGTCACCATAATCCTCTATTTGTTTCATTTTTATAGTATCAAACCTAACATCAACCTTAGTCAAGAATTAGGACTGCACAATATAAAATCTAATCTTTGGTCATATCCCTTCTACAAACCAAGAATCCTCATCCTTATCTTCTAAGATGAAATCTATTGTTTTCACAACATCAGAGAATCTACAATCATAGTCTTTGATCAATTCTTCATTATTTTTCCAAATATCCTTCAAGTTTTGAATATTCTAGCTTGTACATTTTTTCACCTTAAACTATATTATTAATATAAGTTTAAATTACACAAGGTAGATATTATTTATGTTTATTTTATAAATAAAATCTAAGTCTCATCTTGACAAATCCCCCATGAGTTTATATTTGTTAACATCATCTAATGTTACCCCTTTAAATTTATAATTAATAACGCAACTTACCAAGTATTTCTTGGGATATATAGACCCATCATATTGTATTAAATAAATAAACATACTTATATTGAATGACACAGTTTTCACACTTGTAGTTACTAACACACTTTTATGTATATTGATGACTGTGACTATAGGTGTATGTGCACTAGTGACTATGACTAAGGACTTATACACACTAATCTTTTTTGGTGTCTTAAAATGAAATCTCGACTCTTCTATCCTCTTTTACTCTATTCTATGATTTGTTTTTGTGCTTATATTTCAAAACTTATCTATAAAGGAATCAAATTACTTTTTATCCTCTTCTCCCACACGTATTTTGACAAATAATAAATTGGGATGGGGTGATGCATAATTTTGAAGTGAATTATATCTAATTTAAAATTATTCTAACTTTGAACTTGAACCTTATATATCTCTATATTCGAATCTAATTTCTTCCAAGGAAATTTACTTCTTAGGTCTAGATAAAATCCCTTTCATTAACTACGAGCTATTTCTTTCTTCTAACTATTATGTTACTAACCTACATTCTTCTTCCTACTCACTAAACTACGCATCCACATTATTTCTACTTATATCTTCCTCTTTATCAGTCCATTCCACATACTCTATGAATTATTTTATTTCACCA
>JARHVA010009803.1:20000-35000 GCA_037957365.1 Torreya grandis | reverse complement strand
ATGACAAAGACAAAGTGTGTATACATGCTTAGGTTTTGCATTTCCTTTACTCTAATAGTTTTATGAATCACTATAAAAATGGAGAGGGGGATGTGGACATTGGAATTTAATCAATAAGTTCTTTATTATGATTTTTCCTAACATGTTTACATTGCTTGTTCAATTTTCCATTCCAATAACTCACAATATTTAAGAAAGCCTTTAAAGTCTTGAAATTACTAAGAAAATATTTCATACTTCTCTATTTTATCCCTATTTATCCCTATTCAGAAGATACTTTACTATCTCTCTTATTTTATAAGCCTCTATCCTTTTAGGACAAGTTCAATATAGGCAGAGATGAGTATACTGTACACATGTCTAGTCGTAGAGACTTATCTCTTATGCTCTAACAAATATCTTTAAAAATTTCTTGTTTCTTAACCACTTTCCCATGCATATAAATAGGTGAGTTATCAAAAATATTTTAAATTTATCTCTATAAAATCACATCAAGAGTCACACTTGAATTCACCTAGCACACTCTTTTAAGTCACTTATTTTTCTGATTTTAAAATCATCTATTTTCTTAATAAAGATACCTATTGCAATTCTACTACTATTTTACAATCCTTTACTAAGCATAATTTTTTTTGTTAGGTTGAGGTCATGCCTTATCAATAATTATAATTTTTTATAGTTGGATTTATATGATATTCCATAAAGGGTTAACTACATCTACCTAAGGCCCTTCGGGATATGTAAGTAACACTCAATCAACAAGGCATTTTATAAGGATAGCTTGGCCATTCCCACTTTTCCCATTTATTCCCCATTTTGTGTTTGATATATTTGATTTGCTTGTGTAGGATTGAAGTTATGATTTTATAGGTATTTCATGAATAAATTCAATATTTACATAGAAATAGGTCACATATAGGTGCATGTGAACAAATCCACATTTTTAGATCTAAAGCACAACCTAACAAGAAAAAGTCATAGTAGATAGACAATAATGCACTACCTATGTTTGCCTCCTATGGACTTGTTTCGATAGACAATGAGCCACTATTTTATAATAGATATATGTTCACATGTTGGTTTATATATTCATATTCTAAAGAAATCCAATACATATTCAAACAAAATAGTTGAGAGGATAATTCTCTAACCCTAACCCTAGTTTATATTTTCAAAAAATTTAAAAATTATGTGAAATTGTTATATCTATGTATTTTAATATATTTTATCTTATATGTCATCACAAATCATATTTTAATATTCTATATTCTCATCTAGAGTTATGTTTTATTCATAATTAGTTATAGTGTAAACATCTATATATCTATCAAATTTTATATTCCATTCATTATCATAATATCTCTGTACTAGGATATTCCATTATCATCATATTGGCAATTTTAAACTTCACCATATTCACTTATATCAAATTCATCAAATTTCACTTTTATGAATTTAATAATCTTAAAATTTAGCTTCACCAAGTTTATCATCATAATATACAACTTTGGCAACTTGACCACCTTGAATAACTTGATTATTATTTACAGGGTCATCTTCATTAATGGATTCATATTGATCATTTATGTTGAAAAAATTACTCATATTTTATGATTTTTTAAAAATATTTATATCATCAACAACATGTCTCATCCTTGGATCATAATGGAATATGGACTACCATTTACCGTGCCTCCCTATATTAGGATATAAATTTTTTTACATAAAAATAATTACAATAGAGGTTAATACATTATATAAACTTACATATAAATAATTTCACACTATAAATAATACATGCACATGAAAAAATTTCCGTGGAAAAAGGACAAGGTATACATATTAAAATTTATGTAAATTACTTTATGATCACAATGTTTATGAAGTGTATATGACTTTGTCAACTCAAGGAAATCTCGAATAAATTCATGTGAATAAATACCAATTTGAGTGTGAATTTTTAAATATATATTATGAGTAAAATGGAACCATGTAATTTAAAATATATAACTCTTAAATAATCAAGTTTACCATTTATTCTATATTTCCAATATAATCCAATTTCCCTTAGACAAAATTCTCATCATTTGTACCTTATTGAATGCCATGTTCAAATAAAATGGTAAGTCTATGACAACAAGTGACCATTTTCTTGTCAAAATTTTACACATGTAAATATTTTACTCTTTACTATTATTATATTTATTGTGCACCTTTAGATAAGTTAACTCACATGGTTCAATTTTTTTATTAAGGCCAATTAGGTGTATTTAAAGTGTGAACATGTCCAATGATGCATTTAATGCTTAGCTGCCTACATGTTCCACCATATTTAAATGCCAGATTTAGTGTGGTTAATATAAAATAGATGAAAAACATGGACCTTGATGTAGATATTCTTCTGATCCTTTGTATTTTACAATGGTTGAGATATATTGTCTTATAATTGACACATTGAGTTTTATAAAGACACAACTACTAAATATTTGAGCAATCTTATTGGTTGCCATTTTAGTTTTTATATTCTCACATATATCCTATTTGATTTATTCTTAGGTTATTATTTTGTCATTTTTAGACCAAATCATATCATGGTACTATATTCGTGGAAGCCTACCTTCATAGCTTAGGATTTATCTTTTATGATTTTTTGGAGAAGTAACATATTTTTGTAATATATCATTTAAGCCATGTAAATCAAATTTTATGTAGATATATAAAAAATAAATGGGTAAAAATGACCCAATGGGAATCAAAACAAAAACTTCAATTCTTATAACATGTTTTTAGGACAAATTCCACACTTTTAGTAATTCACAATAAGTAATTAACTATAATATTTAGTTGTGGATTAGATCTGATAGCATTGGTTATGAATTTTTTTTGGTATATTTTATACATCAGACATTTTATTCACTTAAAGGGTTTATTTTAACTTATTGGGACCTTTTTGAGCTCATTTTTATTACATTTCCAAAATGCAATGGTGGTTTTTGTGTGCATTTTGAGACTCTTTTGGATATATTTTTTTCAAATACTAGAGGGTAGGACCCAATATAACATGTGTTTATACCCCCCACAATAAAATTTATATATTTATATCTCTCTAATTTTTTTCAATGAGCCATTGGATTTTAAAATTCACCTTTTTTCTCTCTCAAATTGTGAATGGTACCTAGTATGGACTCATTTCAAGGATTCTATTAAGAAAACTAGTGGTCTCTTTTTACATGTAACCTTTCTAGAAGAACTCCATATTTTTTGAACATGTTGTTAAAGTAGTAGATTTTAGGCCACTCATGTAAAAATTCCTTTACTTTTTGTATTTTTTGACACTTCAACATGATGATCATTCTTTGAAGCTTTTAGTACCCCCAGCATCAGTTGATTTTTGTGTTCAAAGTTGTGGATTTTGGGCCACTCTTATAGAATATTTTTTGGATTATTATGAGTTTATTCATAATATTGATAAGTTAGTGGTTAGTTTTCCCTGACACTTACACTCATGTCATTTATTCTGAGATAATTTAGGACATTTTTTTATGTGCCTCAATGCATTTCCTATGAGATATTATTTTCTAAAGATAAGCACCATTGTGTGCATTTGTGATTTCTTTTTTTTATCAGAATAATGATTTTGGTTTCATCACATGTACATGGGTATCATATTATGTCCTTTTTTATGTAACACACATGATGATTTTAGTATGTCTCATATTTTGATGGAATTGTTTAGTTTACTTCTTTGTATTTTTGACACCTTCCTTAACTGTAAGAACATATCCATGCTATTAGAGACATATGGTATTCCCAAAATCTATCATGATTCAAAATTACCCAAGGGTATCCATTTGTCATGGGTTCTAAATTATAATGGTATTTCAATCTGTTGAGTAGTTAATTTGTACCACTCATGTATTTATTGCAAGTATTTCACCAGGTGTTAGCTTACATTTTACATAATGTAAAATGAGTGGGGGTAAACCCACATTGTATAATTACAAGGATCCATACTATTTTATATTATTACTTATTTCAGTATTCACCATCATCTCCTCACAGACATACATTTATATACCCATCTTCTACCTAGTTTAACATTGAGGGGCATGGGTAATGATTTCATAGGTCATTGCTAACCTATTTATTGATATAATTATATTCTCTTGATATTTTTACATAGAATAATCATCAATCCTTGTTGTTGGGACCTATTTTCTAAGGATTATATGGATATTGATTTGTACCTTATACTTGCTTAGGTTTCACCAAAGCGGGGTGTTGGTGAAAATATTTAGTGTGTACCTTAAGGTTAAGTTCACTCAAGTATTTGGATTTTATACGAAGGGTAGTTATTGTGTTTTTTTATTATACACATGTCAAAGGATGAATTTAATGATTACCCTTATAAATATTCTACCTTTAGTATGGCCAATACGAAAAGAAATGAAAGTCCTTGACTTTTTTAATAAATACTCTTCTCCTCCTTTATATTTTACAATGGTTGATATACATTATTGTATTTTTAATAAATTTATTTTTATATACACACACAAATGTTGCATATTTGATAAATATTCTTAGTTGTCATTATATTTTTCCTCTTCTCACCTCTATCATGTATGAGTTATTCTTTAGTTCTTCTTCAATCTTGGTTACACCAGATGTTAACACCTACCAAATTTAATAATTATTACTCTCTTCATTATTTCATGTCATTTGAAAAATTAATATTCTAATTAAAAAAATGCAATTATATGAAAATATTTTTTAAATCTTATTGAAGATTCATATCCTTACACTATGTCCAATGCTTCTTATGGGACTATCCTTGCACTATTGTCATAAATATTCACTAAAATTGAACTCATATGTTCAAGATAAGTTTATCTATAAATGATTTATTTATATTAGGTGGGGGTGGCTTTTGTGGATGTTTACATCTCCAAACAATCATTTGGATCTCATAACTAGTATTATCTTATTAATATTTTTAAGCCATATAACCATTTATAAAGAATTTAAGTGTATAAACTACTTTGTGGAATATTTTTCAATAGGAATTTATAATAAAACATGTATTTAATTTTTTTAAAATTATAAACACACACTAATCATACATGTTATGTGTTTGTTATCAATATAAATACATAATAAGTTTTATGAACTTTTATTTTCCTATAACATTGTCCTCCAATTTTTATTTTTCACGTAGTATCTAAGGAAATTACTCTTGAATATATTTTAACATCTGTAAAAAATTTCTTAAATCATGCATCCTTACATTATTATATCACTTGATACATTATAGCCACTTCAAAAATCCATTTAAGGTATTCATTTATCAATGTGGGAAAGACATTCATCATGTGTAAAACTATACCTTTCATTTTAATATCATCGACCAAATATACTAATAGATAGACTTGAGTGTTCCTAAGGAGATATAAACTTAATTTTGTAATGTGAAAATTATATCTAAAATATTTATTTGATACTACTAAATCCTTGCTTTAGATATGACCTTTTAAGATAGCCATCCATTCTAAAAGAAAAGTTAATAATGTAAGTTACTCTAATGTTTCTCATTCAATTAGTTGAATTTTAATTGAAAGGAAAAAATAATATCAGCCCAACGTTTTTGAATTTGATATAGTTCCTTTAATAGATTAGACAAAATATTAAAGGATGGCTTCCCTCGATGGTATGCAAAATATATGTTGCATAAATAAAAAAGCTAATTGTAGTTTTTTAATTACATCTCTAACTCTAGCTAAAAAACACATGAATTACCTTAAAATATTTATGACAATTATGTGTTTTTAGGATTTTTATATTCCCACTAATCATGAATATAGGCTTAATAAAAGACCCATAATCATTATGTGTGAATAATCTCTAGCATATTTTAATTCACCAAATTAAATTTATCTATTGTAAATATCCATAGAGCACCTTATTTTATTTAAGATGTTTATTTTTTACATTAACCTTTAGAAATATTCTATAAATTTTAGTGTCTTTTTATCTACTATAAATTTTATTTCATATATAAACTACTACATTATGAAATATATGCATTAGATAAAAATATGTCAAAGTAATAAACCCTCCTGATATAGGAGATGCACAATATAGATAGTTTCTTCATCTTTTTTGGCATTTCAACATTTTCATTGATGTATATAATCCATGACCATTCTCTCCATAAAATACATGCTATTGTGAAGGATTAGTACCATTTCATAAGTGACATAATATTTAGAGGTTTTCTAGTATAAATATTTGCATCAAAATTAATTTTATTTTTAACATGTATTCATGTTGCATTCATAATATTATTCTATGACATTCATGTATGACATTTTTGAGATATTTAGACAACCTTACAAAAAAAAATTAACCATATATTATACATATAGACTTTCATTTTGTTGAAATACATACACATAAAAATAATTTATGAAACTATTATATAATGTGAACTAAGTGTGTGTGTGTGTGTGTGTGTGTGTGTGTGTGTGTGTGTGTGTGTGTGTGTGTGTGTGTGTGTGTGTGTGTGTGTGTGTGTGTGTGTGTGCGTGCGTGCATGTGTGCGTGTGTGCGTGTGTGCGTGTGTGCGTGTGTGCGTGTGTGCGTGCACACGTGTGCATGCGTGTGTGTGTGCATGTGCACATGCATGCACACATGTATGCATACATGCACATGCATTTATTCATGAATCTGTATATGGACTTGGGTGCACACACATGCATGTACACATAGACATGCACACACACATGCACATGTGCACATGCATGCACACATGTGTGCATAAATTTGCACATGTGCATGTGTGTGTGCACCCATGTGCATATGCACATGCATGTGCATGCATGCATGTATGCCCATGTGTGTGTGTGTGTGTGTGTGTGTGTGTGTGTGTGTGTGTGTGTGTGTGTGTGTGTGTGTGTGTGCGCATGTGTGCATGTGTGCGTGTGTGTGTGTGTGTGTGTGTGTGTGTGTGTGTGTGTGTGTGTGTGTGTGTGTGTGTGTGTGTGTGTGTGTGTGTGTGTGTGTGTGTGTGTGTGTGTGTGTGTGTGTGTGTGTGTGTGTGTGCGTGCGTGCGCATGTATGTGCATGCATGCATGCGTACATGTGTGGTGCGTGTGTGCATGGCGCGCGCGCTTGTGTGTGTGTGTGTGTGTGTGTGTGTGTGTGTGTGTGTGTGTGTGTGTGTGTGTGTGATATTTTTTATAATTTTAGCATATGATAAATACCTACACAAATATACATCCTATAAAATGATGAGTAATCCAACATAGTATACCATAACAAGTGGACCACCTTTCACCAATGGGTTTTTAAATGTCATACTTTTTAATCTATCTCATAGTGTTGTAAACTTATCAATTTATTATTAAATGTAGACATCCTTATTGTTTACTTGATTTCTACTAGGAATCAATATTGAAAACATTTTATGCTCCTTAAAAATATCAAACTATGGAGGAATATTATAATATGTGAAGAATATTATCCAAACATATAAGCTAGTTAAAATATTGGAAAAGGGGATAACATGATCCATTTGTAAATAAAAATTGCATTTTATGACCTCTATCCAAATGTTGTTGACCATAAATTCTCAATGTGCTTCATTGCATATGAATCCAAAGAAACATACTAAACTGTATCATGGCTTATATTATTTCAATGTAATGGAACTAACTCACCAAGTAGCTTGTAATTGATAAAATGCATGATTTTATTAACTATTTGAAAATATCAAAAGATATTATTTAGTATAGTATCACTTATAACTCCTTGTAAATATCATGGTAAATGCATTTGAAAAAACTCATAAAAGGATCATATTCCTTCCTAAATATAATGTAATGATATTTCCATTCATCACAATTGACCTAAAAAATCACTAAATTTTATGATTTTTTTTTTTGCTTCTTGATACAAAGAGGTAAGTATTTTATTTTTAGAAAACATAAACTAGTGTTTATTAGGCTAAATTAGAAACATGAAATAATAGTATAAATTAAACATAATATTTTATATATGTGTGTGTTATACTATCAAATAGAATTAAAAATCATTGTAATTTTTGTTTTCCCAACTAAACCTTTATATATATATATATATATATATATATATATATATATATATACATATATATATATATATATATATATATATACATATATATATACATATACATATACATATACATATACATATACATATACATATATATATATGTATATATATATATACACATACATATATATATATATATATATATATATATATACATATATATATATATATACGTATATGTATGTATATATATAAATGTATATATATATACATATATATACATATATACACATACATATACGTATATATATATATATATATGTATATACATATATATACGTATATATATATATACATATATATACATATATACATATACATATACATATACATATATATACGTATATATATGTATACATACATATATATACATATATATATATATACACACACACACACATATATATACTTATATATATACGTATGTATATATATACGTATATATATATATGTATATATGTATATACGTATATATATATATACATGTACATATATGTACATATATACGTATATATATGTATATATATACATATATATATGTAAATGTATATGTATATATATATATATATATATATGTATGTATATGTATATGTATACATATATATATGTGTGTGTGTGTGTGTGTGTGTGTGTGTGTGTGTGTGTGTGTGTGTGTGTGTGTGTGTGTGTGTGTAGGAATGCTATACTATCAAATAAAATTAAAAATCATTGTAATTTTTTTTCCCAACTAAATGCTAATTTAAAGTCCATGCAATAACTCAAATTTTCATTTTTTTATTTGTTAAAATTTTTCTTCAAGCTAGTCAACATTGTTTCTAACCTAACAAAAGGAAATTAATTTGTATAAAGCATGATCAAGTCCATTATTGTCTTATAAAAAACAAAGGTATTTAATTGAGGTTAAAAATTCCTATTGATACTATTAGTAAATTACTTTAACCAATCAATAATTATATTGGAGTGTAATAGTATACTAGAAGAACATTCTTACACTCAAATATGATTAAATAAACTATGGACATACTTAAATAACTAATACCATCGTTTAGCTTTAATAGAATGCATTTACTTGACATAAAATAATTTGCGTTATGACCATGTATGGAAGTTAATCTATAATTGAGTGTATATGTCATCATCAAAAATATTTAAAATAAACTTAAAAAAATAAATATAAAAAATAAAAAAATTCAATTCACAATAGAAGAATCATCATACAAATATTTTGCATTCAATGATTTACATAACTATGTGAACAACAAGTCTTAAGCTTCAAATTTATTTATAAAATCAATACATTGAAATATATTTGACATTCCTTCATAAATAAATGTTATGTGAAGCCTATTGCCATCAATTTGAGTTACCTACTAATGTCATCAAGACTTGAACTAGGATTACTTCCCTCATGGCTTTAAAATTTATAACATTTAATGAATTTATCCATATAATTTTAATTAAGCAAAAGTACATTTTGGATTATTTATATTGACTAACATTACCACATATGTGGATATTACATCACTTAGAGTCACCTCCAATTTTTACATCACACAATAATCAAGTCCACACCATTTTAATTAAATCTATACATTCAACCATCCCATAATTTCATATAGTAATAACTTGCTATATTTAACATTTTCTATTATATGGTCTAATTTTATTGAGATAAAGAATGAATAATAATAAAACAACCCCTTAATATTTAATCATGTTATTGATGTTTCAACAATCATGCTTCTGTTTTGCAAATTTTCAACCTAAATAATTTCATTAAGACCTTTGTTTCTTCATCTTTGTTATGCCAAACATTAAAATAATTTTTTTATAATTTATACAGTGAACTTGTTCATTTATTTAATGAAAGACAATGTCATATAAAATATTCTCATTTATTAGAGTTCCATCTTATGGCATATTATCAATATCTTCCTTAGTATTTTATGACTTAATATACATATTGAAAATAAAAATAAAACAAATAATAAGTAATCTAACTCAACATCAAGGATTATATTCAATAAATTATTTTGAATATTTAAAATAACTCAATGATAATGAGGTCAATCAACAATATAAACTATCATTAACAAAATTAATAATAAAATCATTGAAACTAACAGTCACATTATATTTTAATCCTCAACATGCTTTAAAATATCAATCCAAATATCAAACAATTTCTTAATTGAGTCTACAACTCCTATCTCTTATGCTCATCTACTAAAATAATTATAACTTTATTTCTTTGAACTTAACAAAATTGAAAACATTAAAATATTCATACTCACCTGTGCCCTTCTAAAACTTAAAATAATATTCAAATTAAGGACTAGAAAATATAATATGTTACTTCATTCTATTATGTTATCAATACAATTCTAATAAAATGAAATCAATTGTATAAAGTTTCTATAAGCTACCTTATAAATTTTATCTCTTAAAATTAACACCGATATAATGAGAAAATATTATTATATCTAATTCAAAACACAAATCTATCTTTTAAAATACAACACACAAATAATCATTCAAATAATAGCTTCATTGATCATAATGAAAAGATCACACCATTTATTCAATAATTCATTCATATACATTTATACTTATAGAAAAAATAAATAATATGTATCTAGATTTTATATTGACATCATACAAGAATGTTAGAACCACTTTATAACTAATCAACATAGAAATTTAATGTTTCCATCTTCAAACAACTCATTAAACTCAAGAAAAAGACTATATACATAATTGTATTTACTATAATAAAATGAAACATTAATTTATATAACATCTTTACATTAAATAAAAACATAATAAGAAGCCAAATACATGAAGAGAATAAGCACTCAAAACATATTCTAATGAGTAGCATGTAAATAGCTCACCCATTCTACCCAATGAGCCCCCCAATCCATGGCCATAGACTACCCCATCCATTAGTTAGATCTGGACTTCAACAATAGGGTTTTTAAAAGGGCGAATTGATAGTAGAGATTATGAGCTTTGAAATCAAGGACATAAAATAATGAAAAGTAAATGACTTAATGATGATTTCATGAATGAAAAGTAATTATGATTACTATTAGTATTATCATTCAACCATGTGAAATAATCCATTTGTCTTCCTCAAATGAAATGATGATTATTTTATCTATTGACTTGAAATGATATAAACATGTATATACCATATAGGTATTTAATAATAAAATAGTACCAAAGATATTAAAAACTACTTATATTCTCAATAATTATCATCCTGAAACAATTGACATCAACAATCCAAATAATATTGACATAAAAAAATGTCATGACACAAAAAGAGTCACCAAAATGTAGACAAAATGAGAAAGATACCAACTTAGAGTTTACATATTAACCCTTATAGAAAAATCAATCAAATTTTAGTAGATAGAAACTTAATTTGGATATTCAATGAAAAACCTATACTTGTACATATCCATTTGAATAAAAAAACATGGTTACAAAAACCCTAATTAAATACAAAATAAACACCTAAAACCATCTCATAATTGCATATAAATGTCTATCAATAAAATAAAGTCTATTTCTTTTCCATAGTCATGATAACAATCCATCATTGAAAACATGATAAATATTAGTGGTCAAATAAATAACTAAAAACCCATTCTTTTAGTAATAAAAGTAAACCATATGCAAATCCATAAGCCAAAGGATTGCTTGAAATAAGTTTGATAATCCATTCAAACATATTCCACAACAATATTCAACATAAAAAACAACACATATAAAGTACCCAACCCATGCTTTGAATCATAGGAAAAATACTCTAAAGTATATCCATAAGAATATATTAGACTATACATCACCCATAAAATTATGGGTTCATCCTAAAGTCTATAGACTTCACCATGAACCTATAATGGTTCAATTGTCTTCTAGTTATACTTCATTTTCAGAGAATAAAAAGTAACTATTATACTATAATAAAATGTAGATAAAAACAAAACCACTTAATTTTTTAATGTATAAAAATGTATAAAAATATTGTTGCCTTTGAGAAAAACAATAATTATTTTCCACTTTGTACCCATCTGAGCCCTCACAAACTCTATTGATTATTATTAAAGCCTATAGTGGTCCTGTATTATTTCCATGAATAATTTACAATTTGGCCCAATAAACCACCATAATTTTCACCCAAAATGATAAAAAAAACTAAAAATCACAAACTAGTCCCATTAGGCCTTCAATGGCCTTCACAAAAACATTTCGCAGAGTTTGTCTAGGGTTTGACCAACTGATCTTGCCACATAAAAAAAATGAATACAAAATTACTTTGAAGCTACTTGATAATCCAACATTAGGATTTGCGTCATCATAACCTAATTCTAAATGAAGTCAAAACCAAAAGTTCAAATTAATATGATTAAGAAAAAAACTAATGAAGACCACATGATGTAATCATGGTCCCCCTCAAGCATTAAATAATCAAGTCACCAAAAATGGTTAAAACACCAAGTCAAAGCCATAATAAATAAAATCTAATCAAAAAATTCACTTAAATCCAATGCACATTTACCATGCATTAACTATAACTTCATGTAAACCATGCATTGAATATAACTTCAAGCTTTACATAGTCTCTCAACTTTCCAACAAAGCCTTAATAAGTAAAGCTAAGTTTACAATGTGTCCACTCGATGTCAAATAAAAAAAGCATGAATTTAAATACTAGAAAAATCATGAGGTGAGGCCAAGAAAAAAAAACATATTCAAAGACTTAAATATAAAATGAATTTATTCATCAACCAAATTATTAAGTGAAAAAAATAGTTAAGAAGGACCAAGCAAGATAAAGCTTAGAATATCATGACTCAAAATATCATTAACTCATTGTTTCCTTTTATTTTACCCTTTATTTTTAGCACCAAAACTAATATAGCTCATTTTATTTTTCATATTCCTGTAATCATCATAATGATACATCAATAATATTTGAATTGGAAACCAATGTAAAACATGACGACTAATTTTAAATTGAATCTACATCGATCAATTCTATAACAAACTAAATTAAATGATCCATGGGACAACATATCATTATACTATATCGAAACAAAGTATCAATAACATCCAAGTAATAGATCAATAACTACTAACATAGATATTAAATATGCTAAGTATTAAACACATGTGTAACCAATAGGGTTATAGACATAAACTATATCATGTAGAATGGGGTCATGACATTCCATCGGCAATAATATAATACCCAACATTGATGTTCTAGATTGTCTAGTTATAGATAAAGGAGTTTAAGTTAATTTTAAAGAAATCCCCTCTTCAATTTCCCCATGATTATTATCCAAAGGTTATTAATCATCATCAAATTAATATTGTAAATAATCATTATCATAATGATCATGATCATCATGAACAATGTAAAATAAATGGTCTACCATATTTTGAATCCCAATGGCCTTTATCACTAGAATATATTCATGAGAAGTTTGAGGAAAAGGTATTTATTTTGTTTTAGTGTTATGACACTTATTTTTATTAAATTATTCAAAGATTATCCCTATAATTTGTTGTGATGTTATTAGGATGAATTTCATATTTAGGATAGTGCATAAAGAAGATGTACTTTGTATTTTTTTCGTTGAGGTGGAGATTGAAAATCTATTAAGATTTAATAACATGATTAATTTTTATATAGGTTTAAATATTTTAAACCTATTATAGCATATTAGTTTCTTTTGTAGGAAATATATTCCCATAATATTTGTTGTTACTCATGATTATTCTGAGTTATTTGATCATATTTTATAGGAGTTTGTTATGCTACCTCCATGGCTATATAATAGACTTTTTTTTGTTCTCATGAATATATGAAAACATAATGTTATTAATATGTGTTTAATCTCTCTATGTAGTTTGTATTCATCTCTCAAATTTGCCAACAATATGGTATCAAAGTGTCATTCATTTCTAAACATAATGGTAGATTAATTTATTTTCAAGGGTAACTAAAGTATTTTTGGTTGTCCCATTGATGAATTCATTTGTTGATAATGGTTTATATTAGCATATTACTATAGTGACTCTTAATTTTGTCTAGCTTGATCTATAAGTCTTCTACTTGTATTGGATTAAACTCAAGAAACAAATATTCATTGCATCTCTTTTTTATGAGAAAATACAATGGTGTATAAATTATAACAATCTAAAAATGTTGACTTGACTACTAGAAATTCAAATGGTATAATGGACAAGGTTTCATAATAACCAACTCTAGCACCTTTAAAAGTCATTGTGGATCATGGTTCACCTTGCACATATAGGCTCTTCAATCAAGAGAGGTATGTTCATCAAATTATCAGAGGTGGAAATGTTATTGATGTGATCCTATGCAGGTGTCAAAATATTTATATTGGACTTCTTTTTATAGCTACAACTACATGGTTATTATTTGAAATGTCTAGATATGCTTTACTATCACTTTTTGTGAATGTGCTCCTACTTTTAATTGTTATATTATTTCTCTAGTAAAATTATGTAGCTCTCCTCAAGAGACCACCCCCACATCTACTTGAATTGGGATTGTCATAATAAATAGTAAATAGTGTTGCAGTATCAATGTGTGTAAGGATTAATTATTCACTAGCAGTAACACATGATATTTCCCTTGGAAAAGATTTAAATCTTAGGTGGTTTCATACTTATGACATGCATTTTGGTGATCTAATTACATTCAATCTTGTTTTCCATCCTTACCATGCTATACATGTAATTCCATGTAGTCCACGTGCATCCTTTCTCAGATGGTTATTTCCATGAGTTTTTCTATTTTATGTT
>JARHVA010009803.1:0-10000 GCA_037957365.1 Torreya grandis | reverse complement strand
TAAAACCCCATGTTTTTTATTAACCAAGAGCTGGATTATTTTCACTTAGGTATGATATTTGAATATATTTTACATTTTTTAAAAACATGAACTAAAATAAATGATTTCGACTCATTCTATGTTGGAATAAAAACCTTGACCTATTCGCTATTTTTTAGTATATGAAATATTCTTATTAGTTAATGAATGTTTGTAGAACTAAATTAACTATTATTTTGTATGATTGAATCATTTTTTTGAAAAGCTTACTATTGCCTTACTGTCCTTACACTTAATTTTTTAAGTGGATAGGAAATTGATTTTGTCATTCTATGGGTTCATTGTGATGAGATATTAGTGTTAATGAATAAGATTTATTTTGAGGTACCCTATAACACTTATATTGTAAGGTACTCAGATGATATATGCATTTTATCTATTTCATTTTTGCCTTAGATGATAGTATTCAATAGGGAAGGAAATAAATTGTTAAGTAAAGAACAAGTTAAGATTAGAAGAGAGTTTGTTATACTCTTTAATTATTTAGACCATCATACACTTGTCAAATGTATTGTGGTGTTACTTTGTATGAGTTATTTTGGCATAGATTATCCTATTTATTTTGGAGGTTTATAGTATAATTCATAGATAATGCATTAGTTGTGAAAAATCTCATAGTAGTAGGAATTATGAGACCGCCAAATTTCACTCTATGAGGTAATAAATTAGCTTGAATTATTTTTATTTCCTTTTTGAGCTTGCTATTTGGAATTGGATTAAATTATAGAATACTACCCAAAATAAAATTCACATAGATACCTTTAACATGCTTGTTACACCCTTTCCAGTGTAGGGTTTATGATATAGTTCACCTTTTATCTGATTATCTTTATCACCTACGTAAAGTGATTTGATCACTAATGATAATCCAAGATGGAATTAAGGATGATAAAGTCAAAGTTGTTAATTTTATTTGTAATGCATTAATATTATAATTTAATTTACCTCTTTAAAGGTTGCCCTGTTTCTAAACTTAATACCTATATGGTAGTATAATTGTTTCCTTGTGCATATGACCTTTGTATTATATATGATAAAACTATCCATCAATAGAAGATTATTCAAACTACTTGTATCAATCTTAATCATTTGATATTAAGATTTGGAAGTGTGGAATATTGTACGAAAATAATATCTTTGCATTTCTTACAGTATTTTATATTGTGGTCATAATAGACATCCTTATATTAATGATATTATACTAACATCAGGTTATTAAATCATGTTATGCAAGTTATTTATGTTATCCTCCTTCTTTTTGGTCTTCAAATTGAGGTACTTGGATTTATTGTTTTTATATATTAATATATATATATATATATATATATGAACTTAATCTTGTGTACACTTTATTTTTCAAAAAATCAAGTGTAGAGGGTTGATTACACACACAGACACACACACACACACAACCCCCCCAACCCCCACACACACACACCCACCCACCCACACCGCCGCCCAAGATAATATTGGAGTTATTCACATTTCCATATTCACTTATGGATAAGTCTTCAATTTATGTTATTGTAACTCAATACCACCCCTTATTAATAAAGGATGTTGATCCAATTGTATTCTATTTGATATTATAATCATGAATGCTATTTGATAATTGGAAAGTTAATAAATACTTTATTATTAACTTGTGATTATTTGAAAACAACCAAAAAAAAGAGGTTACTAGAAGGACTTCTAGGTTGAAACTTTAAATCTCAATCTGTTAACTAATTTTGTCAAATTACTATTTTAGATGCATGGTTTATCATCTTCAGACCATGTGAAATCAACATGTGATTTGGTAGCTGACTATTTATATTTATAGCCTATAGCTAGCTTAGTTCATGAAGCTACTAATGACCTAATGGAAAAATTGATCATTTAATAAGTTATTATTCATGTGGCTATTGAAATCATTACTATTTCTTAACATAAAGGAGTTGAAATACCCATTTAGTGCAAGAACCCTAAGGTCAGGGATTTATTCATATAATCTTGACCGGGTACCACTATTATTGGTGGTTCATCATATTTTTTTTATTCATTTTATATTGGGTGATAGCCCCAAATGGATGGGTTCTTGATTATATAATAATATTGTTAGGGATGTTATGTTCATTTTCAGTGTGCGCATTATTGCATGGTGAACATTAAATAACTCATGTCGTAAAATAAGAATGTGGTTATCTAACTCCCAATGATAATCACTTCCCATAAGATGGAGCTATATGTGATATCATGCCATTCGCCGAGTGAAGGAGTATGGGTGCAATGACCCCTAGGACTATGGGTCATGGTATAATGATCTAATGGGGGTAGAACTAGAATTGGTCTTCCCTTGTATGATTATAAAGGTTATATGTTATTTTGAAGAAATTATGCCCCATAATCTTGGCAGCGATCTAGTGGCATCTTCTAGCTAATTTGAAATTATTGTAAAGCTTGCATAATAAAAAACTTGGTGCGATGATTCTTTTGTTCTTATTTTATGACCTATCATGCTTATTGTGGTACTCTCTTATTATCATATTTGTATGTTTAACAAATGGCCATTAAGATAATTATCTACTATGTTAAGTCCTATCCTTTTGATCTTAGACCTAGAATTTGAATTAAATTAGACACTAACTATGACATTAAGGATACCTGAGGCATGAACAAATCCTTCTAGCCTCTTGAATCACCAAGCCATAACTACATAGTGTAATTAGATACTTAATTAGGGATAAGGATCTCTAGGTGGTCTGATAGGGAAGATGATTTCCTTATATAAGGTTTGGAGGTTATCAGTGTGGACTCACATATTAATACCCCTCGAATGGTATACCATTGTCATGGAAAAATAGTTCTCTATGGAATCCTCTAGCGGTGTTTATCCTTACATAAGTGTCTATGTGACCCAATCTATTTATGGGTTGTCTACTCATCTTTTTACAAACCAAAGATGATGTGTCGTGCATAGTGCGGTTTTATAGTAGGTTCTACACATAGTTTTGTTATGTACTCCATATAATAATTCTTAAATTATTTTTGGGTTGTTTCATTTGGTATCAGAGCTTGTGTTATAAATATTATTGATAATATTATTTATTTTCTCAGTCACTAAAAATCAATATCTTTATTAATTCACTTTACAATAGGATCAATTTATACTTATTGTTAGGTTCATTCTAGTTGTTACTCCAAGAAATGTTTAAAAATTACAATTTATCTATAATGTTATTATGTGTTTATCAAAAATAAGGTAAGAGCCAGATCTAGTGGTGTTCATATTGAGTAAATATAAAGTAATGGGTGGCTTGATATGTAGGAATAAGTCTTCAATAGGGCTTTAACAACTTCAGAATCCATTCAAGGCAAGATTAGAAAATAGGAACGTAGATTGAATAATATCGATAATGTTTTCCTAAAGATTTTCCCCAATATTAAATTGGTTAAGAAAATGGACCTAGGATACAAGAGTGGGTGTTGATTATGGTTGATCTAAACATCAAAGAGATCAAGAAGTTATATGTAGTTATTGAAGGTAATGGGTTTTAAAAGTTTGAATTTTTACGATAGCGATTGCTATCTACCTTAACCTTGGTTGGGTTAACCCTTCCAAATTTTGGTTATATCCAAGCAACCTTCACTAGTTGACCATTGACTTGTATGGGTGAGTCAATGGGAGATAAGTAATAAAGACTTCACTATTATAAGTAAAGGAAATAGTGTTTGGTACATATTGATGGGTTCTATGGGCAAACTATCACTAGGTGCTTGTAATGTTATGACCCAAGGAATAAATACTAAGGGTTTAACTCAAACTTAGAAGTCAAAATTGGGTACGAGGAGCTGATCTAATAGGGTAAGTCAAGTTGAGATTGAGCTCTCTACTTATAAAGTAATTGTCTTGAGACATTGAGAAAAAACAAAGCATGAATGGTTGTGATAAATATTGTTGGTCTTATAGATAACATGGTTGTAATTTATTATTCAGTAAACCTACTATCTAGTTTAAATTGTTAAAAAGAGCTCAAATGTTGGAATTATAAAACTAGTATGCCATTTTTTATTGATGGTTGTAAGTGGAGTAAGAATGTCTTTATGGGTTTAAGTTTCTCATAATTGATCAAGGCTGTTACAAAATAATTATGACTTTCAGATACATGATAGTAGACCTTGGTGAAGGTAATTTTGAGCTATTGTGTGTATGCAACTATTTTATTCATAGTTATATATATATATATATATATATATATATATATATATATATATATATATATATATATATATATCTGTATATATATATATATATATATGTATATATATATATATATATGTATGTATATATATATGTATATATGTATGTATATATATATGTATATATGTATGTATATATATATATATGTATATATATATATATGTATATATGTATGTATATATATATGTATGTATATATATATACATATATATATATATGTATAGATATATATGTATATATATATATGTATATATGTATATATATATATGTATATATGTATATATATATATATATACATACATATATATGTATGTATATATATATACATATATACATATATATATATATATATATACATACATATATACATATATACATATATATATATATACATATATATATACATATATACATATATATATATATATATATATACATATATACATATATACATATATACATATACATATACATATATACATATATATATATATATATATATATATATATATATATATATATATATATATATATATATATATATATATAATCAATCTAGTTGTTTGAATTATGCCATAATGAAATATGAAACATATCAAGGGCTAATCCTTACCCTTTTTATAAAAAAAACACTATGAATTATTGTGGACAAATAGAAATTTTCATATAACTATATTTTATTGACAACTGTAAAAAGTAATTATAAGTTCTTACTTGGGTTATGTGTCACTATACATGATAATATCAAATTTATTTTATCTACATTGTGTTATGGAATTGTGTAGCTTGTTGTCAAGATAATATTACAGTTATTCACATTTCCATATTGACTTATGAATAAGGCTTGAATTGATGTTATTGTAACTCAATACCACCTCTTATTAATAAAGGATGTTGATCCAATTGTATTCTATTTGATATTATAATCATGAATGCTATTTGGTAATTGGAAAGTTAATAAATAATTTATTATTGACTTGTGATTGTATGAAATCAACCAAGAAAAAGAGGTTACTAGAAGGACTTCTAGGTTGAAACTTCAAATCTCAATGTGTTAACTAATTCTATCAAATTACTATTTTAGATGCAAGGTTTATCATCTTGAGACCATGTGAAATCAATATGCGATTTGGTAGCTGGCTATTTATATTTATAGCCTATAGCTATCCTAGTTCATGAAGCTAGTAATGACCTAATGGAAAAATTGGTCATTTAATAAGTTATTGTTCATGTGCCTATTTAAATCATTACTATTTATTAATATAAAGGAGTTGAAATAACCATTTAGTGCAAGAACCCTAAGGTCAGGGATTTATTCATATAATCTTGACCCGGTACCACTATTATTGGTGGTTCATCATATTTTTTTATATTCATTTTATATTGGGTGATAGCCCCAAATGGATGGGTTCTCGCTTATATAATAATATCGTTAGGGATGTTATGTTCATTTTCAGTGTGTGCAATATTGTATGGTGAACATTAAATAATTCATGGTGGAAAATAAGAATGTGGTTATCTAACTCCCAATGATAATAACTTCCCATATAATGGAGTTATATGTGATATCATGTCATTCACCAAGTGAAGAAGTATGGGTGCAATGATCCCTATGACTATGGATCATGGTATAATGATCTAATGAGGGTAGATCTAGAACTGGTCTTCCCTTGTATGATTATAAAGGTTATTTGTTATTTTTAATAAATTATGCCCCTTTATCTTGGCAGTGATCCAGTGGCATCTTCTAGCTAATTTGAAATTATTGTAAAGCTTGCATAAGAAATAAAACTTGGTATGATGATTCTTTTGTTCTTATTTTATGACCTATCATGCTTATTGTGGTACTCTCTTATTGTCATATTTCTATGTTTAACAAATGTCTAGTAAGATAATTATCTACTATGTTAAGTCTTATCCTTTTGATCTTAGACCTAGTATTTGAATTAAATTAGACACTGACTATGACATTAAGGATACCCGAGGCATGAACAAATTCTTATAGCCTCTTGAATCACCAAGCCATAACTACATAGTGTAATTAGATGCTTAGATAGGGATAAGGATCTCTAGGTGGTCTGATAGGGAAGATGATTTCCTTCTATAAGTTTTGGAGGTTATTAGTGTGGACTCACATATTAATACCCCTTGAATGGTATACCATTATACTGGAAAAATTATTCTCTATGGAATCATCTAATGGTGTCTATCCTTACATAAGTGTCTATGTGACCCAATCTATTTATGGGTTGTCTACTCATCTTTGTAAAAACCTAAGATGATGTGTCATGCATAGTAAGGTTGTGTAGTAGGTTCTACACATAGTTTTGTTATGTACTCCATATAATAATTCCTAAATTGTTTTTGGGTTGTTTTATTTGGTATCAGAGCTTGTGTTATAAATATATCAATAATATTGTTTAATTTCTCAGTCACTAAAAATCAATATCAATATTAATTCACTTTACAATAGGATCAATTTATACTTATTGTTAGGTTCATTCTAGTTTCTACTCCAAGAAATGTTTAAAAATTACAATTTGTCTAAAATGTTATTATGTGTTTTCAAAATAAGGAAAGAGCTAGATCTAGTGGTGCTCATATTGAGTAAATCTAAGGTAATGGGTGGCCTGATATGTAGGAAGAAGTCCTCAATAGGGCTTTAATAACTTGAGAAGCCATTCAAGGCAAGATTAGAAAATAGGAACATATATTGAATAATATCGATAATGTTTTCCTAAAGATTTTCCCCAATATTAAATTGGTTAAGAAAATGGACCTAGGATACAAGAGAGGGTGTTGATTATGGTTGATCTAAACATCAAAGAGATCAAGAAGTTCTATGTGGTTATTGAAGGTAATGGTTTTTAAAAGTTTGAATTTTTATGATGGCCATTATTATCTACCTTAGCCTTGGTTGGGTTAACCCTTCCAAATTTTGGTTGCATCCAAGCAAGCTTCACTAGTTGACCATTGACTTGTATGGGTGAGTCAATGGGATATAAGTAATAAAGACTTCACTATTATAATTAAAGGAAATAGTGTTTGGTATATATTGACGGGTTCTATAGGAAAAATATCACTAGGTGCTTGGAATGCTATGACCCAATGAATACTAAGGGTTTAAATCAAACTTGGAAGTCAAAATTGGGTACGAGGAGCTGATCTAATAGGGTAAGTCAAGTTAATAATGAGCTCTCTACTTATAAAGTAAGTGTCTTGAGACCTTGAGAAAAAACAAAGCATGAATGATTGTGATAAATATTATTGGTCTTATAGATAAGATGGTTATAGTTTATTATTCAGTAAACCTAATGTCCAGTTTAAATTGTTAAAAAGAGCTCAAATGTTGGAATTATAAAACTAGTATGCCACTTTTTTATTGATGGTTGTAAGTGGAGTAAGAATGTCTCTATGGGTTTAAGTTTTTCATAGTTGATCAAGGCTGTTACAAAATAAGTATGACTTTGGGATACATGATAGTAGACCTTGGTGAAGGTAATTTTGATCTATTGTGTGTATGCAACTATTTTATTCATAGTTATATATATCAGTCTAGTTGATTGAATTATGCCATAATGAAATATGAGACATATCAAGGGCTAATCCTTACCCTTTTTATAAAAAAATACTATGAATTATTTTGGACAAATATAAAATTTCATATAAATATATTTTATTGACAACTGGGGAAAGTAATTATAAGTTCTTACTTGGGTTATGTGTCATTATAGATGACTAGTTACAACCATGCAAAACATTTAAGTAATATGTGTAATGCTTGGGGAACACTCTTTTGTCCCAAGTTGTCAAGTTATAAAAAATATTGGGTAGGTTTTATTGGTTGAAAATTCTTTTATGGTTCACTAATTACAACTACTAGTAATCTAAAAATGAATAAGCACTATGTACAATAATATTGAGGTGCTAGAAATTTATGAATTTCAGCTAAATTTAATGGTTATGGGAAACTATAATTCCAATGAAAATAATATGATATTCACTTGGAACCTTGGTTAAGTTCATCCTTTTCCAAAATTATGTTACATCAAAGCAAGCATTAGTAGTCAACCTTGGACTTGTTAAAACAAGTCAATTGGAAAGATAGTGACAAAAGCTTGTTGTTGGAATCAAGAAACAATGCTTGGTGATCATTGATAGATTTCATGGTTGAGCCATATTTTTATGTTGATTTATAATATTTCTAGGAGGTCTAAGGGTGTAACTCAATCTTGGAGGGCTTAGTGGGTTGAATGTGACTTATTTTCTTGCACAAGTGAGAAAGTTTTTGAAATCTCTTATCATTAATGAGTATCGTGAGTTATCTAATCCATGAGGGACAAACATTTTTGGTAACTTATTTAAACCCATTGATAAAGATTAATGTGCCTTTTTGGAACACACACATCTTTAAAAGAAGGTGATTGTGGACTCAAGATCCATGAAACTGAGCATGATGTAATATGATGGATACTTTATGTCTTTTGGGTTGGCATCTAGACATCAGCTAGACCGATGGGAATCATAGACCCATGTGATTCACTTACCAATGTGCTTAATTGGTGTGATATGATAATACCTTGGCATAAATTATAAAACATCTGGATCAACATGTGTGTCATAGTATTGCGGTTCTTTCAGTTCATGTAAAATAGTTGTATGTTGTGTAAACCTTTTAAATTTTGTTGATTATTTGAAACCATGTAAATTTGTAATTTATTTATTATGTATGACTATAATTAACTTGTGAAATTACACATTTTCTACTTGATATCAAAAAATTTATACATATGATTTGATGATGTAAATATGGGACATGTGAATGGTGATAATTTACTAGTGTAAGGCATATATCACTTCTGAAATTAGCCATGTGAACCTTATTTTTTCTCCATGTTTTACACTTTTTTGTATGATTATTTCATATACATGTCATGGAATAAGTGTGACCTTGAATTATTAACATGTTAATATGATGTAATGTGATCATAAACCACTTTGTGATGTGGCTTCCCTTCTTAGAATTATCCTCTATTAAATTAAATCTACTAGGGTATATTGAATGTAGTGTGTGGTGTGATCCCACATCATTGCTCTAGTAATGAACATTGATGAAAGTATGAGGCTTATCATGAAAATAAACAATATCCATGATAATTATATTGGGTACAATCTAGGGATTGGAGTATCACATAGGCTAAAAATCCACTTCTTCCCTTTGCACAAATGGCCACCTGATTCATTCAGGTTGTGTAACATGAGTGCCATAAGTTGGCCATTAGATATTCATGAATAGTGGTCACCTTGTGGATTGAGTTATGATTTAACCACCTCTTATAGGTTTATTTAAAAATAACCTTATGAAATTCATTGATGTAGCCTTGTGAATCACTAATCAGTCCTACAAATTAGACTTTTATGTAAAAGCAACAAGACCAAACTTGTTAAAGTATAGAAACATATTGGCTGATAAAATCAAATGTGCTATGAATGAGGAAATGGCTTATTTACCTAAAAATAATCTTATAGAATGAACATTCTAATTTAAAGGTTTATGTTGACTAGTAAGTATAAACATGTTGTGAATAAAGTATTATTTTGTGTATACCTAAAATCTATATTCTGATTTGTTTAAGTATGAATGGATTATATGTTGATCTTATGCTCAAAAAGAGCAATCTAAAGACCTGATCAGGTAGATTTTAGAATTTTAAGTACTTT
>JARHVA010009802.1:185000-264654 GCA_037957365.1 Torreya grandis | reverse complement strand
GAATGAGTATTGTGGAAATGGTATCCACATGTTGTGAAAACCTCACTAACATGGCATTATGGGGACTTTCCCATTCTTGGAAACTATGATGCCCTAATCATGACTTTACCTTGTCAGGGTTTTGGAAAAGTATATTTTAGTTATTTTATATGGGTTTGGAAGGTTTTCCAAAACAAAGATAGAAATTTGAGGAAAATATGAAAAGAAGAAGAATTATAAAGAACATAGTAGTTTTGTGTTCAAGTTCATTTTTCAATAATTAAATTTTAATTTGTATTCACAGTTCTTATTCATTCTTATTTTATTTATGTTTTGTATTAATTGGATTGAGAAACTTAGAGTCTAGGGAATGTATATAATTTAGAATGGGAGTTATGCAAAACCCTAAGGTTGTTCAAAACTCCCACTCACCTTTCTTTTTCTCTTGATAGTCCCTCCATACATATAGTGCATTTATTTATTTTATTTTCTTGAATAATGAAAAAAATGGGGTTTAGAACATATTTTTGGTTGTGATTTTTATTTCAATGAGGAAACTTAATAGATTTATATAGGTTTTATTCATCTCACCGTTAAATGGAATTATAGATGAATGAAAAAATTAATATATCGATGGATGTTTATTTTTTAAATGTTCATGTTTCTTGTGAAATCATTGACTATATTGTGTTGTTGTACTCTATGTATCTATGTGGTGTTATATTTTGTGTCAAAAATCCTAACCCTTTTGTGTAATAATTACCTTATTTACACCTAACTATTATATAGTTTTATTTCATTTAGCTTTTTTTTTGAGGAATTATAGATGAATGAAATAATTAATATATCAATGGATGTTTATTTTTTAAATATTCATGTTTCTTGTAAAATCATTGAATATATTGTGTTATTATATTATATGCATCTACGTGGTGTTGTATTTTGTGTCACAAATTCTAACCCTTTTGTGTAATAATTATCTTACTTACACCTTATTATTATATGATTTTATTTCATTTATCTTTTTTTTAGGAAAAATTGTAATGTCATGGATGATGGATGGGGTGGTAATTGTAACAAATGGTTGGGATCATAATACTCTCTAATGTTTTAGTGATTACATATAGATATTATTAATTAAATTTATGAAATAGTTTGAAATTGGTTTTGATATTTGCATTGATGGTTCAGTTATCATCTTCATCACTTTTTGTCATAAATTGGTTATTAAAGGAAATTAAACTCATTATTTTGTTAGATAATGGTAAAATATTAATTCCAAATGAGAGTATGAGGCACATTAACTTGTGTAAATTCTATTCAATTTAATATTTCTATACATGAATTAATTGTATTCATTCCTACTCTATGTTGTATAGTCACTTAAGTTTCCAAAAGTAAGTTTAAGGAATTTTAAGTATGTATTTCATGTATGTATTTGTAGAGGGTATAACACTATTTTCAGTCTGATTAATTATAGTTTGGTTTAGCCCCTATTATACAAATTTTCAACAATCAAAATAATTTTAATGTATATAATTATTTGAAATATGTTGAAACTTTTCATTGAGTCATATAGTGAATTTTGGTCATGTTTAAGGTTGTCTCATAATTTTAGTATTTTAGCACTTTATATAAATTTTAATGAATATTTTAATGGTGGTTATTAGTAAATTACTCAACCTTAAACTATATGAGTTAATAGATTAATAATTTACATCAATTAAAATATATTATATATTTTAGGGTTGAATACATTTTTTGTTTTAAATATATTATTTATTACACATTATGAATACCTAGTTTTGGGTTATGCATTTCCTAGTATGGCACTATTAACATAAGCTTATTTAGTTTAGAGAATTTTAATATATCTATTTAGACTATGGCATTCATATCTCTATTATAATTGAGAATGGTGATAGATTATCATTTCAATATATGATGATCATTAAGTTTGATTGGTTCTTCACTATCCCTGGATAGTAATGTTAGATCTATATAATGAGTTTTGCTTTCCATTTTCATTATGATAGGTAATCATAAGATTAATCTTTATTTTCATAATTACATACTTTTTTGATCTAGTATGTTTGATTAGATCATTCATAAAAAAAAATTATCCAACATAATTATCATTAATTGAACTCTATGATCTAAGTAATATGTTTTGAAAGTAATGTATATATAGATTAATTTTGTTTGCAATATGGTTGTTAGTCCTACACCAAGGAAGTATGGACAAACTATTTTTTAATTTTATTCATTTGGATTAAGGAATATATTATTATTAAGTATTATAAATTGTCATAGGGTTAATTTTTATGAGTTAATTTATTGGTAAAATTTTATTTATCCCTATAGGATTGTGTTATAGGTCCATAAAATGTTAAGTATGGAAATGACTTATACGGTATTATGTGTTTTTCACTTTATTACATAAAATTGGGCTTATTCATCTTTTTAGATACTCACCTATTATTAATTTTTACTAGGAATGGAAATCAATTCATAGTATTCATTATTACTCAGTTAACCGAGCTCTTGTTTATTTGAATATTGTTGAAGTAATCACCTTGAAGTGCATAGTTGAATGAATGGAAAATCTAAGATATATTTCCCATATGTAATTGTTGACATGGTATTTTAACTAATAATAAATAATCAATTTATTTGAATTCAAGAGTAGAAATTATGTGCTAAGTTCCTTATTTTAATTTATCTTTAAAAAAATTAGTATTACAATTAAAATGGATTAATTAGTCTATTTTTATTTAAATTCAATGATGGAACTTCTTGTTAGTTATAAATATATATTTGAATATTAGATTACTAAACATACAAATAGTTTATTTCATGGTTTATATTTTGAGAATGGTATATCATATTACACATATTATTGATGAAATTAAAATGTTTACTATATATAATTTGTCTCTTTATATGAGATAGTTAATATGTTCTTAAGTAATTGAATGTTCATTTGAGCATGTTAGGATTTTTACTAGATGGATCATTATTAAAATTTTACACTATGATATTGTAGTACCCTCAAGTGATACTCCAAAATAAAATACAAATGATTTATTTTGAGAGAATAAAACATGATAGTAATAAGAAAAAATCTAAACACATTCACACACTTACACATTTTATCAATAAAATCTCACAAAAAACCCATAATTAATCATATCATATTAATATAGGTAGGATACATATGTTATGATAACACTTGCATGTACCATGTTATAATTGTGGCATCTATGATTTATTATCCCCTAACATAAAAAAAATATTTGGGTTTCTCTAAGGTTAAAATGAATCTCACCATTAAATTCCAAACATTTAAAAACATATAAAATGTACATGAATTCATCCAGGTATGGTGTGAGATGAGAATACTTAATTAGTTATCATCTTTATGTTATTTTCATAGAAACATATATATTACCCATGTCATAATGTTTCTCTATATAAATTTAAATTTAGTCTTAACATTTACTCATTCGTCTATTCTCATGACTTGATAAGAATATTATTAAGTGATACATATGACACATCACCACTTAGATTTCACTTAACACTCAGTAAGGGTTTTTAGTTCTAAAGAAATTTATTTTTATTGTCTTATTACTAATAGGTATGTTGAGTTGGCATCTTTAAGCCTACAAAATTAAGGACTTGGGACCCATACCCTACTCAAAATGATATTGATTAGAATTATTCAAATCCATATGGCTCAATTTTAAGTATTTGCATCACTTGTGTTTAATTTTATGGGCATCCACATTATGAGGGTCTGATCTAGACGATGACTACTACTTATTACATTATTTCATAGCCATAATGTCCAAGTTTGGCCATAGTTAGCCTATGGCACATGTCATGTGTTGCATATTTTCATGAAATTTAAATTAAGTTATAATTCCATATTTTACATTTTCATGCCTTCATAGTGCTTGCATTTAAACTTATGATCCATACAAGTTCTAAAAATAAAAATTCCTCACTTAGTTACATGCAACACATTTTTCAACAATTGCATTCCCATGAGTTGTGGAGAATTTAACACAAAAAGTTATGGATGTGGGGTTAAAACATAAATAATACCATCCATATGCCATGTTTTTGTATCCTTATAACCTAACATTTACTCAAAATTTAAAGGGTTGTGAACCTTGTGAGGATGTGAGGCACTCCATCTCATAATGTGTCATTATTTCATGCTCTCTCACACTCACAAATCATCAAGGCAATTCATTTAAAATAAAAGGATTGTAATGTTATGAGATATTTGAAAGAAGACACATGGAAAAATTCAAAAATTATTTTATGGGGAATGATTTTAAATTGATGGCCTAAGGAATTTAAATAAATAAATATTTCCAAAAATTTGAGAAAGTGTAGCTAGGACAAAAACTACATCTAAATCAATTAAAATCATCATCTCACATCTTTCTATTTAAATATCTCCCGACATGGGTTGTCCATAAAGAAGCTTGTATGAGTTAAAAAATTTAACTAAGGAATTTATTGAAGGTCCTTCCAATTTAAATAATTTATAGGATATAAGAGGGACATATTAAATATGTTTGAATCCAATTATATTGCATTCATTGTACATGATTAGTTTTATAAGGATCACTTATAAAAGATATTTATCAAATTTTATTAATTTATATATTATATTTAATTATTGGATATATACATATAAACCTTTTTGATATGAGGACCATTAAATTTGGTAAAGAATAGAGATTTTTATATCTCATGTAGAATATGAGCTGGGCCAACATACTTTACATAATGCAAAACCAAATATATATAGGTCTCCTTTCTCCTTAGCCAATATTTATTTATTTATATGGAAATTATTTATTCACATGTAAATTTAGGACTATAAACATAATTTATTAAGTTATCATAAATGAATGAGTCCTTTATTTATAAACAAGCAGATATTGATGTAGTAAAATTTAATAAAAATTTCATAAAAAGGGAAATATAGATAAAACTACATTTTTTAATTATCATTTTAGCATAATGATGATCTGAGTTTAATTTTTCATATTCATTCAAAGACATCCTTATGATTTTAATTAAAAAAACACAATGTTAGAAATTATTTCATATGATTAACTTATCTAATAAATAGAAATTTACTACAATTTATCCTCCTTTATTAATATTATATAAACATAAATAAGATTATAGATGTGTGCATCATGATTCTAGTGCTTCTTACTCATTAGATGTATTTATAATTCACAAATTACTACTAGATGAAAGGATGATTTGGTTCCATATTACACTTAGCTAACCTCATGGGGAGTGCATATTGTTAATAAGGGATTATTGAAGAGTCCTTTGAATCATTTGTCACATATTATATATATAACCCATTATTTTCTAACCCAACATTATTATCTAAACTAATACTAAAAAACTATTTCATTTCATTCAGAATTATGACTTACTAAATCAGATTTCAAGAGGAATGTTTTTATATGGCTCCATCTATTAAATAATATGTAACAAATAGATTAAAACCTAACCATTAAATCATAATCAAATAAACAAATATATATATACATATATATATATATATATATATATATTCAAAAAAATGAAACAAAGTTAAATATTCAATGCTGTAAAATATCACAAAATTTTTTTATATACCCAAAACACAAAATAGTTTTAGATCCGGCATTATCAAGGCATGTAATACATGTCTAATAATTAATAGGCTTACATATAATGGAGACATTTAATTTAATGAGAGATAATATCCCCCAAAGACATCATTATATGAATTAATTACCTCTCACACACCCTAGCAATGTCATATATTATATGTAGCTAATAATGTTAGTAAAATTGGCATACCTACCAAATTCAAGGATCTATTATTCAATGCACCCAAAAAAATAATACAAAATTTAAAATAAAAATAAGAAGAAAAATCAAATAAATTTAAATAGAATAGTCTAGAAAATATATTTTGAAATGTAAACGTATAATAGGATATTAAGAATGAAATTAAGATCCACATATCATAAAAATAAACATCATCCTTTAATAAGAGAATAAAATAAAACACATTCATAATGTAATGTTTAAAAAAAAATCATAGGTTTTAATGCAGCCAAAACATCAACAAATAAAAAGGTTAATCACCAACACTTTTTAGGTTATTACCTTATACACACCAATATGTTGTTAAATTTTATTATTTATTGTTGGGGATCAACCAACAAACTTGATTACTTTTATGTAAGCAACTAAACACAGAATTAAACCAGAATAATAAGTAACTAGAATTAGAAATAGCAAAGAATAAGAGATACAAGAAACCACCCTGAAAACTTGTATTAAACTCTTCCATAAGGAAATACAATGAAGAAAATCACACTTTCTTCTCACACCTCTCAGATGTACAGATCTCTTTCCCTAAAGAGTTTTCTCTCTCAATTACAATCAATTCCAAAAACCTGGATTGATACACATATACAATAAATGTCTTGTACTATTATTTCTTACCATAAGCTATGAAGATCTAACCCTATTATATAATATTAGGATTCATGAGAATGCATTCTCCACCATTAGATATACCTCTTAATCAAGGGTTCAAATCAGTCCTACCAAAAATAGAAACGCAGACTCAATACCAACAGTTAATCTAATCATGCAAAAAATCTATTCATCCACAAAAATAGACTTTCTAGAGGCACAGGTAACTAACATTGGTCCCTACATGTCTATACATGAATGAAATCGACCAATCCATAACCGATGCCGGTAGCTCCCAATTGACCCCTTACCGATGTCGATCGCTCCTGACTAACACTGACGACTGTGTAACTCTAGAAACCTGCAATTTACTCATTTGGTGAAGCTTTTAGCTCCACAACTCAAAAATCTTCCACTTGGAGATAAAAAGCTGCACCAGTACCTGTATAACAACATCTTCTAGCTTCTCCATCTTCAAACTCAATCTTGAAGACCAACAAAAGTTGAATGAAGATTCAACTTCTCCTTTGTTACCGGCTTTGTTAACATATCAGTAGGGTTCTTATCTGTATGGATCTTTTCCAAATTCAACTCACCATCCTCCAATACCTATCTAATGAAGTGGTACCTAAGCTATATATGTTTGGTTCTTGAATGAAAGGCTGAATTCTTAGCCAAATGAATTACACTCTGACTATCACTGTATAATCTACAACTCTCTTGTTCCTTTCCTAACTCTTCCATGAACTGTGTCATCCATATCATCTCTTTGCTAGCCTCTATGACTGCAATGTATTCTGCCTTTGTAGCAGACAAGGCAACAACCTTTTGCAACTTTGAAATCTAGCTAACTGCCATTCCACCAACAGTGAAAAAATATCCTGTGGTGCTTCTCCTACCATCTAAGTCTCCTGTCGTATCTGCATCTACATATCCATGTAGAGAAGTGTTTGACCCTCCATAACATAAATGCCTACTGCTGGTCCCTCTCAGATATCTGAGAATCCACTGAACTGCTTTCCAGTGTTCCTTCCATAGATTGGCCATATACTTACTGACAACTCCCACTTCTTGAGAAATATCCGGTTTAGTACATACCATTACATACATTAAGCTCCCAACTGCGGAAGCATATGGAAATTTCCTCATGTACTCTACCTCATCATGTGAATTAGGACACTGTTCTTTACTCAACTTGAAGTGTCTAGCCATAGGTGTGCTTACCATTTTTGCATCCTGCATATTGAACCATTTCAACACCTTGTTCACATAATCCTCTTGAGACAAAATCAACCTGTGATTTTTCCTGTCTCTCTTAATACTCATGCCAATTATTTCTTTGCTACTCCCAAATCCTTCATGGCAAATGTGTGAGCTAATTTCACCTTAATCTCAGAGATATCCTGCATGTGTGAACTTGTAACAAGCATATCACCTACATACAACAATAAGATAAAATATCTACCATTATCCAATCTCTTAAAATAAACACAATGATTAGATTGACATCTACTATAGCCATGCTCAGTCATAAACCTATCAAATCTCAAATACCATTGTCTAGGAGCTCGCTTGAGACCATACAAGCTTTTTTTCAACCTGCACACAAGCTTCTCTTTACCTTTGACCTTAAACCCTTCCAACTGATCCATATATATTTCTTCATCCAAATCTCCATGAAGAAATGCTGTCTTAACATCAAGCTGCTCAAGATGCAAATCTTCAATAGCAACTAAAGACAATACAGTCTGAATAGAAGTCATTTTTACTACAGGAGAAAAAATTTCACCAAAATCAATACCTGGTTTCTGTGCAAATCCTTCCACTACCAACCTAGCCTTATATCTCATCTGTCCATTCTCTCCTTCCTTTAACCTATAGATCCATCTATTTTTTAGTGTTCTCTTTCCCACTGTTAAAGTCAACTAAATCCCATGTTTGGTTCTCTTTCAAGGAATTAATTTCCTCATTCATGCCAAGCTCCCACTGATTCTTGGATTCTACCTATATTGCTTCATCAAAACTCTCTAGTTCTCCACCATCAGTAAGCAATAAATAGAATAATGAAGGGGAATATCAAATTGGATGTTTACTTACCCTTTTTGACCTCCTGATGGGCATTTGAGACTCATTCACAACATGCTATCCACCCAAATTTTATGATAGTGACTGACCTCGGTCACCTCCAAGCTTGTAACTAACTGATGTCAATTTTACATGACCGACATTGGTTACTTCCTAACCGACGTCAGTCACTTTTTGACCGATGTCAGTTCTTGTATTACCAACATCGGTTACTACCTGACTAACATCGATCTCTGTGTTTTTGTGTCTATGATTATTCTTTCCCACGAGCACATTTTGGATCATCACCTCATCCAATTCAACATTGCTCTGCTCAAAATTGTTTAGCTTCTTGAGCTGATCACTGTACATCACTTTTTCATTAAAAACAACATCACAGCTCCTAATTATTTTGTTAGTTCCTAGATTCCAAAACCGGAATCCAAAATCTCTAGAGCCATAACCAATAAATGTGCACCTCATAGACTTAGCATCTAGCTTCTTTCTATTTTCCTTATCAATGTGCACAAAAGCTTCAGAACCAAAAACTTTGAGAAATGAAAGATCTACCTTTTTACCTATCCATGACTCTTCTAGAATTCCACCATCTAAAGCTATAGAGGGTCCTCTATTAATTAGGTAAACTACAGTATCTATAGCTTCTACCCAAAATTGTAAGGGCAAACCAACATGCAATCTCATACTCCGTGCATGCTCCAATATTGTTCTGTTCATCTTTTTAGCAACACCATTTTGCTGAGGTGTTCTTGGAACCATCCTTTGCCTACGTATTCCATTCATATAACAATACCAGTTGAAATTATAGCTACAGAACTCACCACCATTGTCAGATCTAAGGCACTTTAATCTCATACCTGTTTCATTCTCAACCAAAGCTTTCCAAATCTTAAAAGTGTCAAAAACATTAGATTTCTTCCTTATGCAATAAACCCATACCTTTCTTGTAGCATCATCAATGAAAGAAACATAATACTATGATCCTCCAATAGAAGCAACATGAGCTGGTCCCCACACGTCTGTGTAAACAAGCTCCAACTTGTGCTTCTTTTTTGTTGACCTAGTCTTGAGAAAACTCACTCTCTTCTATTTCCCAAAAATATAGTGCTCACAAAAATCTAGATCTATGCTTTTCAAATCTAAAAGCTTACCTTTTGACTTAAGAATAGTCATTCCCTTCTCACTCATGTGGCCAAGCCTTTGATGCCACAACTTTGCATCTACATCTGAAGTAGATAATACAGAAGGAGAATTATCAGTAATACAATTACATAAACAGAGAGTACCTACTCTCTTACCTCTGGCCAATACAAGTGCACCCTTGGAAACCTTCCAAGATTCAGCTATGAGAGTCACTATGCAACCCTCATCCCCCAACTTTCCTGTAAAAATTAGATTCCTCTTCAGGATGGGAACATGCATGACATCTCTCAACACCCATGTGTTGCCATTCTGCATTTTCAGCTACACTTTTCCTTTGCCAACAATTTTAAAAGGCTCATCATCCCCTAAATAAACTATTCCAAAATCTTCATGGACATAGTCACTAAAATATTCTCTATTTGGGGTTGCATGGAAAGAGGCACCAGAATCTAAAACCCAAGATTCTATATTATTATGCAAAGAGAATATAATAGCATCTTATGAAACAATACCTACAACTTTTGCTTCTTCTTTACCTTCATGCTGATTGTCTTCTTTAGGTTTTAACCAGCAATCTTTCCTTGCATGCCCTATCTTTTCACAATTCCAGCAAGTTATCTTCCTGCCATTTCTAGATTTGGATCTACTTCTCATCTTTGACTTAGACCTTGATCTCCCTTGCTTGCTCTTCTCTTTTTGCCTTCCCATACTTTCAAAACTTAAAGCATTCCCTAATGTTTCCTCTATGCTTTTCCTATGATTTTTTTCATTCAATATTACACTAACAACATCTTCTACTTTTAAAATATTTGAAGCAGATTAGTATTACTAACTGCCATTACCAAGCTATGCTAGCTTTCAGGTAAAGAGCATAAAATTAATAGATCTTTAATTTTATCATCAAAAACTATTTTGACTAAATTTAATTGATTTACAATTCCATGGAAATCATTTAGATGACTAGATATAGATCCACCTTCCTACATTTGCAAATTAAATAACTGCTTCATAAGATATACTTTATTTGAAGCTGAGGGTTTTTTATATAAATTTTCTAAAGTAGTCATTAAATCTACCATTGACTTTGCCTATGATAAATTAGATATCACAGTAGATGCCAGACTCAATCTTATAGATCCAAGAGCCTTTCTATCAAGAACTTCATATTCTTCATCTTCCATGTCTGTGGGCTTCTTTGAAACCCCACCTAATGGTAAGTATAGATCTTTCTGATACAAATAATCTTCTATCTACATTTTCCATAATTGGTAATTCTTGCCATTAAACTTCTCCATTCTCAGTTTACTTTCTTCTACCATTGCTTCTCCCACTCAAACAGAAACCCCTGTGAGTGACCTATAATCAACAAACACTAACTAGATCTGAAACACCTGTTAGTCAACCTGAGCTCTGATACCACTCATTGGGGATCAACCAACAAACTTGATTACTTTTATGTAAGCAACTAAACATAGAATTAAACCAGAATAATAAGTAACTAGAATCATAAACAACAAAGAATAAGAGATACAAGAAACCACCCTAAAAACTTGTATTAAACTCTTCCAAAAGGAAATAAAATGAAGAAAATCACACTTTCTTCTCACACCTCTTAGATATACAGATCTCTTTCCCTCAAGAGTTTTCTCTCTCAATTACAATCAATTCCAACAACTTGGATTGATACACATATACAATAAATGTCTTGTACTATTCTTTCTTACCATAAGCTATGAAGATCTAACCCTATTATATAATATTAGGATTCATGAGCATGCATTCTCCACCATTAGATATACCTCTTAATCAAGGGTTCAAATCAGTCCTGCCAAAAATAGAAACGTGGACTCAATACTAATAGTTAATCTAATCATGCAAACAATCTGTTCATCCACAAAAATAGACTTTCTGGATGCACAGGTAACCGGCGTCAGTCCCTACCTATCTGCACATGACCAATGTTGGCCAATCCATAACCGACATTGGCAGCTCCCAGTCGACCCCTGACCGACGTTGGTCACTCCTGACTGATGCCGATGACTGTGTAACTCTAGCAACCTGCAATTTACTCATTTGGTGAAGCTTTTAGCTCCACAACTCAACATTTATAATACTTTTTCTTGTAAAAAAAAATATCCTCCTTACCTCTTAATACTTCCCTTTATATTATATACTCATCTAAAATATTATTAATTTTATATTATCTCTTCTTACTAAAAATATGTTTGTAATCAATAATGCATAAGTATTTGTTTCTTATGATTCTATTTATGTCAACTACACCATATCTCTGAGTCCAATCATTATTGTCCAAGGAAAAGAATAAAAATGGGCACTATTTATTTCTTCACCCACTCATGGATTAAATTTTTTATTTATAAATCTTCAACTCTTCTCATTTATTATTTTTACCATTAGCCATGGCCTTTTTCCTACACAAAGCTAGTTTATTTTTTCATTAGGATGCAAGTATTTCATTCTTGTCTTTAATGAATCACTTTTTATATTTACCACATTCACCTCTTGGTGATCCTAAAACATGTCCTTTTTTATTTCATTCTCCTTTATTAATGACCATGAGCTCATTTAACTAATCCATATTAAAATAAAAATTATCAAATTAAATTCACCAACTATCTAAAATATCAAGGCATTGTGTATCTCATTATGTGTAAGGTGGTTATCCTATTTTTGAGATACCTCTACATAATTTTAAATCAAATAAAACATCAATGGATGATGTTAATATCCCATAGAAAATCAAACCAACATCATTATAATTTTTTTTCATACCATCTACACAAAAAATAATATTCATCACATATATATGATTTAATAAGATGAATCTAGAATCCTGACAATCAATAACATTTAAATAAAATAATAGTCCATAATAACATACTCATTTAAATTTATAATTTAACCACAATATCATCATGTAGAATATAAACATAATATTCCATAAAGAAATAAATTTTTCAATTTTAATATGATCTCATAATTACATACAAAAGCACATATGTATCTATGTGTATCTCAACACATAATAGTTTTTGGCTTAGTATATAATTTTTTTAAATAAAAATAAAATCAAATACATAAGTAAAAAATGCAAAATGATAATTACTAAGGTGAATCCCATGGTTAAAGGATATGGTTCTTGAGGTGGGGAATTAAAGATATTCCATATCCATGGATTAAGTTATGATATGGAAAAATGATTATTTAAAAACATAATTAGTAATAATTTAATTTTTTTAATAAGGATTTTTATAATTTTAAAGGATAAATTAACATAATGAACTCTAAATTAACCTTATAAATATTATAAACATCTTGGTGGCATCATGAGGAAATGTTATCTATATGATTTTTATTTTAGTTATATATTTAATATTAATTATTTCTAATAGTTATAAAGTCAAATATGGATTATTACTTTTGGTATTTTTTTGTAATTTATTCATAGATATTTTTCAATAGATGAAAAATTAAAATAGAAAGTTTATTTTTAATCATAATAATTTTGCATTGAATGAGATATACAAGTAATTGAATTAATAACCATTTACAATATCATTTATTATTGTTTATGAGACCAAACCATGTTATAATTTGCCTCTGATAATTAGATGAGTGTGATTACCCAAGGAATTAGATTTAATTTTTGGAACCAACAATGTAAACACGCCTTGTGGATGATCATATATTAGAAAAAGCTTATATTATCTTGAATTTTTTTACTTTTTAAGTTTAAAGTTTTTATGTTATGACATTTGGTATCATATCGCAGGGTCTAACTCTAGGAATCTTTTGGGAAAACTCTTTAATCTAAATGTCAACCTATGTATATTAAGATGGGGACATAAATTGGAAAAGTTGGAAATTATAATAAGCATGATTAAATTAGTAGATCTAGTAGGAGAGTCAATAAAAATAATAGTAATGAACCTCCTCTAGAGATAGATATGAAAAATATTGATACTAATTCCAACCAGAATAATGTTGATAATATAGTGAGGAATGATGACATTCTTATTTAAATTTTCTCTAGGCTCCAAAGCATAAAAGATAATGTGGATTTCCATAGTCAAATATTGGCCAATATTTAAGTTCATGGTGAGAATGGCAAAGAAAAGGAACACATGTATGTATATGGTTAACAACATAAACCACATGTTTCCATTTATCATATCACCAAAGAGATCAAGAAGTTCCAACCTCAAACTTATCTTAGAATAAAATATGGTGATGTTGTTAAGGCATGGATGGTAAGTCTAAAATGTATTTTACCTTGTAGAATATGATTTCAAATTTCAAAAATAAAATTGGGGCCTACCAATTGGTGGGAGATGCATATGTATGGTGGAACCATCTATGTGCCCTTAATGGGTATTATCACATGACCTTTACTTGGGATACTTTTGATAACAATTTTAATAACATGTACCTAAATTCTACCTAAAAATAATATAAAATTATAGAGTCCCAATTTTTTAAATAAGGTTCCATGACTATAAAATAATACGATAAAATGTTAATCATTATCTTACATTATGAAAACTATACACATGATGAGGAGATGAAAGTAATGAAGTTTAATTTGGTATTGTGGGAAATTTCAATGCATGATTTAAAATATTACTAAACCTAATCCTTGGGTTTTGTAGATCAAATATTCTCACTTGGTATAAGAGAATTAGAAGTCTTTTCTTAGGGAAATATAAGAGTTTAGGAACAATACATTGTAATCAAGCATAGGAACTGTAATTCTTGTAATGGAAAGAGATTTTAAATTTTAAATAAAAAGGGTATTTTTTAAATTTTAATTATATAAGGTAAATAAATTAAACCAAAGGCCCCAAGATTTAAAATAATTATAGTAAAAACAATGGGAACCATAATCAACCTCAAGGTAATTCCCATTGACTAGCTGTTAGAGCTAATATTGTGTATTTTCATCCATAAAGAAAGGTTTTATAATATTAATGTGGTGAAACATTCTAACATAAATATTTCCCCTCGATATAAAATAATAAACCAAAAAATCATTGGTCTATGATGCATTATAAAATTAGAATGTGTACATTCAGTCCACCCTGTTTGAAACTAGAGATATAATTTATAGTTTTAATTTAGATAATTTAGTTTATTTTATTATGGAAAATATTTTAATTTTAACTTTTGTTTCTTGAAAATTTAATACTAATACATATAGTTTAATATAAGTATGGGAGGTAGATTTTGGTATAGGAAAAACAATTTCCATGTTAGAGTGCTTGGGGAAAAAATTTGATATTGATGTTTTTAGACCAAGATGAACTTATTTTTACCACCTTTTGGGTCATATCACATTGTTTTTGGTATGATTTAATTGAATAAAAATAAATCTCATCTTGATTATTTCATAATAAATGTTCAATGTCTTGATGACATGGAAAATTAGGTGGAAATCTATGGTGTTAAGATACCCATAGATTGTAAAAATCTTTCATCCTTGAAACTAAAAATTATATTCCATAAAGGGTGTATGATTTACATTGTGAAAATGAATTAAATTTATAAAGATAAAGAAAATATTATAATAGATTACCCAATCTTATGTAAAATTGAGGATGTGTTTTGTGAATAATTGTCATGTTTTCTACCAAAAAGAAAATTTTATTTTTATCAAGATATTGTACCTAAATCTACACATAAATACGTGTATCAATATCAAATGAATGTGGTAGACTTGTAGGAATTAAAATTTTAGTTGAGAAAACTCATGAATAAAGGTTTGATCCATCCAAGTGTATCACATTATGGAGTGTTGTCTTGATAAAAATAAGGAGCAATATTTGAGACTTTGTATTGATTATAGAATGTTGAACAAATTCAAAATTAAGAAAAATCATCATGTCCCTAGGTTAAATTATATCTTTGATCAAATTAATGATTTTGTTGTATTTTTTAAAATTGATCTTTCATTGCAATATTATTAACTCTACATCAAAGATGAATATGTGCATGGAAAAATATTTCAAATAAGGTATGGTCATTATGAATTTACCATCATACATTTAGATTGAATAATGTAACTATTAGATTTATGAAATTAATGAATAGTGTATTCACCTATATATTGTATCACTTCATGTTAGTGTTATTGGATTATATTATTATTTATTCTAAGAGTGAAATTAAACATGAAAAATATTTACACTTAGTATTGAAAAGAATAATGTAACATAAATTATGTAGTAAGGATCATAAATTTTATGAATATATAATTCATTATTTGAAGAACATAATTTACAAATAAAGGTTTTTGGTTGATCTTGCTAAGATAAAATTCATTAAGCAATGCCCTACTCTAATAAATGTACATGAAGTGATAAGATTCACCAGTTTAGTTGGATATTATAGAAGTTTTATTGAATATTTTAATATAAACATTAAATAAATCACTTCATTACATTAAAATGGAAACAAGTTTACTTGGAATCATTAGTGTGAGGAATAATTCTAAAAGTTTAAATAATTATTAAATTTCACCCAGATTCTTGTCATTCTAAATCCTAATGGGAATTTTGATATTTGGGAAGATGCATGTGTTACAAGTATTTGGGTTGTTTTCACCCAAGATGGAATTCTTTTTTCATATGAATATCTTACACTAAAGGCACATGATAAAAAATTATCCCACCCATGATATTGAATTGGAATTTATTTTTAATTCACTTAAATAAATAAATCATTTATCTCTTAAAAATCATTTTAAGGTGAAATTTGATCATGATATCCTTACACACTTATTTTCTCAAGATTATCTAAACGTAAGGAAACATATATTACTAGAGTTCATCATGAATTTTGTTACAAACATTGATTACATTAATGGAAATTAAATAGAGTTGTTGATGCCCATTGTAGTAAGACTTACTTTAATACACTTTTTATTTTACAATCTAATTTTAGTATTTATTTTATAGAACATTAGGTTAAAAATGGTGTTTTTAAGGAATTTATATAGAATTATCCAAGGGAGAAATAATTTTTTTTTAAAAAGTAATCCTTGGATTCAGATGGACTAATGAGGTTTCAAAACATAATTTTTGTCCTAAATTCTATAAACTTGAGAGAGAAATTGATAAAATAAATGCATACTACACATGATTTTTCTCACTTATGTGTCATATAAATGACATGAAATCAATGGATTCTATTTATAGTTGAGTGTGAATAAACACGTGTCTAATTTTAATGAAAATGTATTATGAAACTAGCCAAGACAACTAGAATAATGTTATAAAATAAAAGGCAAATGAAATTAAAATAGAAAAATATTAATTTTAGAGTATCAAACCACAAAATTAGAAACAAGAGTTGATAAGTGGGGAAACCATCAAATAGAGAAAACCCCTACATTATAATATAATGTTTGTAAATAATTGATCTCTAAGTAAAATATCAAATAGAAGACAAGATAAAAGTATAAGAGTGGCCTCAAGACAAAAGAGGCATCACAATATTTCTTTCTAAGAGAGGAGGATAGGTCTCTTTAAATAGATTAAAATTAAGTATGAGGGAGTTATAAAAATCTCATCATGACCTTACAAGGACTCCTTAGTGTGTGTCAAATGTCCCATACCCAATAAAGAGTGGGGGAGTATATGAAATGTGGGGGGAGGAGTTACTTGTGAAAATATCTACACAAATCATATAAAAGGAAAAAGAGGTGAGAGAAACCTCATTAAATCCAAGATAAAATGTATTATTATGATAATGAATGCACACCTAAAAGAGACCTAGGATAAGCCTAAAAGACTAAATGAACCTAAATAAGTTTAGTATTCAACACTCACCCCTTAATCTTAAATTACAGTTAAAAAAGTTGAGAAACCCTTTTACAAACAAGGAAGGGAGTTTAAATTACATAATACCCCCATTAATAGAAATTTCCTTCAAGAGTAATTAAAAAAAATAGAGAATAAAAAGGAAGAGAATGTGTTACCAAAAGTCATAAGGATGAATATGTGATTAATAATAGAGAAAAAACCTCTTAGAACAAGAAGGTTAATCTGTAATGGAATAAAGACCAATAAGGAGCAAAAATTATTCATAAAATCATACAAAATAAATAAGCTAACACCATTATTAATGTTAAGTAAACAATATGCCATAAAAAGTATGATCTACATACATAATATAATAAAAGTAGATGTACAACAAGAAAAATAAACAAAATAGTAATTACATCTCAAATTTCAAAATCATGCACAAAAATAAGATACTAAAAAATAGATCTAATCAATTCATATTTTTTTTACAAAAAATAATGAATGCACAAAAAGATTGAGTTTATTAAAAAGGATACAAAGAAGATGTGTCACTTGGAAAAAATATTATACAAGAATAAATTGAATAAGTTTCATAAAAAGACACATCAAACTCTCTATAAATATATTATCATTAAGTATCCAAATTATTTTAACCTTATAATTAGGTGTTATAATCATTTTATAAAACTTTAAAGTGTTATTAGTGTATTTACCACAAGAGTTGCATAGATGAAATATCAAAAAATAGAAATATGATACCCATGTTTACCACAACGATTGAAATTATTATCATGTTTAACCAAATAATGAGAATTATTATCATTATAATAAAAATAACTCCTTTAGTGTGGAGGAAAATATGATATAAAATTTACATTAGAAGTAGTTGAAGCATTAAAAATAAAACCTTTATAATTTGCATTAGATTTTAGTAAAAGAGTCTAAATAATACCATTTTCACAATTACCAAGACCACCACTTGAGTAACCCATATATTACCTGATTTTAAATTTTAGTAGGAGAGTTCAAAGGATTTTTTTTTTAGATGTAATTTGAAGCTAATCATTAGATACATGATCATGTGCAAAAGACATAAGTTTTTCTTGAGTGAGTCAAGATAAGTTTTCATTTTATTTATATGCATATTAAAATATTTTAAAGTAGTGATAGTCAAATTCTAAAATTGAAATTTATTCTTAAGAGAATTGATTTCATCATTTTTAAATCTAAACTTTACATCATGTTTTTAAATGAAAGAAACATGGTTAATTTTAATGTCATTTAAATGCTCTGTGAAGAAGCATTAATTTAAAAATGTTTTAATTATAACACCAAATATGATTAATTAAATGTGATTATAATGTTAATGTACTAATTATCTCCAAATATTTCATAATTTTATTTAAACAAGATAAGACATTCAAAATTGGTACTTCAAATAATTATGCCTTTATCTCAAAATTAGTTAACTTTTAAATGCAAGTTCACAGCAAAATATAAATAATTTAAAGGTTAATAAAGTTTAGATACCTAAATATAATGTATCTTATAGAGACTTTTATGTGTATTTATATGATAATTCTTCAATTTATTCATGTAGAATATCTTTTTCGAGTGACACATATTCTTTGTTTCCTAAATTTGATAAACTTAATCTTTTTATGCATTCTTTGATTTTTTCAAATGAAATATGTTTTGATTAAATCTCTTTTTAATGATTTTTTTTTCATGATTTATCCATTTGTGATGGAATTTATATTTTACTCAACTTACCTTATACATATAGTTTTATTACATTATCTATGTAGATCACATTTTTATGACATACTATTTATTTAACATGAATATTGGTTGTTATCTTATTTGTTTAATAGGATTTCATGAATCATTTATCCTTATATTTTATCTTTATTATATTTTAGATTTATCATCTTGTTTAAAGATGATTCTTGGATATTATTGATAACATCTTCATCCATCAGACTTTTGACAACACCTTCTCTTCTTATTCCTTCTCTCAAAATATTTTTAATTACTCTTGATAAATGATACCATATTATGAAATTAACCAAAATAAGTAAAATAAAATTGAAAACTAAAGGGAAGATGAATTAAAAATTAATCAATATTACATTTAGAGTGAATAAATCCATAAAATTAGAGACAAGAGTTGACAAGTGTGAAAACATCAAATGGATAAAAAACCCAAAATCTAATGGAATTATTTTAAATAATTGATCTCCATGTACAATATCAGTTATAAGATAAAATAAAGAGAGAAGAGTGGCCCCAAGACAAAATAGACATCAAAATATTGCTAGATAAATATTTTTGTTGAGGAGAGAAGGATATTTATACTTAAATAGAGCAATAGGAATAATGAGGGAGTCACAATAATCTCATGATTACCTTACAAAGCCTCCTTAACATGTACCAAATGTCTTATTCTAAATAAAGAGGAGGTAAGTGTGTGACATGTGGCGTAATAATTTACTTGCATAGGTAACCATCAAAATCCTTCAAAGTTGAAAACTGTCATCTAAGTGGTATATTGTATCTAAACATAATCCTAGAGAATAAATACGTTGTAATTTAAATGGAATTTAATTAAACATTGACTAATTCTTGAGAGGGGAACGATACAATTTTTTTGTAATTGATAAATTTATTAAGGTTTTTCATTTCATTATAATAAATTTTAATGATGATACTTCAAATTTTGTTAAAACATTTGTGATGGAAGTGTTCCACCTTCACAGTGTTCATTAAATTATTATCTATAATATAGATAAATTATTTACCTAAAGGTTTTGGTATACCTTAATTACTGATTTTAGGACACACCTATTTTTTTTTTTACTTATCATTTAGATATAATGTTGTACCAATTATTGGAGTGAATGTTAAAAAACTATATCATGGACTCAAAATATAAGTGGGGAGACTATCTCCAATTGGTGTATTTTGATTATATAGACACTTATCATTTGGTGATGAAAATGGATCCTTTATAATATTTATATGGAAACATATTGTGTACTCCACTTGATTGGGATGGATTAGATAATAGAGTATTAGAATGTCACAATATTTTGTAGGAATATGAAAGCTAAATGACTCTTATTTATCTAAGACTAAAACATGTCTCTGATTAATATAAGAGTTGTGTTGATACAATAATATATGGAAGGTAATTTTTTGTTATAGAAAAGGTATTTTTGATATTTGAAACTTAAAAAAATCGCTTAAATTAAAAAAAAAAATCCAAAATAGCTTCATGTTTTTTTTATTCAATTAAACATTTTGTAAAATATTATCCATGTTGCATGCCACCAAGTCCTACCTCCTTTCATTTATAAAATTCATTATCTGTTTCATGTTATATATTTAATAAAATAGTTATCTAATACTTATAATTATTTATATTGTATATGTATTTGGGTTTCATAAGAGGAGTTGATCTAGCTAGACCCATTCAATATCCTAGACCATTATAGTGTCAAGTTATGAAATAGAGACATCCATAAATTTCTAGTCCAATGGGACTAGCTAAGTGAGAAAAACACTAGTTTAGAATATGAATGTATTTTTAAGAATCACTATCCTCACCTTTTTTATATGCCCTAAAATGGTGACTCTTTTTAGTGGGACTAAATGTGATATCCTACATTTTTATCCTTAAATAAATTAATTATAGTACCTTGTAAATGCATTTTTTTCTAGTTCATGAGTTATTCTAGGTCATTCTAATTTACAACCCAATTTAATGTTAATATTTAATAGTTTTTTATGTTGATATATAATTTTGAGTTAGTATAATATTTATTACCATGCATTAATGATTTTAGTTTCATGATTTCAAGTACATAAAATATTGATATAGGCCTAAGAGTGACAGAATTTAGGGAATTATTATAATTATGATATGCATGTATATAAGGGTGAGCCATAATAAATATATTTTTATTATCTCACTATCCTCTTTTATATATTTTTTCATATTTTCAACCCCCATAATGTATGTACTTATTATAATGTATGTACTTATTATGGATGTTTGTTTGAGTAGCCATAATTGGAATTATTCTAATTGAAATAATTATTTTGATCATAGGTGTCTACTTGAATGGTGCAAGGCCATTATGATTATTTATATTAATTGTTCTTGGGTGATATTAATAGTGTTAGGAACTAGTGTATGCACAAAATTTTTCATTTTATCATTTACTTTTTATTTTTCTTGTAGTGTTTTTTCAACACATCAATATCTAAGTGCACACCTTAAAGGTTGGACTGAGAATGGGGTGGGAAAAACTCATGGTATGATAAAAGAGATCTTGGCATTACATACTATTACACCATTAATAATATAATCATGAATTCTTCCAATTTTATATCTTTTTATCCTTTTTATCCTACTTTATATCCATAATTTCTAGTTTACCTATATCATACGATATAATCCCAGATGATACCATATGTTTTGTGTCTTTATTATTCAAGTACTATATTGTATTGCTTGATATAGTTTTTAATATCTCTTATGACATTTTAAATATATTGTATTTATTGATACCATACTATATCAACTAACATCTTCTAACTGCATCAAACAATATGATACTATCATCTTATATTTTAAGGTTAATTTTGGGTATTAGAACCCCACACACACACACACACAGGTTCACATTTTATTGATGTCACATCATATCACATTACATATATATTTAATTGTTATATAATTTCATTTATATTCTAAGTAAGTATTGAGATATTTGTTCACTTAGATCCTTATTTTAGATATCTAGTATTATGGATTAATTAAAGCTCAATAAGATTAGTCATTGGGAGTTCCTAACTATGGGAATATAGGTCTTCATGTATACATTTAAGGTCTTCAACCAAAAAATGATATTGAAAATATCCACTTGAGCCAAAGGATATATTAAAGTGTCAAAGGGTCCACCCCAAGATAATTATTTTTATCTCTACACTCTTTCCTTTATTTATTTAGTAGATTATATATTAATTTATTTATTTCATTGTGGATGTATGTGTGTGTTTCCTTGTTTAAACTCTTCCTGATAAAAAATTAAGTTAGTTTATACATTTGATTACTTAGAGTTTATATTAATCACTTTAGGTTTTCACAGACTCCCATTTGGTTAACCATTACACCTTACCACTTTACAACCATTCTAACCAATATTTTACTTTATTTTGTACCCCTTTACAAAAAAATTCATTAATTTCATATTTAAAACCATAGAGTACAATGTTTTACCTTTGCTGAGGTCTAGTGAGACATACATCCTTGTGTCACAAGCTTAGGATTTGGAACCATTTTATCTTGAAACTAGAGTTTTAAGTTACCATATGTTATATATAGTAAATTAAATAGTCAATACCCAATCATACAAGTGTACACATTTTCTATTCAATTTACCTTTTTTTGTCCTAGTATATTGAGATAAATATGATAGTTGTATGTCATCCTAACTTGTGTATACACTTGGTTCCTTGATATTAAATTTGAAATACATAATCATTAATCTTAGAAGTAACAATGATAATTATTACTTTGATTAAGACATTGATTTATGTAAGTAATTGTAAATTATTAAAATGTTTTTGTGTGGGAAAGAATTAGTTATTGAGACCCATTAAGTATTCACTTCAGTAAAAAGGAAAAAATATGACATATTGGAAATAAGATAAAGAGGATTATGGGAGTGGTTTCTATGTCCTACATAGACCTCACTGCCATGGAGTTATGGGGAATTTCCATTATTAGCAATTATTATGCCCTAATCATGAATGTGCATTATGGGGTTATTGAAAATTAATATTTTAGTTATTTTTATGGGTTTGATTTTTTAAAACATATATAGAAATTTGAAGAAAATAGCAAAAGATAAATCTTTTCAAGGAACACAGAGGTTATGTGTTCAAGTGTGTTTATCAAGAATTAAGTTTTAATTTTAATTCATGGTTACTCCCAATTTGCCTTTTATTTTTGTTTTATATTACTTAGATTGAGAAACTTATAGTGTAGGTAATGTTGAGAACTCAAAATGAGAGTTCTACAAAACCTTAGGGTTTTGCATAACCCTTATTCTCCTTTCTAGTTATATTGACATCCCCTACATACATATGTTTCATTATTTTATTTTATTTTATTTAAAAATCAAATAAAATTTTAGGGTTCAGACTGCATTGGTGGTTTTGAAATTTTATTCCAATGATAAACACAAGAATATGTTTATTTAGGTTATCTTCATCTCACCCTTAGATGGTGTTATAAATGAATACAATAATGATTAGATATATAGATGGTTATTTTGGAAATGAGTTTGATGCTTGTGAATCCCTTGACTATTTTGTGTTGATGTAATATGTGTATCTATGTGGTGTTATCTTATGTGTGGAAAATATTAGTCCATTACTAGAATAGTTCTCTTACTTATACCTTGTTCTTACATGGTTTTATTTTATTTGGAATTTTTTTGAGTAACTCTTATAGTATCATGATGGGTAGATGTGGTGGTAATGGACATCAATGGGTGGGATCAAATTACTCTACCATTTTTAAATGATTGAATAATGGAACTACTATTTGAAATTTTGGAAGGTTTAGAATTGGTTCTAACCATGGAAGTGATGGATCAATTAACATATTCATCACTTTTTGTATTATATTGGTTATTGAAGCCAACTATATTCAATGTGTTATTAGATAATTGTATATGCTTAGTATAAATTAGAGTATGAGGCATTGTAACTTTTTGTGTACACTATATTCTTTTTGATGTGTATGTAAGTGCATTATTTCATTTTTATCCTACTCTATGTGGTGTAGTCATTCGGGTTTCTAAACTTCTTAAAGAAATTTTAAATATATATTTCATGTATTAATTTTAATAGGGTAAAACCCTCATTTAAATGTATATTATGATTAAAAATCCATTGATAATCCTCACAATATGAGACAAAAAATTGATATTTTATCAAGATTATTAATTACCCTTCCCCTAGAAACAAAATGAGTGAACAGAGTGGATGAGAGAAAGATGGATTATTTCAATTAGAGACAAGGTTAGTGTAGACACCTCATTTTAGCCATAACAATGTTACAATAGGACTTTGATTGATTTCTACAAAATAGTCCAATTTAGGCTTAGGAATCACTAAATGTGCTAAATCTATTTGCACACTAGACATTAGTGCTTAGAATTATTTTATGGCATCCCTATTTAGGGTATTATCCTATATGCAACAATAACCTCTCACATATTCATATCCAATCAAATTGAGACATATCAAATTCATAGTTTGGCCTTTGAACCCATTAAGTGGGGCACTTGACCAATTCATAAAGTGCAAAAATGCTAATTAGAATGAATTAACTAAGCAAATAAAATTAAATGATTGAGTGAAATTTCCATGTGCAATTAGTAAAAATGAATATTTTTAAAAGGAAATTATAGTAAAAATGAGGTAATGATGATGTCATCATCCGAAAAGTTAAGGAATTATAAATATCTTCCTAAAATCCTTAAATTTATAAATAGAGAGCCATGCTTAATAAATAGGATCTCTATCCCAAATATTAATTGCTTGTCTACTCCTTAACTCAACTATGGTTAATATAAAATTAACCATGGTTAAATATAACCTAACTACACTTGGGTTAGAGCTAATTTGGAAAGATATAAATACAAGGCTTCACCCATTATTTAATAATATTTTTTAGTGTAATGTTTTGATGTAAAAATACCTTATAATGCTCATTTGGTGAGATAGCCAAGCCAAAATCAAATACAAGACCAATATTTCCAAAGGGACAAGGATAGATGATGTAAGGAGAACCACTAATAAATATTATTTAATCACATGACTAAGCACATTCCTTCATGTCTAACATACAACTCTTGCTCTCAAGGAAGGTAAATAATGGTTGTTTTGTCTTCTATTGATAGTTACTTATATTGTTCTCTTACCCCTTGAGTGTCTAGGCTTGAGATGTTAGATTTATTAGTGTGTTTTTGTTTATATTTTAATCATATCAAAACACTACTGATCTCCACTCTTGGATTCTTGTTGATCAAATAGTGTCATGCCTGGTGGGACCCACACACCACAAAACTATTTTAACTACTTTTTAAGATGTTTTTCTAACCAATTTTATGCCATGTTTTTTATTTAATGATCAAAAAGGTGAAGAATTTTGAACTCTTAGCCAAGCCATAGGGATCGGTGATGATTGTAAAAAATCAATATCAGTCTTTGAAATTAGCATCGATTAGAGGAATCGATAATGATCTCTACATCACAAACATGGTAAAACTAGAAACATAGTAAAAATCAAATTTTTCTTGATTTTATTAAGGCTTAACAAATTGTTTATTGCCTATCTAACTTTATTTTTATAGGGAAGTGAGTATTTTTGTATCTAAAATATTATTTGTCAAGCATTTTTATTTAAAAACATGTTTGTTTTTGGTGTGAGTTCAAAAATTTGAAACAATCACAATAGAATCAATGTCGATCATAAGAATCTACCATGATATATGTAGTGATCATCGATGATTTATCTACTTTTTTATTTTTAAGAAACCCAAGAGCTAAATTTTGTTTTCTTTTTAGGTGAAGTTCTAAGAAAATAACTTTAAATTAAAATTAAATTAATACACTAACTTATTTTCATAGAATTAATCGAAGAAATAAGAAGCTTGGTTGATTTTTAATCAAATTGTCATGTTAAAAAGTCCAAATTTGACAAAGATTAAAAAGCATTTGTATTTGGTTAAGATGTTTTAAAATTCTCTTAATTATTTGTCTTTTATCATTTTACAAGTTAAAACATAGATAAGGGGCCCAAAAATTTCCAACACATTTCAATTTGGTGTTAGTATAAAGAACTTACATCTTTAGTTATAACTCCCAAGAGATTTTTTATTCTTTTTTGTTCTTTAGCTAGTTCAAATTACTTTGATTAAATTATTTGATTTTGGAAAGCATATGGGTACTCAGGTGACCAAAATTTATTTATTAATTATCATTATTTGTAAAAAGTGTGTCAAAAAAAAATGTCAGTATGCTCTCCCCAAGATTCAAGTGACTTGGGTGACTCAAAAGTGACCTGTAAAGTCTATATTTTCTACATTTATTTCTTTTTATTCACTTGTATTTTGGGTAGGAGTTTATATCCTCCCTCTAAGTTATTTATTTGTGCATTGACCTATGGCTTCATCTCCCAACATTGTACCAACCCAGCTCCATGACAAGGTATAAAAATCTGGCAAACCATTAGATGACATAGTGATGAACAGTTAGCCTGACCATCCCAATGGTTACCTAGATCATATGGTAGCCTATTATTAGAATTCACTAAGATGTATATGGATGAATTCATTATAAAAATGACCAAACCATTGCATAACAAGCTAGGAGGTTTTGATTTGATTGACATGATTGCACCTTTATGTTAGCCACACTTTGGACCATCTAATATATGCAAAACTTATATATTTATAGTCAAACCCCACTCATCATGAAATTTCATACTAAATTTTGAGTTATCCTCACTCTAAGTTTGTTCCATGTACTAATTCTTAAGAGATATAGAGGGTGTAAAAAATATACCTACACCTGTAATATAATTTTGGAATTAACACTTATTTCTTCATAAGTATTGGTATATTAGTGGAAACATTCTATGAAGCTACACATCCTCATGTCATTTATAGGGATAGGATGATCCATTTGTGTTATTTATATTTTATTTTATTTAAAGGTTTTTTAGACTAAACTTTTATATTTAATAAAATTAAGTTATAAAACATCACATGTTTTTATGCCACTTTCACCCAAGAGGTGTTATTCTATCCATTTGGTGTCACACTTTTGCCTTTGAATTTTCATTCTAAAATAATTGTGTGTGTGTGTGTGTGTGTGTGTGTGACTTGTTTCAATAGGTATTTTTTTGCTACCCATTTCATCCAGAGTATTTGCCTTGGAGTTTTGAAAACCGTTGTCATTCCTTTTGATTAAAGTAGCATCGCTATGTTACTTATATTATTTTAAGAACATTATCTTATTTCAAATTGAGTTTGAAACCATTTTTGCCTTTAGTTTTAAATCATTATCATTATGATGCCCATTTGAGTCTAGATTCTTTTCCATTTGAAGAATTTAATTCTTTTAAACCAAGTTCAAAATTTGTCGTGCAAAGTTTATATTGAAAATTAATTAGTCTACACCTATGTCTTGCTAAATTTTAGCTTAGGTGTTACCTATTATCTTTAAATTGTGTAACTTGGACTAATTCATTGCTTGTTTTAAAGATACATTTGCCTATATCTAGGAATTGGTCTATTTCCATGTACCACAAGTCAATTTGTTTCCTTGAACTAAGGTCAAAAATCTATTTTCATGTACAGCCTTAAGCACAATTAGTTTACATTGGACTCTTACTTATCACTTGGGAGTGAATGTTTTAATCATCACTCTTATTTTTATTACTTGAGATTGACTTTCCCAATTAGTTTTATGCATGTGCCAAAATTGAATATCTTATACCTAGGTCAAATTTGTTTTAGAATCCATGTGCCTAGATTGATTCAAAGTGTTATAAACTATTTCCCTTAGAGATTATATTAATTATAAGTTTTTAACTCAACTAAATTTATTTTAAAGTCTAGATTTGTGCCTTCTTACAAAAGACCTAACACTTGACTTTCAGTTTTTAGACTTAGTTTGTTTAAAAATCTAGCTTTTTGCCTTCTTACCAAAGACCTAGAATTTTCCTTAGTTTTTATATTTTGTTCATCCTTTTGAGTCTAGATGTGTGCCTTATTTCCAAAGACCTAGCACCATTTTCATTTTAGACCTAGATTATATTTGTTCAAAACACTTTGCCAAAAGACTAGGATTAAAATTTACCTTTCATTTTACCATTTGTGTACAAGACCTTAGAACTTGGAGATATTTGAAACCAAGCACACCATTGATAATTTTTTAGAATAAATCCATTCTAGGAAAATTTTAGATTATTTACAACAATAGATAATGTTTTATATTTATACCAAGTGTCAAGATTCACCAAATATCAATCGATCCTTTAAGACCACATTTCAATATATTTTTTGAACTAAGACCTTTTCCTCACAATATGTTAATCATGAGTCTGGATATGCCTCAGTAAAAACATAATGTAACTATTGACCTAATTTTAATTCTAGTAAAATGAGTTCAACCCCTACTATTTAAAACTTTTGAAGAAGGTTTCCATGTGTCTTATAGGGTGTCATGTTGGTCTATTATATCACTTATCCCTCCCTTAGTCTTTATTGAAGCTCATCTTCCTTGAAATGGCATAGTCAACCAAATTCAAACATGGTCAAGCCATGATCAAAGGATAATTTTGTGTCAACTTGTCTTAATATGGTATTTATCATGTTTCAATGTATTTACAAGTCATAAATTAGTCATTTTTTATGTCTCATGTGCAAAAATGGGTGTTTTGGCCACTTTCTAGCCTATTAATTAAATTGTACGGGCTTATAAGAGGGAAACTTTATTACCAAGGTTATCTTAAATAGGTAATAGGTCAGAATAATATCATTTATAGTCAAATGTCAGCCAAGAGTTAGTTATGTTAAAAAAATGGGAGTTTCACCTTGTTTTTAGGCCCTTTTGGGCAATTGTATAGAATGGATGATCTAATATTTAGATAAAAACATATTTGGAGTGACTCTTAAATTAAAAAAACTATTTAAAATTTTTTATTTTAAATTATAATGCAAAAAATTCCATCTATAACTTTTTTCCTCTATTTTCCCTTGGCAAGCAAATAAAGGTCAACTTCAAGCACTTAGTGTGGACTGTATAGGTGGAGTTGGAAGGATTGATTAATAGATTGAATTTTAATATGATTAAAATAAATTTTAAAAATAATAAATTTTAATTTTTTGTCTCTTCCTTTATGAACAATGGCTAACACTCCAGGGAGTTTTTTATGGGCTTGCAACCATAACGGGTCACTGTTTGAGCTTGTCTCATTTTTTATTGATTTGGTCTGATGGGTTTCTATATTATATGTTTTTATAAATTATTTTAAATACATTATAATGCTTATTATTTATTTTTTAAATCTTAACTGTCTAATAAATCCTATTTTAGGCTTGTAGGTGCTCCAAACTAGTTTTCCCTCACTTACAGCTACCTCAGATGCTTTGAAAGAGTTTTCTCATGTTGGGTGGAGGTAGAGGAAATTTTTATAGATGTGTTAATATTTTAGTATACATTTTTATGTGTTGTAACTATTTTTAAAACCATAAAATGGCAAGCTAATGCTCAAATTATTATGTTTCCCATACTCAATCAACTCCCATCTACTCTTCAGCTTTGGTCATGAAATTGTGAAAGTTATTGAGATGTCCATAAAAGTGTTTTGTAGGTTTTTATATATTTATGTAGCCTATATAAACATTGGGTTATGATCAAGCCTCTATATATTTTTATAAGAGTGAGAACTATAGTCATTTGCAATTTGTTCAGTTTGGTAGCCAATACTACCTACAGGTGCCTTATTGAAGAGCTGTGGTAGCATTTTGGAGGTGTTGAAATGAAAAATGGAAGTTTAATTGATTTAATAATATATTTTTTATTTCATAACTCCCATTTTAAAAGATATAGAGTGACAAGTGGAGAATAAACCATGCTAAATCAAACTAACTATGATTTTGGTACCACTATCCCAAAAGGGACTAAACAAAGATCCTCAGGGATTTTTGAGATAGTGCATATCATATTAAAATAATTTTAAAATGATAATAATTAATTGGTTTAGTATCCATATCTACATATAATAGATATGAAACTTTTGGGTTCAAAAGGATAAGAGGGAGATGGTCATTTAGACCCTCAAAAAATGGGCAAAAGACCACTAAAAATACGCAGTAAAGTCTGCATGATTTTGAAAGAAATTTCACCTTGCTTGTCATTTTAGTGTCCTAAACTATACCGTAACATTTTAACAATTAATATTGGTTAAAATTATGTTATTGAGCCAATATACTAGAGAAAAGGTGAAATTTGGTGTTTTGAGATACCCCAACCTCCCCTCTATCTGTACACAGTCTTGAGGAGTGATACTTAAAGGCAGAGTTTCAAATAGTGAATTGGAGGTTATGTTTTTGACCTTATTATAGGTTTATAAGGATAACATGATGTTTTTAAATCCAAATACCTTCATGGGAGGTTAGATCATCTTCAAGCAATCTATCAATGACCTATAACAATCTACATGTAGGCCTAAAGACCTTGAAACATAGTCATATTAAACACTCAATCAGTGGGTTGGAATCAGTGTTTACAATAAGGTTAGTGTTTACATTGAGTTTAGGATTTCACATATACACCTACATGCCTAGGAAGGATAATGTTTAGCATGATTATACAATAGTGATGTGAAAGGTTATATTTTTAACCTTGATTTGAGTTTCCAAAGGAAAATACGATATGTGGTGACTCTAGGAAAATAATTATAAGTTATATCACCTTCTAACATTTCCAAACATAACTAAAACACCACTACAAGCCTAATGATAACCACCTATAGTCAGTTGACTGATTGAGATAGTAAACTTAGCATGAGGTTGGAGGATTTGGTAACTCATTAAAGGTTGATATAGGTAAAATGGATGTTTAAGGAGTTTTTTAAGTTCATGAAAACTCTAAATTTTCATGACCAAGTCCATTTTTCACCAAAGCAAGCTATAGGCAAGCCTAAAATGCATAAAACACAGTCAAACAAGGTATATGAAGTTTCTAATGAGAACCATATTGGTAAATTATTTAAAAAATGTTAAAAAATGAATATAAAACAACTTATGGACATACTTAAAGGATATAAAATAATAATAGGAACCTTTTCAAAGGTAAAAATTAGTCATACCCTGCATATTGTGCACAACCCTACACTCTAAAGTTTGCCTTAGAAATCTGTAAGGATGGAGGTCTTATGATTGGATTTAAGGGTTTTTTTTGGTACAATTAATCATTTAAGGTTAATATTTATTCCCTAATAAACAATTTTTAATACTAATAGGTGAAGTGCCCCCTATTTTGTCTCAGATAGGGGGCACTTTTCTTTTTGTATAGACCCTACCACTTCATGAAAATAGGTAAAATAATGGAATAGAGGTAAATTAAGATCAAATGGAGGTTATTATAGTTGTATCACACCTAGGTAAACATGAAAAATAAACCTATAAGGTATGAAACTAAGCAGGATGATCTGTACAAGGAGGTTTGCAATCATACCAAGTAGGCAAGGAATAGGCATAATCTCAAATCAAGAGTCAATTCAAATTTGAGCCTTAGAAAATAATATAAATTACATGGGTCACATTTATGGAGGTTAAAATGAATTTTTGGATCCATTTTTAGTTAGGGTAATCCATTTGAGAGCCATTTTGAGTCTAAGGCACAAGCAGACCCATTTGCAAGGTCTAGACATGGTTCTAAAGCAAGAGTCAATTTCAATTTTATATTTAAGGGAGATATTATAGTTATGGGATAATGTTTATAGAACATATTAAGAGGTTTTAAAACCTTTTTTTTATTATATCCACTAGGAAGCCATCATTTGGCCTAGAATGTGCTCAAACCCTACTAATTATGTAAAATTGACTCGAATGGTCATCTTGGAGTGCTCATATCTTTCATTATAATTTGAATGGGATATGTATATATTTAGGGATGATGGAGGGGGTAATTAAGAAGACACAAGTGACACATGGAGAGGATTATAATGTCAAACCTTTATGAACAAAGGTTAAGACCAGAAACCACTCAAAACCTTTCCAAACCCTCCATAGAGACTTGATTTGGAAGATGAGGTAATTTGATCATCTAGAAGGTATGGATGTGTCCTAAAAACACATGGATTATGCACAAAAATATCCATATATTCTTCACATGTGACTTAGGTGTAGGGATCTGTATGAAATAGGGTAAAATAGGGATTATTTTGACCATTTTTTATATTATGCAGGCATGATGAACTTTAAAGAGACCAAATCACTTTTAGAGGAAATTTTTGGAATTTTTATAATTCTTAATGGTCATAATATAAATTTTATAAGCTAATAAGTGTGCTTACTATCTCTTTCATTTCAGCCAGTCTGGTGAGTTAGCACGTGAAGACTTAGAGAAAATGGTGAATCTTCATTTAGAAATTCTTTTAAGGATTTTTTATTGTGATTGATTACATGTAATATTGGGACACATGTAATTTCTCATCTTTTATGGATCATATTTCATGTTTAAAAAAAATTTAGGTGACAAGTGTGAGAGGTGAAGGGAAAAGAGTTATTTTAAGACTACCAAAGATGATTACACATGTCTATAGTGATAGGTATGATCAATAACCTATAAAATTCATGTGAGGTATTATTAGTAACCAATATTACTCAGATATATCATAAAACCTAATAATTTGTAGTTATGAGGTAGTTTTGGAAGGTCATTCATGTTGTGCACTTTTATGTTCAAGGAAAGGAGTTTCTTGACCACTTTATAGGTCTTAGATGAGTGTATATGACATTTATAACTACTTAAATTTCATGGATCAAGCCATTCCTCTCTATCATGAATTTTTATCTAATTTTATCAAGTTGACACATGTTTAAGTGTCTCTTGGACTTCCCTTCTCTATCTCTTCTCATTTTCTTCTATAAATTGAGCCTTTTGGCTAATGTATGGATCTCTTTACCTGGGTATGGTGAAGCCCTAATAAAATTTCCCTTGAATAAATAAATACAATTATTTTTCTTCATTCAAATATTTCACTAATTTTACATAATGGATATTAGTCTTGTGTAAGTGTAAGTTTTGTCTACTTTCACATGTTACTCTTTTTAGTACCTTGTGTGTTTGTAATATCTTTTGTAGGTTAGCAAGAAATGTAAAAGTATATTGTAGGTGTAGTGATTAGGATACTAAATAGAGTGTCTTATAATTCCTATTTTCTAGTTCCTCCTAGCCTATGCTATCTCCAAGACCCCATGTTGAAACATTTATGTGAGAGGGAAGATTGAAATTGGATGAAGTGTATGTACAACTTGTCCTTAGTTTAAATTTGATGATAAGGGTATGAGTATATAAAATATTTTGGTGTATCACCTCTTATATAATATATTTAATTTCATGTTATCCCTATCTGTTTTCATCCCCAAGTGTTAGTAGTAGGATATGAGCTTTAGTGATGCATCAAGTGGAGCTAGCCCCTAATCTAGATATCCACTTCCTAATAAGAATACCCACAGACATAAGGTGGTTATATTTTATCACTTTAACAAGGATAATATTTTCCCATCTCCTCATTGGGTACAATTTTAAGTGACAATAGGAACCATGTACAATCTAAATTATAAAAATGTAGTCATGAATGATGCCTTTATTCAAGACCCATATGGTGATGGCATAGTTTTTTAGATAGATCCATATCCTCCATAAAATAACTAATATTAATAATAATTCCAAGATAAATTATCACATTAACTTGTTAATACACCTCCTTATCTAGGTTAGGAATAAAAACAAACTACTCAATACCTTGCTAGTGTGTCATCTATTATTAAACAAGTCCAATAACAACCTTACTACATTACCATGTTATCAACATATGAATCATAAGTGTTTGATCATCACTTGTTTTAAAACAAGGATGAGGTTTTGGTTAGATCCATATAGGTAGGGTCCAAGGTTTTATAAGACTTTCCCCATGAAAACCTATCTAGTCTAGTTAAAGTGCCCTAAAATGAACCTTGTAACAAAACTATCAAACATGCCACTAATAGTTACCCTCAAGAACTCATGTTGATGTCACACCAAGATAAAAATATGATTTAAAATGGAAAGGAATCCATGGAAAACTAATTAATGCAAATACACCAAGCATATTATATGTATCTTAATATAGCACAAAATTTCAATGATATGGCCACATTGAATTCTCCAATTATAGAACTAACTCCTTCAATAGGAATGCCAATTGATTAATTAGGTCATGTTAATATAGGTGTGTACCCATTTACATAAATTAATTCATTATGAGACATTTTTAAATTTCAATTCATTGAGGAAGTGACTATGGCCTTTATTCAGGACCATGTGCCAAATACAGTGGATAACACACAAGTTTCTTTCAATTTAGGCCAAGGTGGGTTAAATGCACCACCAAATAATCTTGAATAAAAAATACCTCTTTACAATACCATGAGATATTTTTTATATTAGGAGAATGAATGCTTATTTTTTAACCTTAGTTATTTATTCCCACTCCTCAACCAACTACTTCTTCAAGCACACAATAGTAGCGGATAAGCAATCATGCACCAATAAATGGTTTTCCTTAACAAGTGGTAAATTTTATTTACCTCAACAAGTAATATATAATATTTTGAAACAATATTAATATACCAATTTACCACCTCCACATAGGTATAACACGATGCCACCTCAATAGGGGGAACAAATGTTCCACCTTAACAGTCATAGACTAATGTACCTCAACAATCACAGATGTTGTCTAATCAATAGAATATTCCTATTGGTCAATGATAAATAATAAAAACCCAACAAGTATCCATTTCATAACAAGTGTTTTTTCAAAAATTATGTTCTAATTTCTAATAAGTACCTATTGTGAAACTACTTCCTTTTACCCAACATGTGCCACATATTCAAAGATAGGGCCTTGGTCCAGAACAAGTACCAATTTTTTAACCAATTTTAATTAGTTGACACCAATTTCATACTCAAAATTATCAAGAAAATTACCTCCCAAAAATATACATAATTGTATCATAATACCAATTCCCTAAGACCTAATTCCATATTCTAAATCCAAACCATAATATTTACCAATAATTCATGCATTATCAATAGCCTCATCCCAATGCACAGATGCATATTCTAGGTCAATTGGTCCATCAAACCAAAATATTTTATTACTTAATTCCTCCATTATACCCTTGTCAAGGTAATCCATCATTGACCACCCTACCACAAATACAGCCAAATTTTCAATCAAGTTTCTTAGCCCAATAGCTATAATAAATGAAGGATGTAATTATAGCCATTCAAATGGGAAAGTAGACCAAGAACCTCAAATTGGATGATGTGTATTTATACCCATTTAACATGGAGTGTCTAAAAATATCATTTCATCTAGCCACAAAAATATGAGAAATACAAGGGTAAAGGAGACCCTAAAGAGAATCTAAAAGAGTTTTTGTCATTTTTCAGCTAGTGGCCTAAATTGACATCTATCTGATCTTTATTTTTCCTCAAAGTCTATCTAGATAGGCTTTAGAGTGGCTTCTTAGGTTTCCAAATAACTTATTTTCTAACTTTGATGATATGTTAGATAAATTTATTCAACATTTCTCCTACAATCTTGAGTATGAGATTTCAATAGTAGATTTTAGTTAGGCCAAACATAAAGTTGGTGAGATATTTTTGAGCTACTTATAGAGATGAAGATCACTTGCTATTTATTTCACTCATAATATACTAAAACAATTAGTGGTTATATTTACCAAAATTTACAAATTGAAATATATTATCACTTGGATATTTAGTGTGCACACACATTAATGGATATATTGAGGAAGTCATATAGATCAAAAAATTCCTTATCAATAATGGGATTATCAAGTTTTCTTATTCAAAATGGAACTATAAATAGAACCAAAACCAAAACCAAAACCAAAACCAAAACTCTGGCCCAAGTTAGAACCCTAGCCTAGTCAAAGACAAAGCATAAACACCTACTTAAATTAATAATTATGAAATACCTAAGTCATAAAATTATAAAAATAATGTTGCTGTTAATGGAGTAACTAATTCATAACATGTTCAAATGGTGCAAACACTATCTACTTAGCTTATGCTATAAATACCATATTTTCAAACCCCTCCTCCAAGAACAAGACCCACTCCTAGAGTCTTTAGTGACCTTGGCAAGCCCAATAAAGTAATGTTTCAAAAATTATATGTGATGAATATGATTGGTTGGTCAAATACAACACACTTTACTAAGGATATACCTTATCTATATTAATACAAAGACCATGAGTTATATGAATACTATCTTGTTCATGGACATTCTATAAATCATTGTCTATAATTGAAGCACCTCATCTAAAAAATATGTTATAAAATTGAAATATCCATTTGGATAATAGAGCATATACATCCAAGAAAAACCTAGGTATCTACAAAAATCCATTTCCATATCAAAAAAATGTAAATCAAAAATGGTAACAATGAAGACCTGAAACATAAAAATAACCACAAAAATAATAATATTAGGATAATCAACAACAATGTCAACTACCAAATGGAGGGAACCAAGTCCAAAATAAACCCAAAAACCAATAGACCTACCAAATAGTTATATATGACTATAACAAAGTTATAGGTCATATTATGGGAGGTCATGTATCTACCATTACCATCAATCCAAGACCAAATGCCAATATACCAAGATCATTATATAAAAATTCCAATCAACCTACCAATACTGATAATTATTTATTGACATGTGACCACATCCAAGTGAAACAAAAAACAAGGATAACCATTTCAAAACCCTATGCCAATAACTCTTTATTACCCTATGAATGTATTCAAGTGCATCGATAATCAATAATTATCATCTCTGGCCCATCTCCATAATTTTATAGTTATGATAGTCTTATACCCAATATGGATTGTGAAATCACAACTCATTAGTCTAAAATCACAATCTTAAACCCACAATCCCCTACTAATGAGCTAATCCAACCCAATATGCCAATTAGGATTAATCTAAATAACATTGTTAAGGAAAAAATGTATGATATTATGGAACAAATCCAAAAGACACCCACACAAATATTCTTTTTAGATTTATTTTAAGCATCCACCATCCACAATAATATCTTTACAAAACTTCCAGGCCAATCCCAAGTGTTAAATGACATTACATCAAAAAAAATTCAAGATTTGGTTGGAAACTTAACCCCAAGCCAATAGTTAACCTTCAACCAAAGTGATATGTCATCCCTTATCCCTCTCCATAATATACCATTATAAATTGAAGTTGTCATCACTTAGCATAAATTTAAATGTTCTTTGTAAACAATGGACCAAGCTTTAATATTACTTCTTTGAAGTTAATCAAGCATCTGGGATATATAGTACCTGATATTTAGCCATAAAAATTTACTATCAAGGCTTAAGATAATTAAAAGTGAGAATCATAATGAACTATAATATTTCTAATGATCATTTGGCCTTTGAACTAATACACACTTTTCCATGTGTTAGAGCTAGATTTATCATACAACTTTCTATTAGGTAGACTATGGATACATGAAATTTAGGAGATCCCTTTGGCATTGCACTAGTGTATCAAGTTTCATCACTTATGGATGGAGGTGGCCATCCATGGTTATTTACAACCATATGAAGACTCTAAGAATTTAGAGGTCAACTATTAAAGTTACAATTACCATTTTGGTTTATGCCTAGTGCAAAAAAAAGACAATGACAAAGAGATACCTATTAAATTACTATAATCCAATAGAATAAACCCTAATATCCTTGCCTCTCACATATGCATCCTATTAAAATCTCTAATCATTTCACCATTTTATACAATGGTCCATGAGAGTATTTTACCCATGACACATTCCACATAGATAATCTTCTACAAAATCCTAAGAAGTATGGAAGGCCCATAGCTAAGCCAATTTTCATGAAATGGAGATGAAAGGGAAAAATAAAGATTCATAACCCAACACTTATTATTTTCACACCTACCACTATCAAATAACCAAACACATTTGCCAATAATTATTCATGGTTATAAAATGACAAATTGGATGATTTATATGATATTACAAAGTATCCAATCCATAATAAGATCATGAAAAACAAAGCATATGAATGCATAGGCTTGTGGGTAAATTATTAGGGTAATATTGAGCCCATTTCTATAAGTAGATATAAAGGAACTCATAGTATCAAATTTAAATCACTTGGGGGTGACCCCACATATCTTATTCATGTTCTAGTGTTAAGGATTAGTGATGATGATTTTGATAGTGAAGTAGAGTCTGATCATAGAATATGAAAAGACCTTATTAGTACCAAATTATTTGAAACATATACCATTTACACCATTATTATAATAATCAAACATTCATTACTTCCCTTTTATCATCCTCAATGTATAGACTATGACCAATAGGAGTCCACATTAGTTTTAGATGAGTTTGAGAATGATGCAACCTTTTATGATTTTATATTTCTAAGATACAATGTTTCATTGTGAGACCATAAATAAGGGTTATTTATCAAACTATATCTTGTAAAATATTTTGGAGAGAGAGAGAGAGAGAGAACACCCTTAGCAAAAAACAAAAGAATACAACATTGAGGTCCCAAAGTGAAAACCTCTTTGACACACTTTTGGACTAGGGTAAAAGTAAATAAAAATTCTAGTCTCTTGGTGAAAACCTGATTTAGGTGCCACTAGATGGGGATGCTTACCATTATTTGAAAGAATCTTAGGAGACTACCAATAATGAACTTGATTTTGGGTCTAAATTTAGTACAGAGGAAAATCATGCCTTTGATCAAATTTTCCAATAATTTCCCATAATATTTTTGATATGGTCATTACTACCATTAGGAGATTTAGATTTATCATGTTTGGGAGAACTTGAAATATAGTATTACCATAAGACTATCATTACTAGCTGATTCACATTCTTGACAATTATTCTAGAAGATGGACTAACTCTCCTGGTAGATTATATGATGGAATTCAAAATTATGACTCTAATGGACCTAAATTGGATACAATTAGTCATGTACCTCACTAAGGAGGAATGAAATTTTTTTATATCCCTTTTGAGTGAGTTTGCTGACATATTTGCATGGGCTTATTTAGACATGTCAGTTTTAGACTATACATTGGTTATACACCATCTCATTGTACATCTTGATGCCAAACTTATGAAGTAAAAATTACGTAATATATATACTCATATTTATGTGTTAGTTAATAATTAGCTAGAAAAACTCTTGGAATCAAGATGTATTAGACTGATTGACTATTAAGACTAGATCTCAAACATTGTACATATCAATAAATTTCTAGAAGGGATCAAAATCGGTACTAATTTTAGAGAGATAAACAAGGCATATCTAAAGGATGAATTTCATATATTGAATATCAACATGATAATTTAATCCATAATTATGTATGAAATTCTTTTCCTTATGGACGGATTTTTAAGATATAACCAATTCAAGATTATGCTAGAATACCAACAAAAAATAATGTTCATCACTTTTTTATGGAATGTTTTACTGTTAGATTATGCCATTCAACATCAATAATGTTGGGGTCACATATAAAATGGTTATGACCATTATATTCCATGACATGATTCATTTTCTTTTCAAATACTATATCGATGATAGACTAGGTAAGTCTAATACCTGTGAAGATCATCCATCTATACTACAAAGGATATTTGAAAGGCTTCATGAGTATTAAATTTGACTCTATCCCAATAAGTGTGTCTTCAATATCACTTAAGGAAAATTATTAGACTTTATTGTCTCTCACTAAGGCATTAAATTTGATCATACCAACATAAAAGTTGTTACCAAGCTACCACCACCTTCTACTTTGAAGTAGATCCATAGTTTCTAGGGAAGAATCTAGTCTATTAGATTATTCATTTAATAGATTTATAGTAAATTCCATATTTTAACTCATAATTTTAAGAATTGTATTACATTTCTTTGGGATATAGAATGTCAAAAAGCCTCTGATAACTTGGAATATTTAGGCAACCCACATGTTCTATCAGCACCAAGCCAAGGAGGTTGTTCCTACTATACATATCTACCACTGATAATGTCATGGGGGCACTTTTAGCTTAACATGATGAAAATAAGAAAGATCATGTCATGTACTATGTAATTCTTAAATTGGTAGTGTATGAACATAAATATATGCTAATATAAAAAACTTGTTTATATATGGTCCTCAACAACAATATCGTAGTCATTACCAAAGTAAATCCATTCAAATATTTACTATCAAAAACATCTTTAAAATTCCACATGTCTAAATGGATCATGAATTTGAGTGAGTTTGAGATTATGTATGTCAATATAAAGGCCATAAAGGGATAAGTACTTGCATATTAGCTTATTGAAACTCCCCTTTCAAATACTAAACCACGCACTTGTATATTACTAGATGAATTCATCATGACCATTATAGAAACACCTATTAGGGAGAAGCATTATAATCTATATTTTTATGGGCCATTTACATCTCATTGAATAGGAGTAGGCATATTATTTATTACACCACATGGGGATCTCATTCCTAAATCATTTTATATTAGCTTTCCTTCTACCAATAACATGGATAAATATGAATCACTCAGTACAATTCTTTTTAAATAAGTAAAATGGAACATTCAAAATCTACTGGTTAATGATGAATCTCATATGATAATTAATCAAGTTATAGACTAGTTCTAGACCAAGGATGATAAGCTGGTACCATACAAGGCCACGGTGGGTACTCTCAAGAAATAAATTACCCACATTAAATTTGAACACATACCTAGGGCCAATAACATGATAACATATGCCATGGATACCAATGGTTATTTTATTCATAACATAGATAAGGAAAAATACTATCTATTCCTCATTTAACATATTCTAGTGCTTACTCATGAACCTTCAACCATTGAAATTATTTGTGACATTATTGGTTTTAGTTCTATTTAATAATTATACTTATATAACTAACTTAATGACTAAGTTATTCAACCATACCTTTCATAAAAATAAAAAAAATCTATCACATACCAAGCCTCTTGACATACCCTACTTGGACCAACACTTTACTACATAAGCTTTGATATAACTTTGATTCATTGTTTATGTTTGGTAGAAGACACATTAGAATTGAGGGAAGTTCATGAAAGATTTTGTACATCCCATACCAGTGGAGCCATCCTTGAAAAAAATATCCTACGTAAAAATTATTATTAACTAACCATGGATGCAGATGTAACTTCTTATGTGAAAAGATGTAACAAATGTTAGAGTCATACAAATTTGATTCATGGTCTAGCTAGAACATTCATAACAATGACTACACACGGTCATTTTATGTGGGGACATCATCTCATTGAGAATATTAACCTCACCTCCTCAAATGGTCATAATCATATCCTTATCATAAATGAATACTTCACTAAGTGGGTTGAAATTATACCCCTCACTTATGTAACTATAAACAAATTTATAAATTCATCTTCAAAAAAATCACTTATCACTATGTTATCCCATATAAAATTATATCTGATAATGGTAGATCATTTAACATCAGGGATTTAAAATAACTCTATGCCATGTTTAAAATCACCCAACACTTTTCCATTACATATTACCCATAAGTTAATGGCTAACTAGAGGCATATAACAAAACCATTGCCAATATTATTAATAATATTGTCAATGATAGTGTCCAAAATTAACACTTGTATATTTCTAAGGTCCTTTTAGCATACCATAATAATTATCATACTCCAATAGGAGACACAATATATTCCCTTGTCTATTTAACTAAGGACATTATTCCCATTGAGGTTGAGTTTCCTTATTTACCTATTTCATTGAAGCACATCCTTGATGATGAGGATTACAGGGTAGCTTGATTTCAAGAACTAGAGTTATTGGATTAAAAATCCATGGCCACAATAAAAACCCTTCAAGAATATAAAAATATATTATGTGGTTAGTATAACCAATGTGTCAATCATAAAGAGTTTGAGCTTGGTGATCTTGTTCTAAAAAAAAACTAAAAGAACACCATGACTAATAAAAAGAATAAATAAAATTTCAAGCCTAATTAGGTAGGCCCTTATGTCATTATCACTAATTATGGATATAGAGATTACAAATTAGTTACACTAGATAGAGATGAACTAGGTGAGCCCATGAACATAATATATATCAAGCATTATTTCACTTGAGAGACCTGAGGTATTGTCTATGAGGATCATTTATGTTGTACGTTAATATAAATTTCCTTATACTATACCATGTATCATTCCTTCCATATATTTCCTATTAGCCGAAGTTGTTTTAATCTCCCTTCCCCACACATTTTTGACCTTGGTTCTAATCCATTGGTTATTTGAGAACCTTAAAATATTGGATTAAAATGAAATTTTAGTGGTTGATTCAATTTTCACATAGGCACTATCTTAGAGTAGTATGATAATAGTTTGGAAATTAGATTCCTCATTGTTTTCACATTCTATCTCATCTTTGGTGCTACTAATTATAACTACCTTTGGGAAAACTATTATCATTGACCCATGCTATTATCTCCTCATTATAACTTCCTTTCGTAAAATTAGGAACAACCCTAGTTTTATATACCTTGTTGCATCACTATGGTATATTATGATGTTAGCCTAATTCATGAACATTTTATTACCTAGTCAGATTCCTCTACTTTAAGGTATACCCATAGTGAATTGAGTTATCATTCAAGAGTATGTAGGTAGTGCTCAATAGGTTGTGAGAAATTTAAGTTTGTACACTATCATCATTTTTTGAGAATGATTAATCCACACTCTCACCATTTTTTAAGTTTACCCATTCTATATCTTTTAATTCTCAATTTATTTGATATGCCCTAAAAATTCCAAAAACACCTCAAAATTTTGAAAAAGCCTAAAAATAAAAAAATTATGAAAACTATATTGGAATTCACACATGAGATATAAATCCATTAATTTTTTATAATATGGTTCATGTTATATATTTAGTTTATTTCTATACCATCTTGGTATTTTTTCTCACATTTCTAGTAGAACTACATCAACTTTAGGTCTACACAAACTATGTAAGTGCACTTGGATACATGGGGTTTCTAGAGTTAGTTTGATGATACCTTCCTTTATTTTTTAACCACTTCATTACCTTAAATATTCTTGGACTCCTATCTAATTCATAAGTAACCACTTGTCCTTTAGTTTCCCCATCCTCATTGGCCTTAGTCATATGCTCTCATCATTTTGTGAGTTTATATTTCAAGCATTTTATGTTCAACTTTGATGCACTAATGATCATTTGGATTTTATTATTCTCTTATTATTTTGTGATAAACCATTTATAATTATCTCACCATTTTGAGAGTAATCTATGATATTTCCATTTTATGAGCTTATTCTCATTCTCATCCTTAGACGTAGAAAGCATTATGAACCTAGTTTATGTGTGAGAACTTTTCTATTATCTTTTAGTATGGTTTTATCTTAAACCATACTCTCATGCCCATGAAATTTGTTTGTGTTCATGATTTCATGATTATGAAAATAATTTCTCTTTTTATATGCACTTACCAATTTTAAAATATGATTTCCATATTCCTCTACCCAAAAATCATGTTTCTTTATCATCAATTTTCTTCTATCCTATCCTTAAATAAATACATTTGTCCTAAAGTTCATATTGTATCTTGCATCCATGGAAATAAGTAAGAACCATCTACTTTCCTAGTGCATCTAGAGTTAGCTTGTCTACCCTTTCCTTTTATTCTATTCCCCTCATTTTGTTTGTTGTGTTTTGTTGCATCCTATCACCTAGGGATGATTGTTTGCCTTTAATTCCTATATTGTTATACATGTGTCATTGCTATCAAGTTTGGGGTTCACCCCATCACCAAGAATAATACATTTATTACACAATCATGAAGAATTTATAGTTTATTTATTCTAATATTGTGATTAACCATTGTGTATCTTTTCCCTTTGTATGTTTAGAGTAGTTTATTTCTTTCCCTTTTCTTTGATTTGAATTATTTTTTATTTTTTTAATGTTTTATTATTTTATACCTTGTTAATTTATTTTTATTGGTATTTTATTGTGTGTTTATTGGTGTTTTTTTTTTGTTTTTATTTATTTATTAATATTTTGTTATTTGTTTATTGGTGTTTTGTTGTGTATTTATTATTATTTGTTTGTGTTTTATTTTTCTATTTGTTTGTTTTATTTTTATTCTACGTCTATATCTTTTTTTCTTAGTTGGTGTAAGATTAATACAACTTATTTACACTTGATTCTTAATTACCCATATATTGTACTTCAGATGTGAATTCATGTACATTCCTACACTTATTTTAATATAGTATATTCACTTGGAATTTTATTGTTCATATATTATGCCTAAGTGATTTATACCTGCATTTAAACTAAGCTTTCTCATGATTTAGATACACATTGTTATTATAGTTATCTATAACTATGATATATAATATGTCAAGATTCAACTAAAATTAGTTTGATAGAGCTTATAATAAATGGTGCCATAGTACTCCTTATTCACACCTAGAAAATTATTGACCTACCCTAATACTATCCAAATGTAGAGTAATCACATCACAAATTAATACTAATACCTTCTAGTTAGGATGCACATCTCAATACTAGTAGGTAGCGTAAATTCATGTTTATCCTTTGTGCTAGATTACTTTTACTCCATGAGTATGGATTTAGTAGGTAAGCCCCTTTCCTAATTTACCATATTAGGGTAAAGATAAATTATATCATGGTGCCATATACCTTGTTGGGGTAAACCACTCTACCAATGATTAAAACCACCTTTGGGCAAATCATTATTTTTTGATCTATCTACCTTAGTGGGGCATTTTCATTATGATAATGATTACCACGATCTATGGTAAAATAATTATTTTCACCACAATATGTTAATGATTATAATTAACTTTGGGAAAATCATTAACATTTCTCTTCCCTACTAGGGCATCTCACTATTCAACTAATTATAACTACCTTTAAACCAATCAATATTTCCATACCCATTACAAATAATGACTATGACATTACCTATAGGTCACATCATTTCCTAATTTTCGAGGGAATGTTTTCCTACCTTATTTACCACCCCCTACCTTAAGGGGGTATTCTGGGATCATACATCACCTTCTAGGGCATTAGCCAAGGCATTAATGACTTTTTCATTATTTTAGAAGACATTATTATGCTTGTATCTTACAACATATTCTAAAATAGGGGAAAACATTAGACATCTCATTTTACCCAAAATTATGTTCCAATAAGAATTTATATTGATTTATAATAAATAGTGAGAAATAATCCTAACAATAATGTAATTTCCCAAATTTATTTGCACATCAGAGATTAACAATTTGAATTGTGTTGAAACATTCATATTTGGGGTAGTATTATGTATGAAATTATAACCTCTCATGGATTCATCTCCACTCAAATTGTGACCTAAAAATTAATAATTTGGCCTTTGGACCCATTAAGTGGGGCACTTGGACAATTCTTAAAGTGAAAAAATGCTAATAAAAATGAATTAAATAAGAAAATAAAATTAAATGCTTAAGTGAAATTTCCATGTGCAATTAGTGAAAATGAATATTGTAAAAATGAAATTCCAATCAAAATGAGGTCATGATGATTTCATCATCCTTAAAGTCAAAATAACTAGAAATATCTCCCCCTCAAACCCTTAAATTCAAAAATGGGGATCCATGCTTAATAAATGGGATCTTTATCCTAAATATTAACTACTTTTCCACTCCTTAACTCAACTAGGGTTAGTCTAAACTTAACTTTGGTTAAATATAACCTAACTACACTTGAGTTAGTGTTATCTTGGAAGGCTATAAATATAATGCTTCACCCATTATTCAATAATCTCTTTTGGTGTAATGTTGTGATGCAAAAATACCTTCAAAGATCCCATTTATAGTGTTATAATTCTCATTTGTTGAGAGAACCAAGCCCAATATTATCAAGGTGATAAGGAGAGATTATGAAAGGATCACCATAACCAAAGTTTCTTTAATCAAATTATTTATCACATTCCTCTATGGATAACATACAACTCTTTCTATCAAAAAATGTAAATAATGGTTGTTTTATCTTGTATTGATAGTTACTTATATTTTTCTCTTGCTCTTTGAGTGTCTAAGCTTATGGTGTTAGAATTATTAGTGTGTTTTTGTTTATTATTTAGTCATATTAAAATACCCTCTTATATTATTATTGATCACAAAGGTAAAGACATCAATAGGGTGAGAATGATGATGATGTAGATCCACTTGGTTATGGAGCATAGGGGGTTGCAAAGAAGCCTACCTCAAGCAAATTTTACTTTGATGACGATTTTAGTCTCTATTATCAATAGATATAACCATATACTATAATATTTTATGACTCTAATTTATAGATATATGGGTTTTAGACTATGTTTGATTAAAATATGGAATGGTGAAATATCTACAATAGAATGGTGGTCCCCTTCCAAAGCTTCTAGGTGGGTTCTGGTAGTAAGAAAATCTAAAATGGAAGATTCGTTGACTCTAAGAAGTAGATCTATGGGATTTTGACTATGCTTGGAAAGAATTAACAAGGGTGGAATCTCTAAGATAAAAGTTTGGAATTTTTCTAGATGTATGTCTACTTAGACCAGCCCAAAGAAATTTGAATGGTCTGTTGGTGGGAAAGAACCAAAGTGGAAGTTTCACTAAATCCAAGCTTTACACCTATTGATTATGGGTGGGTTATATAAAAATAAACAAAAGTAAAAGTTTTTATACTCCTAAGTAAGAAAAAATACAAGGTTTAGATAATTTTGGGTAAGACAATAGACTGGTGTAATTTTAGCATTCCTCAAGTGGAAGTTTCAAGGATACTACTCCATTTTTAAGGTTCATTGTTATTATCTACCCTTTATGCTCTTGTTTTATTTTGGTATTATCCTAAATAATTTTTTTTATATATTCAAATGGATATTAAGTTATCCCACTTCCCTATTTGGGAAAGGAGGAAGTTTGGATCTATTATTCACTACTATTTATTCTTTAAAAAATCCACTATGTGGGAAAGTCTTAAGATAACCTTGTTCTTACCCTATGTATAATATTGAATTCATTTTTGTCTCTTATGCAGTGGGTTTGCATTTATTTTTAGTGATTATTTTCTAAAGTAGAGGCAAAGGTGAGTTATGATGGGCTAAATATTTTTACCATGTACCAAGTTGATGTTATATTGACGAGGGATTGAATATCAAACATTGAGATCCAAATGGATTATAGAATAATCCACATCAAATATATTTATTTATATATGGATGTTAGAGTGATCCACATCAAACTACCTAGGTGGATATTTGTGGAATCCACTTTGAATTCAATATGGACCCAACTTGGGATTTTGGAGATCTTTGAAAAATCCCTTGGGGATTTTAGATAGGTTCGAAAAGTCATTTTATTTATTGGGTGGCTTGTGGTAGCCATGATTGGATTCATATATATATATATATATATATATATATATATATATATATATATCATTTATATGATTTTAATACTACTTTTTTAAGTGGGTTTTCAAGCCAACTAGATGTGTTGTGGCTTTGTGAAAGTTATGAATAAGTTTCATAGAGACATAAGCCTAACATAAGAGTGTATATTTATGGTTGGTTTTGTTGTAAGTAGGGATGTTTATTTTTGGTAGGCTATGGTTTAGCTTCGTATAGTTAATTTTGTTCCTCTTGGGCTTTCTTAGAGCCTTATCTACTTTTTAATTTATGAGTATATTTTCTTATGATAGTTTTGTATGGAAGGCTTAGGAATGTTTGATATATTAAGACAACTATTGATTGTATTTTATATCATTAAGGAGTTGATTTCCTATTGTTTGATCTACTAAGGTTGTGGGACCCTTTAAACCCTATTTATTTAACCCATTATGGTTATGGTATCTTTAAAACCCTCTTGTTGTGATATATTATGGTTGTGTGATCCTTCATACCCTCTTGGTTGTGGGACCATTATTTAAAACCTTCTCTTGGTTGTGGGACTAGTAACAAAAACCCTCACTTATCTAATTCATAAATATAGTTTCAAAAGCATTTATGTTATCAAATAAAAAATAATTACCCTTCCCATGAGCATATTTTGATTTAAAAATAATCAGCTATAGTTTCTTCTAAAATTATTATTTCTTCTAGTATACCATTTGAGAATTTTATAGTACCTATAATACGGTTGAGTTTGTATTCCCATAATTCTACTATTTTTGGATCCACATATCTCTAGCGGTATAAATAAGTGTATAAAAATTAACATAAATTATCCTCATGTTGATTAGGTTTAGGATTTTTAGCTTTACGTTGAGTGGTGTAGTTGAGAGGTTTTTGGTCATCTATATTAAATTTTATTTATTTTCATCCTGTTATTTATTTATGAAGCCATAAAATTATATTTTTCATTTTTATAAAATGCATATTTGGTTTTATTATTATTTGACCTCCATGACATGCACTTATTTATCTTCTTCAAGCCTTTAATATTTTGTACATTTCCCAGATGTTATTTGTCAATGTTGGTTTGTTAAACCCCCTAGTTTATTAGATCCTTTTTATTATTTTAATTATTTTTATAAATTTTAATTATTATCTTATGCATTTTGATTTTACATTGAAATCTATTTTTCCACAATTCTATGTCAAAGTGAAATACTACAACAAAAAATAAATAATTCAAAATTGGTCAAGATTATGGATATGGTAGAATGTTTTGATTTTACATTTTAGCGAGAAAAAAATAGCATAGATTATAAATAAATATGATTTTAAAATGAATTTTTTTTATTATGTAAATTAAGTTATTATAATGTATTTGGATTTAATATAGATGATTTAATGCACAATTAAAATCACTTTCCATGTTTGGTTTAAGTAGATATGTTGATCTAACTTAAGATATAATTATTGGGGTCTATGCTTGGGATTTTAAGGTGAGAGAAAAATGAAAATATATAGGCATAATTTAGAACTATTTAGTAGTCACTAGATTTAATTGGCTATGTGTAGGGTTCATAGTTTAGCCCATAATGCCTTTCTAAATGGAATAGTCAAAGATAACTTTGATATCCGGTTGAGATTTTTTTGGTCATTGTTTTTATCTTAGATGTATGATATGTTTCATTAGTTTTTATATTTTATAAATAAATATTTGACAATGGGTTTTTAAAATATAAGGACTTTATTATGAAGAAAAATACTCTACTAGGGTTTTGACTATGTGCACCATTTCTATCATTTCTTATTGATTTTTGTTCACACCATGATCCTTAGTGTCCCCTATAGGTTAATATTATTTATTTGAATTTATAATCCTAACCTTATGGAAATAGTAAGATATTTAATGGAATCCATACATTCCCATTTATTTTTTGAAGTTGTGATAGATGAAGGAGGAATTTTGAGCCATGGCACTACTCAAAAAACTAAACAAGTTTGTCCTCAAAGTTTACCATGAGGCAATGACTCTCAACATCATGTTGTTTTTAATATTATTTAGTTTCATTTTCCTTGTAAATGGTTTGATAAATTCTATTTAATATATTATTTTGTGTGTTGTATCCTTTATAAAAGTATGCTTAATATTTGGGGTTAATTTGATTAGACTACTCATGGCATTAAGAAAAAGGATGTCCAACTATGATGGATGGATTTTTTATTCTACATTTTACTAATCCTATCTATGTGGGTGTGATAGTGAAAAATTATGCCACCTAGTACATATATAATTCTTTTTTGGTGATTTCCCCTTGATCTTGGTAATTTATTGGCTTTGAGCATTATGCACTAAAATTATGCATTTAGGTAGAATTCCTTGGGATGGTTCTTCCCTATTAAAAATTCATTAACCAAATCATGAATTCCATTAGCCATGTTTTATGATCCTACAATATTATATTCCACTCACCCCAAAAATATATCTAAGTTGAATTAGATATATCAAAGAATATTAGAGAGTTTGTTGAGATTCAAGTTAGTGAGTATTAATACTCATAGTGGGTCCTCTTTTTAATATTTACAAACACTTTTTTTCATTATTAAGATAAAAAACACAAGATTAAGGACTAATCATTGTATTTACCTCATAATAGGCTAGCTCCCAAGCACACTTTTGATAACCAAAAGAATACATAGGAGGATGTGGGTAAGCTATTGGGGCAGAAATTATATCAAGGGTCCCATGCATAAAACTCATGTGAGTAGTAATAAATTATATTATATTTATGTACCACATGTGACTATTCAAATGGATCAACCTACTAGGGAGATTCCTATTAACACTCAACTTACAAAGGAATACCCGTTTTGAGGTGGAAATGATAAAACCCCTTTATTAGAGTACTCCCATGGTTGTGGATGTTATATATAGTTCTAAAGTTTATATGAAAATCTATCCCAATATTTTTTCTCTCACCAAATATTTTATTTCATTCAGAAGCAAGTAAACACTCTCACAATCCCTCTCGAGAATATTTGGTTCACTCTCATAGTCTCTCTCTTCAAGAATATATGAAATATGTGGAACATGTGTTTTAGTTAGCATATAACTAATTTGATTATCATTAGGAATGTTTTATTTCTACTAATGACTAATTATTGAATGGCATAAATGAATCCCTTGAGGGGATCGATTCAAAGGATGTGTCTCTCAACACCTGAAATCTATGAATATTTACTCATGGAATGTTTGGGGAATTAGAAACATAGTTTATAATTATGTGAAAAGATATTTTAGGAAAAATTTTATAAATATGGACATTATTTGCCTTTAAGACATTAAGGTGGTGGTTTTCCATCTCTGAGATGTCAAAAAGGTAATTTAGTATGATATTTTAGTGATAAAAAATAGTTATGACCCAGGCTATAAAGGACTTGTGACATTTACTTTATCAAAATGGTAACCATGTTTTTTATATTTTAGATGAAAAAATTCACATCATATTGTTTTTAGCCTATTAAATACTAATAACTTCACTTTTTAGATCATTAATGTTTATGCCTCAAGTTATGTGCATGAAAGGATAACTATGTGGTGATGGATTGGTAATTCATTACCTAACACCCACTCAAAAATTTATGATTACTTATATATAGTGGAACAACCTACTCATAATATTTTCCTTCTTCCAATTAGATTTACTATTAATGAAAGCAAGGAATGTTTTTTCATGAAAAATAAATTTGGTTTTTATGACCCTAAAATTAGTCATTATCCCATGTATAAACTTTGGTACACTTTGACCAAGCTTCAAACTAGATCTAATCATGTGTTAAAATTGTATGATAGAGTTATGCTCTACACTTAGCCATCTTATCCTTAAATAATACCCTTTACCTATCGATACAATACTTTATATATTTTTCCCTTTATGACCATTTTCCTATCTACTTCTACATTTTCTAGTAGTTCAAAAATCACAAAATCTAAAAAAACTCTAATTTTTCTCAATATTGCCTTCTTGGATAAAAGTCCCACCATGGACAACATTAAACACATTTGTAACTTGGTCCCTAGGTCTAATTAGTACCTGGGTTAATTAAATGGTGGGTATATGTACTCAATCATATATCTATATTTATTTAGTTCTATGGCCTCTAGATGGGTAATAGATAATGACACTCTTACTTTTCCATGTCCTCTAATTTGAGACATGTGGTGGTAGTACTCAAGCACAACCCATTAAGTAAAATTATATAATTATAGGTGGACATATAAAGGAAATATATACAAATTATAGATATTAAAATAATGAAGGATCTCAAATTTTAGAGTACATCTATATTAGCTCAAAGTCGGGGATAAAGTTTCCAAATTGTTTTTTCAAATGATCAAAGGCAAAAATCCCTCTTAGTATATTAAAGACATTATATACAATGGTCATAGACTCAATTAAATTCATGATATGGTTAGATCCTTTGATGAGAATTACCAACATGTTTTCATATCTTGGTAACCTTTCCTAGAGTGACATCAAGCTCTTGGCCAATGCCTTTTAGTTGTTCTGAGCGAGATCACTCCTACTCAGGGTTGCCAATGATAGAAATCTCTTGATTGAGGATTTTTATGAGGTAATTATGAAAATGGCCAATGAAAAATATATTGGTTGTGATGGATTTAGTTATTAATTTTTTTTAAAAATGTGGGACACTAATGGGTCTGATATGTATCAAGTCTATCTTTAATCCTTCCAAATATAGTACTTGGTCTTCAGTACTAAAATGTAGAACATTAAATTCAAATTGAAATATGGTGAACTTAAATCAATATGAAATTAGAGGTCAACAACTCTAATTAATGTCCCCTACAATATTATCACCAAATCTTTAATTTTTCAATATGACCAAATTATACCTTTGATTATTCAACCCGAGAAAATAAGGTCCATCCATGATAGATATATCATGTATTATTTTATTAACATGTGGGAAGGCATGGAATGGGTTAAAAAATTTAATTATAAGGACATATTTATAAAAATTGACTTCAAAAAATTATATGACCATATAGAATGGCATCAATTTTGGTTATAATACAAGCTTTGGTATTTTCCCCAACCTTCTTGCAATAAGATTGTATAAATTTTTATGTTTATGCCTATATTATCATTAAATGAGTTAGATCAATGTGATTTATTATTTTAAAATCAATTATGTAGGGTTTATACCTCAATTTTTATCTTTTTGTTATTATCATTAAATGTTTTATCTACCTACTTGCTAATTCCGAATGTCAAGGTCTTGTCCACAACATTTCCTTGTCCATTGAAGAGCCATTGAAAATTCTTAATGGGAATTTCATGAATGAATCCTTTCTCCCTCTCAATGAGGATGAAGCCAATACTGTTAATGCCATGTTTTTTATTAATATTTTTTTCATTCTTCAAAATATTCCATCTAGTGGAATAAAACCTAGTGTTATAAATAATATTTTGTCCACTCACCTCCTTTGTTGGCTTGCTACGAGTGTAAATTGATATATAATGGTGAATTTTTTATGTTTTTGGGTATCCTTCTTTATTTCCATGCCTCCCTCTCTCAACTTTGGAAATATGTGTTAGATAGGATGGAAAATAATTTTTTGTATTGGATCACCAAACCCTTATCATTGGATGGTAAATTCCAAAAAAAAATTACTATGGCCACCCATGTGTATTATTATTCCCAATAGGTGACTTCTAAGAAAGAAATGTACAAAATTTGAAAAATACTCAATGATTTCAATGGGATAACCCATCCACTAGAAAATGTTTTCATAGGGTGGCCTAATAATATTATTGTCTTCCCCAGGTGGTAGGTGGTATGAGATTGATAAATGTATCTCATAAAGGTTAAATACTCTATGTCAACTAGATTATTTATGCCATTTAAGGAAATGGATCCTATAAGGTTTTCATCCAAAAATTTATTGCTTAAGGATCCTTTTACATCTATGCGACATGGAAAGGTCTTGATTTATCCAACCTCCTTACTCTTATTTAACCCATAAAAATTATGGGGTCTTTTGTGGTAAAAATTACCTATAAATATTATTAAAAAGTCAAGACTTGGATATTATAGAATGTATATACGCTTAAATATGGTGTTTATATATATGTACACTCCCTATGGTGGTATCCTATCATTACATTCCATGTAGCTCTTGTAGAGATACCTTGAATTCACTCCCTCAAATTATATTGAAGGGGAATTCATACTATGCAAGACCTATTTGTAAAAAAACTCTCTTTTGGATCCCCTAGGATGAATTCAAAAATAAATGCAAAATTTTCTCTATACACAAATAAACTTATGAAGAGATTATGAAAGTTTTTATATTGGAACTACTTCATAATATCACAATAAATTATTCCTACCGTGGGTGGAAATATTACAAAGGATATGTTGACACCCATTTATAGAATTAAATACCTAAAAAATGGTATGGATTGATTTTAATGCATCTCCTTATGGTTAACAAGTTCAATGGCCATTGGAATATTTAGTCCTCTCTCATAATTTGGATGAAGTGTTGTCAAACTATTTGCTTTGTATGTGTTGAATCAAAGTTGTCTCATTTTTATTGGTGTTTACTTCATCAAGGGATTTATATAGGAAAAGGTATAATTAAATTATGGGGTTTTAATCCCTAATTCCCATTATGTGGTCTCTTGGAGACTATCCTAGTTTTTACTTAAGGTCCAAAGCATCTAGATTTGGATACATGATTGTTTCAATCCTTTTCATCCAAAACCCTTCAATTAGTTTCACAAACTCTTGGGTGATATCCCAAATATTACTCCTCAATTCAGACATTTATATCATTCTTTCAGAGTGTAAATTTTATTTTTATATAGAAGGAAATAAATTTATCTTTATTCTCCATTGTTTCGACTAAAATTCACTTTTTTATATATAACAATGTTACGATTATTTCTAAAGTCCTATAGATACAAATTCAAACTAACAAAGTGGTTATAGATATATATCTATTGTACTATTTACTTCACCACTATGATGATTACCCCTTCAATTTTTATCATGTGCCACCATAATCAACTTAGATTACACCATCGATAGGTGGAAATGGCCTACCTTAAGGTGTTCTTCGTCACATCTAGTCTCTCCAAAATTATATAAATTATGCTACTAGTTCTCCACCATGGCACCACTCACCTCCCATAACCAAATGTGTAGGTTATAGATATATACCTACTCATATTCTATAGGATTAAGGGTGGGGATCTCCACCTCTTAAACCAACATAGGTGAAGTCACCCACTAAGGAGTTATCAAGGTTGCTGACAACTACCACTAGATAAAAGCTTCCCTAGGATAGATTTGTATAATTTTCCCTATAACTCTAGCTTAGATAATGAAGTCAAAGAATATGTTAAACAATATGTCTCTAATTTTAGATGAGACCTTATTATTAAAGGGAATTATCTTTCATGCTCCATATAAGGTGATTCTCCTAATCATGATCCCTCCTCTATTGAACTCTTTTATACTAATGCTTAATTATTATTATTCTTATGTAGTAGAGATTTTATAGGATTTTTTCAGTTTCCTTCCATGTTTCTTGGATTTGGCCTTACTTGTGTTTCCCAGGCTAGTCCTTGTGTGTCATTGTGGTGTGTTCTCTCACCACCAAAATTTTTGTGAATAGTATTATAAATATTGATATATTTATATTAATAATATAATATATATTTCATTAAAAAAATAATACAATGGTGAAAATAATATCTTAGCCTCACATAGAATCAAATATGGTCAAAAATATTTTAGCTATGGGAACTAATTTTTATTATCAGATCATAAAGCTATGCTGAATTTATTTAGATACAATATTTTTTGGATGTTTGTAAATATTTTATGGTATGTTTATTATTATAATATAATCCTTCTTTCCTAGGATCATGAGATGTAGTATTGAGTTAAAAATAAGTATGACTATGCTCTAAACAAATGAAATATACATATATAAATATAATCCTTTGATTTTGAATCTATAAATTATTATATATTATCTTAAGTTTAGTGTATTTCATATTACCATTATATGATTTTTTTATAAGTATAAATACTGATATTTATTTTTATTTTTATAAAAATAAAAATGGATTGTTGATTTTAATAACAACAAAATCCTTTGGAGATTTATACTAAAATATGATTTTGTGTTCCATTAATTAAAGAAAATTTTGAAATAAAAAAATATAAATGTTCACTTATCATGAAGGTAAAATAAATATTTGGACTAATTTAGTCATGAAAAATTTGAATACATGTTCAAATGTGAATATAACTTTATCGCTAGTTAAATTAATTGTGTTCACTTTATGCATTTACTTAGCATATTCTATGAACATGTAATTTTAATCTAAAATTTTATTAGATTTTATAAATGAGTTACATCGGATGAACTGCTTAAGTCTCAATTTAAATGTTCAATAGAATCATAATCAATATATTTATCATGACTTAACTATGAGATAGGGTGTAATACTTTCCAATATGAAAAGAAAACTATATTATAGTCAGTTTAAAATAAAATTAATATTATTAATTATCATAACCAAGTGTAAAATCAAATTATTAAATTACATTTTTTTAATGATCTTATCTAGTTAAAAAAAAAGGATAACAATAACTTAACCAAGAACTATCTAATAAAAACTAGACAAGAAAAATAAAAAGGATAAAAGATAGTAAATTATAATATAAGTATAAAAATTAAACTAATACGATCTAAAGACAAAATAAACCCATAAAAACATTTTAAAAAATAAGATATTAAAATAACAAAAAATAACCATCAAGAAGAAGATATATTTTTATTTTGAGAATCCCTAGATTGGTTACACAAGATTTATATATTTTTAAAAATATTTAAAATTAAAAAACATGATGGAAAGATTTATATATTTTAAGCATAAATCCACATAGAATATTTATTAAGTGAAGGTATAATGTAGTGGCTAGTGTACATGTGACTATAAGTAGATAATACTTCAATCATTAATCTATTATATTGTATAGAATGTTTAAGTATTAAAATTGACATAATAATTAAAATAAATATACCTAAGGGTTCCAAGAAAAGTAATAAACCATTAAATAAGGTTTCATTGATATTTATGAAAGTGAATCTCAACATAGATATATGATACATAAAATATGAAAACAATCTAATTGTTATATACGTTAAGTCTTATCTATTTAAAATGAATTGTGTAAGTATTTATATAATCATATTTTCATATCCAAGTAGTTATAATTTAATGTTAGAACTTAATAAGACAAATAAATTAAATTTATACTTTATAAATGTTAGAACCATATAGCTAAGTAATCTAATTATGTTCATCTTATGTATTTGCTCAACATATTCTAGGAATAAATCATTTTAATCTAAAATTTGATTAGATTGGATAGAAAAAATACATGGGATGAACTAATTCATTTTAAATTTAAATTTTCAATAGAATCATAATCAATCTTTTTATCATTAAGTAGCTAGGAAATAAGTTTTAATACTTGCCAATATGAAATGAAAACTATTTTACAATAAAATTAATATTATTAATTAACATACCCATGTGTAACGGTAAATTATTAAATTAAATTGTTTTAATGAAATTAATTTTTTTTTAAAATAATAAAAACCAAGAACTTAATCAAGAACAATGATTTTCTAACAAAAATAAAAACATGAACCGAAACATCGATCAAAAAATGAACACACATTTTTTCTAGAATTTTTTTAGCTAAAAACTAGATAAGAAAAAAGATAAAAATTTGTAAATTAAAATATAAAGAGAAAAATTAAACTAATTTAAGTAATATAATATAATATAACATAACATAAACCCATAAATAAACATTAAAAAAATAGACTATAAAAATAACATAAAAGAACTGTGAATAATAAAATAGATTTTTACTTTTGAGAAGCCCTAAATTGATTACACAAGATTTATCTATTTTATGTTAAATATAAAATAAAAACACAATAGAAAGATAAATATATAATGTATAAGCAAGTGGTACGTATGTGAATATAAGTAGATAGTCCTCCAATCATTAGTCTATTAAATGGTAGAACATGTCGAATATTAAAATTGACTTAATAATTAAGCATAAAAATACATAACGGTCCCAAAAAAAGGACTAAACCATTAAATAATATTTCATTGGCCTTTTTATGACTACTATATATCTTTCATACTTATCCCTTTAAAATTAATCATGTAAACAATTATAAAATCATGTTTTCATCTTCAAGTGGTTATATGTTAATTTTATAGCTTAATAAGTGAAATAAATTACTATAAATTTATATCATATTTATTTTTATTACTTAATGAACATAAAGTCACTTTATAAAAATTTAGTGACCCCTAGAATAACTTAAATCATAACATAAGTTAGGAGTTAGGAAAATTTAAGAATATTAAAGGTAAGATAATGTAATATTATTGGTAAATGAATAAATAATGCTAACATAATCAACATAATAATTAAATAGATAAATACAATAATTGGGGTGTCTTATTTCTAATCTAGACTATAGTTATACTTTTTTTTAGATATGATTAGATAAAAAGGTTTTAAAAGGATCCCTTAACTTGAGTTTATAATGAAGAGATATTCAAGAAAAGGAACAACAAAAATATACTAGAGACAAGCCCCCAAGATACAAACATGATATAAAAGTAGATTCATAATATAATAAGCAAAAGACACCTTAAACTTCATCACTTCAAAAAATAGTATATAGACCTTAAATATTTTATATCTCCTCTAGGTAGATTGAAGCTTACATTTCTTCTTTGAGTGCCTGAACCATGTCATCCAAAATATCAATTTTTTCAAATCCTTTTCCTTCAATCATATTATTTTTCCCCTTGGTACATTTTCTCAACACCATCTAGATGATATTTAGTATATCTTTTACCTATTTATTCAATCATGGAATCTCCATTTTTTTATATTACTAGTATTTGTACTTACCTTAGTAGATAGTCCTCCAATCATCAATCTATTAAATGGTAGAACATGTCGAATATTAAAATTGACTTAATAATTAAGCATAAATATACATAACGGTCCCAAAAAAAGGACTAAACCATTAAATAATATTTCATTGGCCTTATTATGACTACTATATACCTTTCATACTTATCCCTTTAAAATTAATCACGTAAACAATTATAAAATCATGTTTTCATATTCAAGTGGTTATATTTTAATTTTATAGCTTAATAAGTGAAATAAACTACTATAAATTTATATCATATTTATTTTTATTGCTTAATGAACATAAAGTCACTTTATAAAAATTTAGTGACCCCTAGAATAACTCAAATCATAACATAAGTTAGGAGTTAGGAAAATTTAAGAATATTTAAGGTAAGATAATGTAATATTATTGGTAAATGAATAAATAATGCTAACATAATCAACATAATAATTAAATAGATAAATACAATAATTGGGGTGTCTTATTTCTAATCTAGACTATAGTTATACTTTTTTTTAGATATAATTTGATAAAAAGGTTTTAAATGGATCCCTTAGCTTGAGTTTATAATGAAGAGATATTCAAGAAAAGGAACAACAAAAATATACTAGAGACAAGCCCCCAAGATACAAACATGATATAAAAGTAGATTCATAAAATCATAAGCAAAAGACACCTTAAACTTCATCACTTCAAAAAATAGTATATTTACCTTAAAAATTATATATCTCCTCTAGGTAGATTAAAGCTTACATTTCTTCTTTGAGTGCCTGAACCATGTCATCCAAAATATCAATTTTTTCAGATCCTTTTCCTTCAATCATATTATTTTTCCCCTTGGTACATTTTCTCAACACCATCTAGATGATATTTAGTATGTATTTTCCCTATTTATTCAATCATTGGAATCTCCATTTTTTTATCTTACTAGTATTTGTACTTACCTTAGTAGATAGTCCTCCAATCATCAATCTATTAAATGGTAGAACATGTTGAATATTAAAATTGACTTAATAATTAAGCATAAAAATACATAACAGTCCCAAAAAAAGGACTAAACCATTAAATAATATTTCATTGGCCTTATTATGACTACTATATACCTTTCATACTTATCCCTTTAAAATTAATCATGTAAACAATTATAAAATCATGTTTTCATCTTCAAGTGGTTATATGCTAATTTTATAGCTTAATAAGTGAAATAAATTACTATAAATTTATATCATATTTATTTTTATTACTTAATGAACATAAAGTCACTTTATAAAAATTTAGTGACCCCTAGACTAACTTAAATCATAACATAAGTTAGGAGTTAGGAAAATTTAAGAATATTAAAGGTAAGATAATGTAATATTATTGGTAAATGAATAAATAATTCTAACATAATCAACATAGTAATTAAATAGATAAATACAATAATTGGGGTGTCTTATTTCTAATCTAGACTATAGTTATACTTTTTTTTAGATATGATTAGATAAAAAGGTTTTAAAAGGATCCCTTAACTTGAGTTTATAATGAAGAGATATTCAAGAAAAGGAACAACAAAAATATACTAGAGACAAGCCCCCAAGATACAAACATGATATAAAAGTAGATTCATAAAATAATAAGCAAAAGATACCTTAAACTTCATCACTTCAAAAAATAGTATATCGACCTTAAATATTATATATCTCCTCTAGGCAGATTGAAGCTTACGTTTCTTCTTTGAGTGCCTGAACCATGTCATCTAAAATATCAATTTTTTTAGATCCTTTTCCCTCAATCATTTTATTTTTCCCCTTGGTACATTTTCTCAACACCATCTAGATGATATTTAGTATGTCTTTTCCCTATTTATTCAATCATGAATCTCCATTTTTTTATCTTACTAGTATTTGTACTTACCTTATCCTTATATTTGTTCCTCTCCATAAACTCCTAAACCTTTATCATATTAAATACCTATTTGAACATGTCTTACTTTAGTTGGTTAATGGAATGGTTATAATGTAATAAAATTTTATTTGAATAACTCCCCTATTTCTAAATTTTTCTCTATATCTCCTACACATCCATCTTGGTTTTTTTGAAATACTTGATCAATTATTTGAAAAAGTTAAATAGTAAGATCAAATTTCTCTCAATTTTACTTCTCTATCTTTTTTTCATTCTTCAACTTGAAATTTTCTAATGTTTTTGGACACTTAGATTCTCTAATATTTCTTAAATAGATCCTTCTTTTCTAGAGTATGAACTTTCATAGTTGTATATGTATTATTTGGATTTATATTCTTAATGCCCATTCATTTTTAAAAACTACACCCTTTATGTATTTGTTCTTGATATTGTATTAAAATTGGATAAGGGTTTCCTCATAATCTTCATTATCATATTCAAGGGTTTATTCCAAGATCTTGGCCAGTCCTCACCCCTCAATGTTCCCTTCTTTAATTTCATTATTTACCATTACTAGTTTAATGGTCATGATAGCCAAATTCACTAATATAAATATGAGATATTGTTAGATCGAAGAATCACTCTTTTAATCATGATAGTCTAATATGGTCTCTCCAAATAAATTAATATATAAAAGGACAAGCTAATTTTTGTATTATGTCTCAAATGGTTTAAAAAAATTAAATCATACAAGTAAATGACCTTATACCTACCCTCAAGGGTAAATTACTTAATTATATATATATATATATATATATATATATTACTTCTCATGGGTTAATAAATATAGTGTGAAGGTAGGCTACATTAGTCTAATGAATTCTCTCCTTAGACTTGTAAAAACTCAAAACCAAATCATTCTTCCAACTTATATCCTTAAAATCCTTAACCCTACTCATGGGCATCCCCATGACCATGTAAATGTGTTCTTTGATGATTTATAGAGTGAACCCCCACATTCTCATATTCCTTTCATTCCATGCCTTCATAAAATACAATGTTTTCCCTAGGTCACAACCATATATTTTTTCAATATAATGTGTCAATCCACCTTGGTTAAGTTTGTTTCATATAGTAATATGTTATTTTAAATTCATACAAGACAAAGTTTCAACTCACACCTAGGATCCCTCTATTTTTATTGGATATAAAAGCTCTTTTTGATGGTATGAAGAGGATATGCTTACCTTACCATTATCTATAAATAAATTAAAATTATAAGACAAAATTTCTACATAGATGAAATGAAATCCTCTCACATGCTTGGGATTAATAGGATGTGAAGTGTAACTATTAAAATTATCTCCTCTAAAATATCTTAGCTCTATATGATGAGAATGCCACTCTCATAGATATCCCTAATTCATGTGGTGACTTCTCACATATAACATACTCTCCCAAATAGTATTTAAATAATGTAAGAGACTTAGGATGACTAAGGTCCCATACCACTTATTTATCTACATATACCATTTGGTTAGATTCATCATAAACCAAGGTTATTAAGTTATAATTTAGATCATGAAATGTATTTTGAATACAAAATTTTTAGCTAACAACCCTTATGTTTGCCAACCAGCTAACAAAATTTTTTCCTTCAACATATACATGATAAATAATTTTCACCTAAAAATTAGATAATATTCCATGAAAATCACTAATTAATATTTAAATAAAACATATTGGGGGAGAAACACCCTTAATATGCTTGATAATATTAAAAACATCACCCTCAATGATGATATTATTAATTTCAAGGTCTTTGAATATCTAGATTCCCCATGGGGCCATAGTGGCTTTTAGAATGTGACTATTTTGATGTGCCATGGGGCTAGTATAGTATGAAGATAGGTATCCCATGGAGTCTATAATAAACACTTGAACCACTCATGGGTTTCCTTTGGATTCCCCCTCAACTTTTAGCTTAAATTAATTTTTCATAGGATTTTTCCATTTAACATGTTGCATTTCAATATTGTTTTTCATCATGAGATAATTATCCATGAAGGACAAGTTCCACTTACTAAGGATGGTAATTTTCAATGATAATTATGGTTTATGAAAATATTTACATAAATCCTTCCAATTTTCCTTTATAATTTCTTCTTTTCTTCCTCCTACCATGAACACTTTCCCGTTTCTAGCTTTAAAAATTCTAGAATTTATATAATTCTACAAACACAATAGGATGTGAGGAAGAGTCAACCTTGAGAGTAACTTGGTGGTTAGACATGACCAAGGGTATGCCCATTGAGTTTTTAGATGAATCACCAAGTTAGTTCTAGCCAAAATAGGTTGAAGAGATGGAGGAAGATGTCAAGAATTATAAAAGCAAAAGATCACTCCATAAAAAGGTGGTAGATGGATGCAATGCCTTGCTCACATAGAATGTACCTATTAGGAATGGATAAACCTATTTTCATTATATATTTCACTACAAGGATCTCATCTTGATCTCTTAGCCATAAAAATATGTTGACTTTGGGAGTGAAATTATTAATCCATAAGGAATTCCACAAGAAACTTTCCTCTTTTGGTCCCAACCCATGAGATAACCTAATTTGCCAAAATAATCTATGTGATCTTAAAAATTTCAAATTAAATCATATTCATTTACCATTTGGTAGATGTGTGTATTTCTTAACTTCTAATTTATGGTGCCAAAATGGTTATAAGTAACTAGATTCTTTATTTCAAAGCTTAAATTTATCTAATACCCTCTCAGTGATAACCCAATAATACTTGACTTTGTACCTGATAGTAATTTTTAAAGATTTTTCATTCTCTTTCAAGGATAATATTGATTTGAGGGTGTAATAATAGATCCAATCATCATCCCAAAAGGTTTCCTTATTCTCATCACTAATGTTCTATTTGACTCCCTTGATGACAGTTTTACTAATTTTGATAATGACATTAAAAATTGATGATCCTTGAGTGGGGTAATCTAAGGTTAAAAATAAATATCCATTCCCATATTCAATTTATTAAGCCTAAACTCTCATCATACATAAAAAAATTTTAGTCATGAACTTCCATCTCATATTTTCCACTAAATCTTCATTAATTACTTTGACGTATGTAAAATGAAGACCTACTCTATCTTTTGGGAGGTAAAATTTATCACAAAAAACATAGGATATTATGTTTTTATAATTTGTACCTGACTAAAAAATATTATCTATATTTATTACACCATATTATATAACCTAGAGGTTATCCTAAATAATGATATGAGAAAAAATTGAAGATTCTGAATCAAAATCTTGAGAAAATAGAGCTTCCCTATTTGGGTAAGTAGGTTATTTTTATAGACTACTAATTTGTTCTATAGCCTACCAAGAAAAGTTATTCTTAAAACCATTTGATGGGTGATGGGGTCAAGGCCAAGGGAAATTTTAAGCCCCTTTAGATCCCCATGAGCTCTTTAATTTTCAAACCACATGCCAAGAGTATCAAAAAAATAATAAACAAGGGAAAAGTGGATCCCCTTTCATAGTCCCCTTTATACTAGGAATCAATATTCTAGGGATCCATTCACTAGAACTAATAATTTATGAGTGGAAACACATGAGGATATGAAATTTCAAAAATGTTACTTTAAAGCTAACATTTCCAAGATTTTATCCAAGAACATCCAGGGGACCTTATCATAGGATTTATGCATATATAATATCAACATAAATACCTTTAAATAATCATTAATCAATTAGATCACTTCATGAATGATAATGATACAAATAGTAATCTTCCTACCAAAAATAAACGACCCTTAATGGTCCAAGATGATCTGAAGAAATAAAACTTGTAACCTTAAATTAAGAGTCTTGGAAAAAATTATAGATCATGTTACAAAGGCTGATGGGTCTAAAATCCATCAAAATTACATCTCCTCTTTCTTGGGGAGAAGGATAAAATAAGTATTATTAAGATTCATAATAATACATCAGCTTAAAAAAATAAGTCATTATAGATATCACATCATCTTGAAAAATATCCCAAAATATTTGTAATAGAAAGGGGGAAATTTTCTAGGCCCTAATACTTTGTTCCCCTCAATAGAGTAGACAAAAAATAAACTTATTCCTTCATTATTGGTCAAGAGTTCTCCACATTTTCCTCATAGGAAATAAATGAGTAGAATATATTTAACAATGAATTATCCTTGGGAGAGGTTTCAAAATTTTCCTCAGTTGAAATGTTTATAAATAACTATACTACTTCTAATGTAATGACCTATTCATTATTTAACATTATTGCATTTTCATTAATCAATTTATGTATTTTGATAGTTCTCTTATGCCTATAAGTGGACAAATGTAAAAATTTAGTATTATCCCCCCTGCTTCAACCATAGACTCCTCAAATTTTGGTGACAAAAAATTTTCTCTTACTTATACATTTTGAATATTATTAATCAAAATATTCTCCTTCAACTGTTTGTCTTGATCCAAACCTCCCAATTGAATCTTTTTATCCAAGGATTCTAACACTCTCTCAATGGCCATTTTCTACTCAAATTTATTCATAGACACCTTATTCCCCTAATTTTATGTTTTATTTTGACAAATATGAGATTACATATTAAATCCATCAAAATCCATATTTACCACTTCTTGATTTGTCTTCAAGATATGGGTGTTAAATCCACATATTTTCAAACCTAAATTAATAGTTCCTACCTCATTTTTATTTAAATAGAGTGAACAAAAGATTATTACGGTTTGGACCTATCTTTGGAATGTAGGATAAAGAGAAATAAGAATAAAATAACCAATCCAAGGACACCATGAAACTATCAAACATGCCCTTGATATTTTTATCACCTATCCTCCTATTAGACCATGTGATTTTTTACCCATTTAGAGCATTTACATCAGTTAATTATTAAATATTTAGTCACTCATATTTCACATATTGTTTGTAAAATCTTATGAGCCTCTTTTATTTTATAAAATTGGGAGTGGGGTGTTAAATTCCCCTACAACTATTTATTTGCATTCATTGTAGGTACTCAAAGAGATAATATCCTTCAACAAACTCCTTTTATTTGATACCAAGTTAGGGGCTTATAATTTGGAGAGAATACATTTTGAATTACAAATTTATCACTAAAAACAATATCCAAGTGGTACTTAGAACTAACCAGGACCTTTCCCTATAGCTCTAGGGAATTCCAAAAGACTACAATACCTTTAGACACCAATTCCACATAAACTTTAGTGTAGGAATATTTTTTTCACAAACTATCCTGGATTTAATACAAACTATTTTCTATCATTTTGGTTTTTTGGAACATTAAAATACTAGGATTATGGTTTTTCCTCATACTTTTGACCAGTCTATGCTTATTAGTGCTATTCAAACCTCTAATATTCCATAAAATAATTTTCATTTTTTGAATTTGGTAATGAATTTTACTTACTTCAGATTTATATGGTTCCCTTTGATAACTTCCTTAATTATTTCTTTGTGTTTGGTATTTTGTCCTATGGGTCTTCGTGTAATTTTATTCTCATCTCCCACATTTGATTTCTTCCTTTAATTCTTATTTTTCATTGTGCTAAGATATAAGTTTGAAATAATGATCATATCATCTTGACATGGACTCTTAATAGAAAACATATCGCTATATCCTCTTCTTTTGTACCTACTACTTTCTTTCTATCTTTTTGTCATGTTGATTTACCTCTTAATTCCTCTTTCTAGGGAATTTTGAATTCCTTTGTAGCTATATTATTGGTTCTTAGGGATTCCTAATTCTTAGTTTAATTTTGGATCTCCTTCTTAATCTTGCATTTAATCTATATGGGATATTTCTACCCTACTTCTACCTAGGACTCCTCATTGGCTTCAACTAATTAAACTACTTATATCTCCTATGTTGCTTCCTTAGTTTCCCTTTCTAGTAGTTTAAACTTGATTCCTTCAATACTATGAGTCAAAGTATATTTAACTTCATTTTTGTGGGAAATGTTTCTCATTTAAATGGTATCCTCTTATTTATGCCTCATTGATTTCCTTAACATAATCAACCTTCATTGGAACTTTTACTAGCATTTTCTCTAATTACTCTAGTACTTTTATATTAATGGTTTTAGGTAATTTTTCTCTCCCTATTTCTCCATTAAGTATTCTTACTATTATTTTAATGACACATTTTGTCCTTATGTCCTATGTTTTTTGAATAATAATATATATCAAAATCACTCTCATATAATATAACTTGAATCTAAACCATATATTTTGAATGAAACTTGATTAAAGAATGAAAGGGTTTCTCAAATGATAAATAAACACAAAATCTAACCACAAATAAACTAATTATAAATTTTTTATCCAAATCAAAGGAAATTGGTTGACCTATGTCTTTGACCAATCCTAGGATGATTTGCTCCCCTAGTATTCTAATGGTAGATGAATGAGGTTGACCCACATAGGGGTTTCAAAAAGTCATCCCCATTCATATAGAACCTAGGTTTCCATTATCTTAGGTAAAGACTCACCTTCTGAAGGATCTAAGGCCCTTTAGTAATGACATTGGCACAATATTTTGGCTTGGAGAAAGAGATAATAAATAAATCATTAATCATATTAGCTATATTTACTTACTCTTTTAGTTTCCACTTGTGATTTTACCAGTCCTATGGTATTGATGTTTGGACTATAACCTTCTATATTTCACATTGGGGATAGGTCTAGTTTGTATTCAAATCATTCCACTAAATTTTCATGGATTTTGGTACATACCTTAAACTTCTTATCATGAGGTCTATCGAATAAATTGATCCCTTGAGAAAATATAATTTTCTCTAATCAATCTCTTTAACCAATATATGATGTCCTCTAATCTAGTTTCTTTGAAAGAGAATTCATTACCACATGGGACCTATTAAATTTTTTGTTTGCTTTTTAATCTACTCCATCCTTACTTCGGTGATTCATCAAAATATTTTATATGTTTTTCCTACTCATAGTTTTCATACCCTTGCCTAAAATTAAAAATTTCTCCCATGATAAACATTCTTTAGACAATCATTCCTTTTAGTATACATACTAATAAAGGGATAAAAATAATGCATTTTATTTACAAATGTCTCAACCCATTTATAGATGTTGGATGCAAAATATATTATTTACTTTATGTTTTTTTTTGGAAATATTTAAATGATGAATAGTTTAATACTTCCTGGAACATCATTATTAGGCAGTTAATGTTAATTAAGTTTTCATTTTTATTATAATTATTTAAATGTAATTAAGGTTTAATTTAAATTTACTACATCATTAAACACTAATAATGTTTTCATTTAAAATCAAATCGGCTAAATGAAACTACTATCTAATTGAAATGTATTTTATCTTTGTTGTTTTATGATTAGTTATCATTTTTATTGATATTTATTTCCATTTATGAGACACAAGCTAACTAAAATTATTTTACTAGTTTCAATGCAAGACAACCCTCTTAATATGACATATTATTAGAAATGATACGTGTTTTAGCTTAATTTTTTAGGTGATTAAAATAATCCAAACTATGAATATTAATAATATAGAATATATAAAATAAATTAAAAAATATGAATGAAAATCATATGTTTTTCACTTACTATTTATATAATTGAAAATAGGATAAGTTATTTTTCTTATTTTTATTTGTTTTTGTTCTTTGTCTATGCATAATCATAAAAAACAGTATAAAATGTATGTTTGATTTATATGATCAATAAATAGAGTATTAAAATATTATAGGATTATAATATTAAGGTTTAAACTTATGTGGTGACTATATGTGTCCATTATCTACTAAAACATTATAGTTTTTACTTGTACATAGATTTACTATGCATGCCTATCAAGATGTTCTTTGAGAAAATTCCTATTCACATTCATTTGTGTAAATTATTTTTCCATCCTTTTCCTTGAAACCCTATCTCCATTTTCGATTCTTTATTTACCTATAAAATTAGATAAACATATGATTTGTATAGACCCAACTAAACCCCATTAATTGACTCATAATTTTCTACATTCCAATACTCTTAAGAGAGCTTAAACCACATGTAATTCTCCCATATATGTGTATGTGATATAAATGGTGTTTAGTTGGGATGAAAGAATAGATTTTGATTTTAAAAAATTAAAATATGAAACTCTTATCTTAATCTAGATGATTACACTTGGCTTAGGTACCATTCCTTTGAGGCGATTTCAAACTTTTATGTCTTAAGATAATGCCTCAAGGATGTGAAAACAGATCTCTTGATTTTCAATTAGTGAAACACTTAGAGAAAAATATGAATATTCTTAGGATTTATGTGTATATATAGATATCTCTTTGGGAAATTTCCCCATATTTGACGTGCAAAACATGTGGATTGACCCAAAATAGGGATTCACATTGGAATTTCTTTTGAGAAACCTGGGACACTGCTCATGATTGAAAACACTATAAGTAGTTTATAACATCTAATTTAAATAATATGGAATATGGATAAATTATAAATAATAAAGTTTTTTATTCTAGCGTAGATTATGGAGACCCTATATATGAATGAAAATAATTTGAGAAGGTTGAACCCATAAATAGATGGATTATTAGGGTGAAATGTTATATTTTTTAAATTTGTATGCATAACTCATGTATGTGCATAGATAAAAGTTGACATTTTCAAGATTCTAATACCAAATTTGTGTGTCTACAAATTCACCCATTTTAGTCTAGTACTAAAAAATATAGACTAAAAGGATAAACTAAGAAATTGGGTAGCTTAGTATAACCACATTTGGTGTCTTTGGGTATGACTCAAATATCCTCATTATTCCATGTTTTTACCCTATTTTAGATTAATAAAAAAATAATAACCCTAATCATATATAAACATGTATAACAATTTAGATATTAAGATATCCCATTCAATAATATAAGTAAATGTAAAATAATGAAACTTGACTTCAATGATATGAAAAGTGACATATTAAATATAGTAAGTATAATAAAGGATGAGTATTTAATATATATTTAAAATATATATTAAACACTCATACCTAAATAATTTTATATAATTTACTGTATATAGGGTTAGTTAATAATCATGTAGATAGGGGTAGATAGGGTCATGATGATCATTTAAATGATGTTTAGTTAAGTATTTATAATATATAGGATTAGTTGAGCATATTTTAAATTATTATCCAATAAAGTGTCATGTAAATAGGGTCACTTACTTCCTACCCATCAAAACTCTTTTCTATTTTTTCCATCTAAGGAAAGGTATTAAGGAAGTTAATAATCTACATTTATGAAATGTAGCTTGTAGCATATATAAATATTAGTATACATGGATAGGTATGCATATGCATATTTTAAAGACAAACATAAAATATTAATAAATAAACATCATTATTATACATGTATAATACCATATTCATATGTGTACATATTCATTTATACCTATATTTGTATATGTTTTAGGCTAAATTACATACATGTAGGTTATTAACAACCTAAGTACCTTGCCTTAGATGGGAAAATAAGTGATTATTTTTTATGGGTATGGATTAACATACCCTATCTACATGATGCTCAAATGGATACTCCTTGATGTTTTAGATTAAGGTAAAAATAGGTTTTGAAGGGACCCCAAAACCCTTAACAAAAGGAGAAAGATTAAACAGAAATGTCCACATGCAAGCCTAAAGCCTACTTCACCGAAGTAACAAAACCAACATACATAGACCGGAAGCTACCAAACGAACAAGATAGCCCCCAAGTTTTATAGAGACCTATAAACTCCATAGTTAAAGTTCAAAAAACCAGGTACCAAGACCAGAAAACACAACCAACTAGTAGAACCAACTAAAAGAACCAGGAACTATTCTTCTAGTTCCAATATCATCTTCATTGCTTCCTTACCTTTCACAATAGTGTCTTGGATGGCAGCAGTCACCTGCGTAGATCCCTCTTGCAATTCTTTATTTCTTGAGCTTTGTCTAGTTCTCTTGCTAAGCCCCTCCAAAGTTTTGATTTCCTCATTTGCTCTTTTGCCAATGTTTACCGCGGTAGCACAAATGCTAGAGGTTACCTCCTCCATCTTTATTTTTCTTTCCTTTATGAGTTCCCTTAGGTTGTTCTCATACTCTTTGAGTTTTATGGGAATATCCCTCATCTGCTTTTCCATGTTATTGATTTTGTTCCAAACTACCTCCTATTTACCCTCCATTATTTCCATTTTCCTATTGATTTCCATAATCTCCTTATACGTCCATAAATCGAATTGAAGGGTAGCATCAGCTTTACAATTGGACAATCTAGTAGGTTCATCATTCTACCTTTTCTCACTCCAATCTTCTATGTTCTTTTTAGGACTGCTTCCACCTTCTTCAATGTAATCCTCCGTTTCCATTCGTTTCTATTCCTTTATTTTAGTAAGGCTAACATTTTTGTTACTTACTTCCTTTACTTGAGCTCCCATTTCCAAAATTTGGTTAGCAACCTGAACTAGATTTTCCTTCTCATTAATTAGATCAGGGTCCACAGTAAGATCATCTAAATCTTTATCCATTTCCTCAAACACTTGCTGGTTTTCCTCAGACTCATGGTTGCTGTCTTCAGACTTTTCCTCTATCGTGACTCCTTCTTTCTCATTCTTATCTTGCATTTATTCTTCCTCACTAGAACTTGAATGTCCACTTTCTGTTCCTCCTTCTCCCTCTAGACTCTCCTCCCCAGTGTTTTCAAAACTTTCCCACTCTATTTCCTCATCAATAGTCTGGTTATTGATGCTTGGGAGTTTGAATTTAGCTTTTTCATTCCCTTTTGCTATTTTTTTCTTATTACTCCTAAGGTCCTTGTATTTTCCCAAATAAGGATTCTCTACAATGGCCTTATTCTTACAATGCCCTTCAATTATAATAATTAACCCCTCATGCAGGATGGGATGAGATTCCTTTTTCCTATGAGTGAATAGACTTTGGAGCAAAGAAAAATGTAGATAAAAAGGAAAGGAGATTCTTACTTTGTGTCTGAAGTGATTGAGGAATACAAAGTGAAATTTGTGGAATCTTTTGCTTCTTCCATCAAGCATGAAGTACTCACGAATACAGCATATGACGTCCCTCCAAATGCCCTTAATCTGCTCCAATTCAAAAAAATCTCCACTTTTTTCCAGCTGCTACTCCTCAGCATCTGTTTTAGGGAATTTGTAGACAGCCTCATTGGAAATGCTTGTTTGCTTTGAAAATTTTATTCCCTCCATTGGAAGTCCCGTCACCTCCACTATGAATTCCTCAGTGAGATTCACCGTAATGCCATGCAAAGTAACCCTATCATCAGTCCAGTTTTTGAAAAATGCCGTTGTGATATGGGGTTTTGAGCCATGAAGCCGTTCCATGTAACTCACAACCTTTCCTTGATGTTATTTTTAAGTAGTATAAATATTATCTTGGCTTAGTTATAAATTGGTTTATTTCCTTGTCTAACAATGTTTCATAAGTGGGTTAATCCTGCATTTGTATGTTCTAATGTTTTGGTGGTGAATGTTTCATTTTAAATTACATTGATTCTCTTCTGATGAAATTAATACTTGGTGTTTTTAAGTGGATTTATACTTGATCTTGTGACTAAATATGCCATATTGTATCATTCAATCTTGATGGTGTGCGTGATATATATTTTAATATTTAAAGGATTTGATGTCATAAATGGAAATAATTTCCTATTGATATGTTGAACTAATTTTATACTTTATTTTAAATGCATGATTCTTTTCCCTTATCCTACCCTAAAAATTATATCTTATAAAATTTTAGAATACTTATTAAAAGTTATATTGTTAATAATGGTTGATTCATTGGCTTAGAAAAGTAATACATTTCCAACTCATGCAAACTTAGTTTTCACTTTTTTAAATACATATGAAAGGAAATAACATCAAAATAAATAAGACGTTATTTTTTACTCTCTATTATTTAATAGTATTTTATACTTTAATTTTCAACTAAAATAATATGAGGGATAATGTGATGTAATATGTTTGTGTAAAATAGATGGTATTTCTCCATCTCTCTTGACTGAATTATTGTCATTATGATATTTTTGTATTTGTATTATCCACACATTTTTTACTTTAAGAAAAGATATATAATAGTGATATTCATATTTTGCCTTGATATAATTCTTATATTTTAAACATGTTTGGTTGTAGTTACTTATGTGAACTTGTGCTTACACTTAATCTGATGCACCTTATTAATCGATGTATACCATTAAAATTATAATATAAAAACCTCATTAATTATTAATATTTTATTATATAATTTTGTTAATTTGTGCATGAATGGTTACTTAGTTATCAATCATAAATTTATGAATAATATGTATATTTTTTAGCTCAAACATAATTTTTGCATAGTGTTCAAATATTTGACAATATTTTAATTGGTAGTTCAACCTTAATTTGATATCACTGAGCATACTATTTTATATATGACTGCATTTCAGCCTCTAAAAATGTTATGATAAAAATTATAATGCATCCCAATTAGTGGTGGAGGATTTACTAAAAATGATATATTTCTAACTATATTATGAGTAGTTGAGTGTTTATGACATTTCACTATCCATGCTTGAACTATTTTCTCTTGGTACTAGAATGTTTTCTATTATCTTGCTTAAGCTATTTTTGATATTATGTAGTTTTAATTTAAATTAATGTGATTTTATTTTATAAATGAAAAAAAATTATAATTTAAAATACTTAATAAAATGATTAATGGCTCTTCTTGATTTTAGTAACTTTTCCTTTTAGTGCCATAGTATATCTTCATTTGGATATATACATTAAAATCTTGAGTAATAATTGATATATTTATATATTTGATTTAGACCTAGCTATTATCTTGATTTTTAATATATGGATTTTGATTTTAATGGTTACTTATTTATCAATTGTAAATTTGTGATTAATATGTATATGTTGTATCTCAAACTTAATTTTGGCATAGTGTTTAAATATTTGAAAATATTCTAATTGTAGTTTAGCCTTATTTTGAGCTCACTGAACATACTCTTTGATATCTAAATGCATTTCAACATCATGAAATGTTATGATAAAATATTTAATGTATCCTAATTAGTGGTGGAGGATTTACTAAAAGTGATCTAGGTCTAAATTTATTTTGAGCAGTTGAGTATTTATGACAATCCATTATCAATGCTTGAAATATTTTGTCTTGATACTATAATGTTTTATATTATCTTGTTTAAGGTATTTTTGACTGTATGTAGTTTATATTTCTATTTATTTTCCTTTATTTTTTAAATTAAAAATACTTACTAAAATGATCACTGGCTATGTTTGCTTTCAATAAAATTTCCTTTTAGTACCATAATATATCTTCATTTGGATATATATAATAAAATATTGACTAATAAATGATATATTTATGTATTTGATATGTACCTTATTGGGAACTTGATTTCTAATATATGTATTTTTATTTCATTATGGATGTATTAGATTGTATTACTATTCTTAACAATTTTTTTATTCTTTTAAAAACTACATGAATGATAGGATAATATTTGGAGTATTGCATTTATTGACTTGTGTTCATGGTATAACCTTATAAATGGGCATGATTAGACTTCCTTGGTCACATTATTACCTAAATTTTGATTGTATCTAATTTTTATTATGTAAATGTTGATTTATCTTCATGAGGTGAATGCTTTGCTTTATATAGGATTTTAGATTAGAATGGATGTTTTATCTTTCATGATTAAATTATTCGATAAAAGTGTTCGATTGGTTCTTTTTGTTAGTATTATATAATATTTTTTTAACCATATTAAATAATATTCATTTGATTTTTTTTAGCATTTTAAATGTGATATTAATTGCCTTAATCAATTGGGATAACCTATTCAATTTATCATACTATAATTAAAATGATTTAAAAACCATTAAAGTATTTTTTTTAATATTCTAAATAATTTTATTTTTATGTAATACACTTAGTTGATATTTTTTTTACTTATCCATTCCTCTATAGAGATATATGATAATGAAGTAGTGTAATTATGTAGTCAATTAAATGTTATAAAATTTTACAGTGATTTTGAATATATATGCATACTCAGATCTAGGAAAGAGTCTATATAAGTTTTATGTGTTAATATTGTTTCTATAAACTTTAGATTTTATAAAATAATAGGCTAATATATTATTATAACTTAGGCTCCATGGATATATATACTATGTAATGAGTTATATATACTTGAGATGGATAAGGTTTGAATAGTACTAATACTTGATTATGTCATGTCTTTATTTCTTAGCTATTATATATATTTACTGTAGAAGCATTATAGTGAATTAATTTGACCATATTATAGTTACATATTAGAATTTATTTTTAAATGATATTTATTTATTATTGAATAACATTTTTAAAAATGATTTTTATTAGTATTCATTGATATTTTCATTACATGGTAGTTTTAAAGACTATCAATTTCATACTAATGATAAAGTAGGTGTCATTATTATAAACTATGTTAGATATACTAAAATATCTCTCTTACAATCTAGAAACTTCATATGCATTGATATGATTGATTCATTTAATCTTTATGCCTTATGGTTATGAAATTTTGCTAGTAATATTAGTGCCTTACCTTTTAATTATAATACTTTTAGCATGCTAAAAATGTAACACTTTGTTAATATGCAAAAAAAATGAATATTTTCACTAGAATAGAGAATAATATTATCTACATTAAAATATAGTATTATATACTTTTAAATTCTAGTTTTGACCCAACTTCAGCTTACATGAATTTTGCATACAAATATGATTTTACTTAAAAATTATCTTGCATTAAAATATTTACATGGGTTTGATCTTCTTAACATTATATTATCTACCCACAAGTGTTTATTAATACGTGATTAATCTATCCAAAATCATATTTAGACTATCTCTAGATCATCATATCAATATTCTTACCTTTTGGAAAAATTTGTCAAACTGACACTATTTCAAAAATCAAAACTCATATCAGCTTGATGGACTCATATTGTGACAATAAATGGTTATATTTAAAATTAAAATAATTCTTATGGTTTTATCCATGCCAGTGGCATGAGAAAGTACCTAGATTCCATATAAATATGTAATTGATATAGGCATTTTACTTATCTATAATTTGTCAATCAAGGTTACTATACACATCCAGATATTCAAATTAACCTCAATATTATTTACAATTAAAACATTATTAGCAATTAATATATCTTATCTAAGTTTGAATCACCTCAAAACCAAGCAAAAGTTTCTAATTTCCAAGATTCAAAAGCTACATCACATATTGAATTCATTTAATGAGAATTATTTCAAACATAAACATAACATGGAGAACTAAAAGTTTTTTTAATTCCCTATTTAGAGTACTAAATATGTATTTATAAAACAATGATTCATTCAGCAGTGGTTAGGGTCAATTGAACCCACCTTTTCCCCCATCTTCAAATCATAAAACTAGTGTCAAAATTTGACCTAACACTTAAAAAATAAGGAGACATGTCTTTTGAAATATTCACATAGATATTCATCAAGATCACACATAGAGATGATTTACAAATAAATGTATATGGAAATAAAGAAGAAAAATCCACTCATATGAATCCATCAATTTTTAGATGTTAATGTAAATAAGATTCATCTAGAATTTGAGGAATATATCCAAACATATCGAAGAACACAATTACTAATCCAAGATACTCTTAATTTAGTTTCATTCCATTTATTCCACTTAAATTCATTATCAGACTTTCACAATACATAAACACACTAGATATATTATTCATATAGGATTTTGTATTTATAACAAGTACAATTTTCAAATCAAATTTTACCTTTTACATACATATAAGTGTTTATTTTGATATTTCATGTAATATGAATTAGTTAAAACTTACATATTGTAAGATAAAATAACTAAAAAATAAGGTAAAACATATTTATTAACCCACATTTTGACTAGAACATATGAAAACATAGGTTTCCCTTAGGGTTCCATCCTTATTTCTATGGTTTAATCTTTTTATCTTAGGGTTTCATTTTTTATTTCTAATTTCCCAATAGAAATGTTTTAAAAAGTCACCTTGGCCCAAGGCTTCTACATAGTTTCATTATTTTATTTTATGTCATTTAAAAATGCTATTTTGCTTGTCCCTTTAAGGAAAATCTCTAGATTAAGTGTTAAAAATATTAATAATAATCCAATTTATTTGGTTCCATATAAAATGAACAAAATAAATGAAATGATTTTTCATTAAACTTATTCATTTTTTATATGCATTAAAATAAATTAGAGATTAGGTTAAAAATCCTAATTTATAAAATGTTAATAAATATAATCTTGAATAAAAAGATAGAATTTATCCCAATGATCTTAGTGGGGTAGATCCTACACAAGTTAAAGAATTTTATAATTATTGAAATAAAAATTTCGAAAATCATAATGACATATAAGGTTCTAAAATTTATCCTATAATATAAATCTACACACAAAGCTAAGATTATCACATCTAAGGAAAATCAACATGATCCCTTTATTACTAATCACCCCTTTAGAGATTCTAATTCCACCATAGGTGTTCATACTACTACTATTTATACTTTTTATATGTCTACACCTTTAGCCACACATATGATTCCCACCTAAGGTGTTGGGGTAACATTATTTTTCTCTCATATTACTATGCATATGTATACAAAGATAACCTATTTACATCTTATTATGACTACACATGTCACATCGTCATCTTTCCTAATAGATGACCACTCAAGAATTTTTTAATAGATATGTAGGCTAATGTGTTATAGTTAAGGAAGGAGGTTTATATATAAAATTTTAAAATAGACTCTCATGCATTTCTTCAAACTATTTTATCCCTAGATATTTCATCATATCCCTTATCAATGGGTTTCATAACTCATAAAGTTCCATTTTATGATAAAAGAGGTGATTTAGATAACACCTAAGATTATTACACATATAACATAGGGAGTATGCATCCAAAAGAAAAATTATTAACCAATTTATTTACACAAAATATTAATGTTTATGATTTATAATGGTTCTTTTACCTCCCACTCCAATCATTTAAGGAATTCAATCCTTTATCTGATCTAGTTTTAGCATAATTTTCAATCAATGTGAGTGAGATATTGTCTTATGCCAAAATTTTAAAAATAAATAAATTATCTAATGAGATAATTATTGGCCATGTGATTTAGTATATATCCATGATTTATAGGATGAAAATTCCTATGGATGAAAATGAGTTACAAAATATCTTCAATCAAAGTTTACTTTCTCCTATCCATTCATAATGTTCAATAAATTCATATTAGCTGATGAGTTATGGCATATGGCTAGAGATAAATAATTTAAGTTCTTAGATTTTAATAATATCAAATATGTACCTAATATTATGATTACATCAAATAAAAATTTTCAAATAAAAATGAGTTACATGTTTAATCAAATGATACTAAGAATGAAGCAAAGTCTATAGTTAATGTAGTGTCATAGCATCCTAGTCAACTTGTCATATCCAGTCCAAAAAAGATGTAGTTCTCAAAATTTCATTAACCTCATCATAGTATAATAATAGATTTACTAGAGTGTAACATTATCTCTATCCATTCCACATAATACCTTTACATTAATGCACTTACACCTAGATGATATGAAGTAATGCATTTTATGATTATTGTTAATATTATGGACATTCTAAAAATAGATGGTTCAAGATAAGGCATAGGAAAAATAATCTAATTTATGATAACATTATTGATCTTAAAAAGCCTAAAAATTATTTAGGACTAGAATAGAATGGGAATGTAGAGTTGAACATCTTTTCCAATACCCTTCCAAATAATGAGTTAACTAAAAATAAGGATATTATCGAGGTGCATATGACATATAATGCACATCGTCATCCTTCAACATATGACCACCCATTAGACAATATTATTAGTAAACTTGAAAGTAAATTTATATAATGAGATAAAATAAAATATTATGTCAAAACATATTAAGACATGTCTTCTAATACTCATAAATTAGATTAGTGTGGGCAAAAATAAAAACATTAGATATGAACTCTAGATACTACACAAACTAGAACACCATAATGAGTAAGACTAAATGTAAAATTATGTGAACATAAATTTACACCTTCACTAATTTAAAACTCAAAATAACTAGAATTAGCTCTCAAATCCAATTAAGTTGTTTCATAAGCTAATTGTATATCAAATTACACACCAACACCATCATAAAAAATATTTTCATAGATTACTTATCAAATCAAGATCCTTGGCAAATATTTAAGAAAAAATGAGGAAAGTAGGTGAAATCCTAGCTCAATTTTAGTAGTATTTTGGTATTCAAATGTGTTAACCTACTAAAAAGGCAAGTAATGTTGATTTTATATATAATGTCTAGTCAGTTATTTGATTATGATGGACAAACATTCTTAATTAGTCTTGTTAAAAACATTAAATGATTAACTAATTCGATATGATATAGATTTTGGA
>JARHVA010009802.1:157500-180000 GCA_037957365.1 Torreya grandis | reverse complement strand
GATTCTACCAAACCATTGCAGTGAGGATAATAATTTGAGGAGACTTTAAAGGAAATTACATTATGGTAATCCAACTCAGTCAATTTTGCTTATTATAAAGTAAGTTTTTTGTTAGAGATAAGTGATAGAGGAGTCCTAAATCAGGTTATGATGTACTATTCCAAAAATTCAATAACTTATTTATTTTTACTATTCCTTGTTTATTTAGATTTATTCCATCTCATATAATAGTTTGTGGCGGTGAGAATGAACTTATGACTAACTAATGAGTTAATATTTATGATTCCAATGAAGTCTAATCCCCACTGATCAAATGGGTGTTTTTCTATCATTAGCTATAAAATTTTTGGAGCATGATCTCTCTTTTAGTAAATATATGAAATGAATGATAATTATTTTCCTATTCATGAGGATCCTTAATAATGTTGGCCAATAATAACCATCTCTTAAAATTGTGTGAGTTATGATGTTACTACAAGAATAACCACTTCCCAGTTTATCATGATATGAGTTCATCACCTTTTGTGTTTCTTCCTTAGACAAGCATCTCAAGTAAATCCTCTCATGATTATTAGGGTACAACAATCCTCTTTGAAACATATAATGTGAAACCTTCAACCTTAGTTTTTTTCATTATGTCTTACTAAAATGGGTTGGTGGCTTTCCATAAATAAAAAATGGATGATTTAATCATAACATAGACAAAATTAAATGTTAGACTGATTAAATTACATAATGGAGATGTTGGGATCAAATTATAAAAATAATTTAGACAAACCTTTACCACATGCTAATTTTAAAGGTTTCACTTAGATGTCATATTCTTAAATATTAGTAACCCAACATCATCATCTTTCACCCAACTCATTTTGTCATAAAATTTTCTTAAACACAAGATTTATAACTATGACATATACTTTGTTCCTCAATATGTGATGATGAAGCTTTCTAATCACCATCACTAATGCATATGACTATTTATCTAGCATAGGGTATTTCAATTTGGCCTCTTTCAATTTTATGATCATAAATGCTATGGGATGTTCTCCATATTTAAATATTACATCAAAATAACTAAAATCACATGATCAAAGAAAAAAGAGTAAAGATATAGATACTTATCATAATCAAGATTGACCAATAAAAGAGCTTGCATAATTACATTCTTGATTTATTTAAATTCCCTCGTACAATAAACATCCCATTCTAACTTATCTCCCTATTTTAACATGGAATTTAGAGATTTAATTATCTCAAAAAAACCCATAAATAAACATTCATAAAAAATAAATTTTCCAAAAATTAATTTCACGTCTTTCTTATTTTTTGACAAATAAAATGTTAAAATATCACCAGCTTGCTTTGGATCAATTTATATACATTATTTGATGATAATGTGGCCTAAAATATTACATTACATTACATAAAAGACACATTTTTTTAGTAAAGTGATATGGAAAACCTTCTACAATGTTCAAATACTATCTCTAGATGACTCAAGTGATTTGATTTGCATTTATAAAATGCAATCAAGTCATCCATGTATACTACTATGCACTTACCAATTATACCATTGAAAGTAGTGTCTCATTGAAATAGGACACCAACATTAAACAAACTGAATGTCATTTTCTTCTAGGCATAGATTCCCCACTTGGTGGTGAATTTTATTTTAGTAATGTCTACTTTGTCCACTAAGATCTGATAATAACCTAAGAATCCATCTAAAAGTGAAATCATCTCAAAAATCATTAACTTGTCGAATGACCTCATCGACTGAAGGTAGGGGATAATTATCTGTATTTGATGCATGATTGATATTTATAAAATATACACAAAGACATAGTTATCCATTTTTTTTCCTCATAGGTACTAAGCTTTTCACCCATGTTGAATGGTGCATAGGGAATATAATTCCAACTAACAACATCTTTTGGCTTTCTTTTAAGATGACCAGTTCTAAAACCGAATTTATTAGATTTTGACATTGTCTAAAGGTCCTATAATTAGGATTCAACTAAATGTTATGTGACATAACATGAATATATAACACCTTCATGTCATTTTAGCTCCATGCTATGATATACTGATAATATAGTAACATATACTTTAACATTTTCATCTCTTCATCACTACATTCAAGTCCTACCACCATGTTTTAAGGCTTATATATAGTTCCAATATTGAGAATCCATGATTCTTGACTCATCCAAGGATCCTTTTTTTTATTTAGTTACTATACTATCCAATTCAAATAATATCTCTAAATATATCGTTCCTATTGGTATATGGTTATCTTTTAGCTGGAGCACTTCATCTAAATTTTGTTATTGTTTCTCAAAATTGAGTCTTTCTTATTCGTCAATTACCTATGCATTGAACACATTGGAGTTAGATAGGAAATCAAAAATTTGTATATCATCAAAAAATACATGGAAATATATGGCATTATCAGCTTTGAGGGACAATAAATTAATTCAACTAATTTTTTTGGCAAGTTGGTCTTATCTAATTATGTGAGGTTTTTATTTGAGATAGCTTATGAATCAGACATGATATTCTCTACTCTAAGGATTACTTAAATATCAAAATCATTAAAGTATTATATCAATTCCCAAACATAGTATTTATATTTATTTAATAGTAAATCATACACTAAAATTTATTACATACCTACTTGATGACCAATTCATAATCATTAAAAAATTTGAATTGATGGACACTAAATATGATTGCAAACTATAGATTGAAGATCAAAACTTCATACTATGACATTTTATTAGTATAGTAAATTTATAATATAAAATCTACAACATGTCTCTTACTATTAGGATTAATGAGTATAATACCAACACTAAATCCCTGATTAAAGTGTTCTCCATCCAAATATAGTGACCACATACGTAAATTTTTATCATGATTAGACTTATTCTTCTTTGTTGGTTTATTTTAAAAAGTATAGACACCTACATATATATAAGCAAAGTTAACTTATTCATTGATTTTTTTATATTTTATTATCATCAACTTCATGCATGACTCTCAATCAATTCTCCATTGTAATATCTATATCTTGTCACTTGTTATTCATCCATAGTCTATTTGATCCTTGGGATAATTATTTTATTTATCACTCCTAGGTTTTGAATACATGGGATGTCACATCCCAGGACATAAATCTTAGAGTTTATCTATGATAATTTATTATGTTTGGACACTAAAACCTTGACTTCATGTGATATGACCATGTGTCATAATCAAAACATTTGTGTGGTTTTGGTAAACTTATAACTATGAAATCATATGTTTCTCAGGATTTGATTTTATGAGATATGCCCACATGTCATAATCATATAAATTTGGGGCTTGAAAGAGATCATAACTTATCTATGGAACATTATGTTTGCTTTTTTCACCTTTCTCTTTGAACTTTGAATACATAGGTTGTCACCACTTGGAAACATCTTAGGTATTGAGGGCTAATATGTCATCATACATAGTTGATTCTCTAAAGCTACTTAGGGCTCCCAAAAATTTGAATTCCCATTATGTGAACATGTGTAATAATCATGGATGTTTCTGATATCAAAAAACTTTAAACTATATTATTACCTCCCTAATTTCTAACTACCCAATCTAATGACATGTGGAAGGTGGAGATGTTATAGGGGATTCTGAGTGTGCACTTTGTGATATGTTTCATGAAGAGAAAATTTATAATATTATACTATGTATCATGTTTACTTTGCCACTTATCCTATTTACTACCACTTGGAATATTTACTTTCTCTTGGAATTTTGACTTATTTCTATATATCCCTCCATTGATTACTACCTATGGATTTAGATGCCTACTCTCTACACACATGGATGATGGGATGCTTCAAGAAAAATTCATGAAATGTGCATTCTACCTTATGATATATGAGTACCCATGATGATGCCACATTACCTCATCATGGTTCTTTGAGGCTCATGGATTTTATGGACTACATATTTTTCTAGACCACCTAATCCATTAAGACATGGATGGGGCATGGAAGTTAGAAACTTTCAAAACATTTATATTATAGACTACCTCCCTATAAGCTTTGAATATTTGATCTCATGCCACTTGGCATGATCTCAGGAGATCAAGATTATAAAATGTTTTTAGGTGTGTCATTAAATATTTTTGATTGATGTGCCTTATGATGTTAAAGCCTTTCCCATTAGTTGATTAATGGTATATATTATAATAGAAATATCATATTCACATCTTCCAATGATAGAGTTTGGTTCATGTCCTACTATATCTTTCTTAGTTTTTCCAATTCTATTATGTCATTGATTTCATATATTATGGTTATTATATCTTCCTTTATTATGTGTCTAATCTACTAAGAGAATCCTCTCATGATTGAAAACATATGGATCAAGGAAATGATCAATAAAATATTTGAAATAAAAATAGAATAAGAATAAATAAATCCCATGTAAAACATATAAATATTCACATCTAACCATAGAAAACACAAATCTAATTTGATAAATCATGAAATTAGCTAAGTAAATTTAAATATAGACTTGAGAAGTGAGATTTAAAGCATAGCATAAATTTGGTACAATAACTAGTTTAATACAAATTTGATAATTTAAATTATATCAAAATCAATACAATTATAATTTGAGATCTAATGTCACAAATTAAGGTATAAATTCAAATAACATGAATTATATAAATCAATCCCTTTCAATGCAAATCATAATAAAAATCATGATTTATGATTTAAAGATAAAATATTAGCTAAAATAATTAATGAAAGTGGATTGAAAACATAAAACATCATTAGAATTTGGATTTTTAAATAATAAAAAAGCATGTGAAGTCCATTTTTATGATTAATGAAATGCCTAACTAATTTATGAAATATCTCAATAAGCCAATTTATTTTATTTGAGCTCTAGAAAAGGATAGTTTAGTAATTACAAATGAATAATCAAATGAATCTTTGTCAAATTTTCCAAATGAGTCTGGCACATGAGCTAGCATCTTAAGATGAAATTCATACTTAGTAACTTCATATTAATTATTTGAAACTTTACAGTTATGTCCATTTATGCCTAATTTTTCCTAGCCATTTCCATTCACTATGAAGTTTAAAACTACAATTTTCCAATATTTTAGTTTTTGCCCTAGCCATCAAATTTAGGTTAGGCTGAAATTATAACCCACTTAGAGAAAATTATTAAATCAAATATTTTTAGTTGACAAGAGTAGCTTATAACACATGGTATAAATATTCCCCTCATTTATAGGACATCCTTGTAATCCAAAGGCTAAGAAACTCTAAATTGTATAGCATGGGTAAGTTGTGATTATTTTTTCCAAAGGTTTAGATGGTTTCCTCAAAGGTATTTAGGTTCTCAATGTTGGTTCCTTTACAAAATGGGATATTTAAAATGTAATGGGTAATATGTCCTTCATTAAAAAATATAAAAGTGAGAGAGAGGGTAGGGTATGAAAGAGGTAAATCCTTGATTTAGCTAGGTCTTCCAATACTAAAAAATTATATTAGTGTGGGTTATAATCAAATCACTCAGCATTAAGTCTATATAATGCAAAAACTAGAACACCACAATGATAAATACTTAAGGGAAAACTATGTGAAAATAAAATCTATAACTCTATTCAATATAAATCAATTACACAAGCCTATAGCTATTTATACACCATGACTAATGTAAGCCTATAAATAACAAAAATGAGCTCTCAAATATAATTAAATGAGATGATACATGATCTAATTATATATTCACTTGCACACAAGTAACATCAGAAAATGTTTTTTCATAGATTACTTTTCAAATCAATATATTTAGCAAACAACCAAGACAAAACAAGTAGAAAAGGCATATGAAATCCTAGCTCAATATTAATAAAGTTTTAGTACTTAAATGTGTCAACCTTTATAATGGAAATTAAACATGCCAATGTTAATCTTAATCATGCTAGTAAATCAAAATGCTCCATTATCATAGTATCTTCTAATTAAGAATTAACCTCCTCTACAACATGTTTCCCCTAGTTAGAATCTGGTATTTATAAATCTTGTTGTTGGTAATGAAATAATGCCTCATTCTTACAATCGATCTTTATTTTTAGTTACAATAAATAATACATATAATTATCCTTAACACTTATCCAAACCTAGTTTATATGAAATCTAAAGAATGTTTCAAAGATTGATAAATAATTTTTTAACAAGCAAAACATAATTAGGTAGCTCAAGTAGTGGAAAATTTGCCCTAAATTTTACTTATCAATGAAAGTATAGGCCCTTAAATAGATGTGGTAAATAATGAGTCTTCATACAAAAAATTACAAGAGATCAATATTATGGAGATTGACTTTCCAAATTATTGTCATATTAACAACACAACCCAACATGAAGAGCTTGATTCTATTGTGTTTTGTCTCGCTTGACATTGTATAGAAGGAAATCAAAGAATATAAAGTTGTCCCAAATTATCAAAATACTTTAAGTAATTTATATGATTCTAGTTCACTAAAATACCCTAATACATTCATGGTTTTAGAGGTTTTAGACTTTATTAATATATAAAACAATGAACCTAAAGAGAACACCAATGACATTCATTAACTCCAATGGTACTAAATATGAAACTACACTCTTAGGAGTAAAGCACATCAACATTTGACTGTTTCAACTCTAATAGATAATTTTTATATACCACCTAATCCTAAAGCTATAAATGACCATCTCCACAAAAATTAGGTGACAAATAATCCTCCACTAGAAAAATCAAAATCAGGTGACAATTAGTCCTCCATAAATTATCAAAAATCATTGAACAAAGGGATTTTATTCTCAAGTTTCTTATAGACAATATTAATTAGCCTAGGCAAAAGAACCCTGCTAATTCCATTATTGAAATACATAATATTAGGATTAGAGTTCCACCATTATTGCTTATAATTAGAATTTATATTAAAAACCTCCACAATTGTCTTATATATTCTTTTTCATGAAATAATGTAATGCATACAAGTATTTTCAATAACTTAGGATTGATTCCTATAAAATCATACAAAGTGGTAGTTTAGTTACACAAGTCTCATGTCAAGGTTTTACGAGAGTTGTTAAATGTCGATATATAAATACAAGATAAATAAAGAGTGAAACAATTCATTGGTATACAAAGAATTGACATATTAAAATCATATGGAATATTAATAAATATATATTGGTCAAGATCACTCAATGTATTTATGGAATGTTATTTTTCCCATATGTGGATTCTATGGAGATGATTAGAAAATTAAATTAGAATTGATAGAGATCTTGAATTACTTTGAGTAAACCATTTGAACCTTCAATCAAAATAATCATAACATACCCATGCTATGTCATTTTGAGTTTATTAGTCCTTGGATCACCAATATGTTATAATATGAGAGGACTCTTTGCCCCATGTGTTGTAGGCTAATCTTGTCCACTCATAATAGTTACTTCAAAAATTATTTCTAAGTGGGTTATAATTTTAGCCTAATAAAAATTGGTACTAAAAAGAGGGCCAAGCATCATATTTAATATATGTTGTCATTTTTATCTTAAAATTATACATATTATATGAATATTCATTGATTATATACTATTAGTTCATCCATTTTCTTTTTCATATGTTGTTTCTTTACAATCCATACTAACATAGATTAGTGTCTATCACTTTGGAATCTTCTTTAAGGATCACGTGATTTTTAGTTAGGTTAGATCATATAAGATTCATTATTTTTCCTATTCAATCCCATAAAATTTTTAGATCTAATTGATGTTGGGTTAGAAGATTATTTTATTGAGCCACACTATCCCCAAAATATTTCATCAATAGACCAATCCAAATCAACGTATCTTGGCTAGTTGAATCAACTATAACTGTTCTAGGTGACATGCATGATTTAACTAGAAACCTTAGACATTATCTTCCAAAATTCACTCCAACTAATGGGAGGAATATATAATAATAGATTACATCATATAAAACACCCCTCAAATTTCTTAATGTTGAATATGAATATGTATCTTGTAGGTTATTTTCTTTCACATTACTTGATCAGGCTTATGACTAGTTCCTTAATCTCCTTAAAATTTTAATCATAGGATGGAATAAATTTAATAACACATTTTTATCTTAGTTTGGTTAGGTATTAGATCAAAGTATCTTATACCATCAATATCCTTGCATGATAATGGAATCCAATGATCTTATTCATAATTTTAATGCACATTTTTATGAGATGTATAGGAGTGTAACAAAATTATATAAACCAAATTCCTATCTAACCCTAAAAATGTTAAATAATGATTTTGATCCATGGACTAATACTTTATTAAGGAGAGCTCCAACCATTATTGACTTCACCCTTACATATTCATAAGTAATAAATTTTGAAAAATAACTCAATCCATAAGGGAAAATGTTAGATATAATTCCTAATGTTCTCCCAAAGATCCTAGTTTAAACTTAATGCTTCCAAAAAATCAATATGTTCCATTCTCATAGACTCTTCCAATTATAAATCATCATCATATAAAACATGATACCCCTGATTAGAATCTAGGATTTATAAATAATATTATTGATAATGAAGTAATGCCTCAATCTTACAACCAAGATTTATTTATAGTTACAACCAACAATATGTAGAATTATCCATAATATTTATAAAAAACTTAATTTATATGTAATCCAAAAAATGGTCCAAAGATTGAGTAATGGTTTTATGAACTTACAAAACTAAGTAGGTAGCTCAACTAGTGAAAATTCCACAACAAATTCTACTTATCAATGCAATTACAAGACCTTCAATAGTGCTAGTAAATATGTTGAGTCTTCATCCAAAAAATTACTTGAGATCAATGTTATGGAGATTTATTTTCTTAATTTTTGTTATTTTCACAACATAACCTAACATGGATAGCTTGACTATGTTGAGTTTTGTCTATCCCTTGAAATTCTATAGAAGTAAATCGAAGAATATGAATTTTTTTAAAATGATAATAATACTTCAAGTAATTCAGATGCATCTAGTTCATTTAAATCCACTAATAGAACCATAGTTTTAGAGACTTTAGACTTTTTTAATGTAGAATATAACAAACCCAAAGAGAACACCAATGATATTCATGCTTCCCAATATTACTAAGAAAGAACTATACTCTTATGAGTAGAGAACATCAGCCTTTAATTACTTCAACTCCATTAGAAAATGTTTCTACACCACCTGATCCTAAATCTAGAAATGATCCACCTCCACCAAAATTAGGCAAAAATCTATCCTCCAATAGCAAAACTAGTTACAACACTATGGAATATATGAAAAGGATTAAAGATAATATAACCCTCCACGAACTAGTGCAAATCACTAACCAAATTTATTTACTTATAAAGTCTCTTACATACAATATTATTGAGACAAAGTAAAAGAACCATATTAATATCAATGTTTCAATACATAAGATTAGGTCTAGAGTTCCACTATTCTTTCTTACAACTAGAATTTTTAGTAACAATATCCATAATTGTGTTGTAAATTCTGGTGCATTAGCTAATGTTATGCATATGGTTACTTTAAATAAGTTAGGCTTGGTTCTTATAAAATCATACAAATTTATAATTCAGTTAGACAAGTCTCAATTCAAGGTTGTAGTAGAGTTTTTAAATGTTCATATGCAATTACAAGTTGAACAAAGAGTGCAATAGTTCAGAGACATATAATTAGTTCAAATATTGGAATCATGTGGAATGTTACTAAGTAGAGATTGGTCAAGATAACTCAATCTTTATATGGAAACTAATTTTTCCATATTTGGATGTTATGGATAAGATATACAAATCAAATAAGAATTGATAGAGATTCTAAATTCCTTTGAAGAAACTATTTAAATCTTTGGTGGAAATAATCATAGCTTACCCATGCAATGTCATGTGTAATTTCCTAGCCCTTAAATCACTAGCAAATCCTAAAATTAGGGGGATATTTATCCCATGTGTAGTAAGTTTCTCTTCTCCATTCATAATATTTAATTCAATAATTATATTTGAGTGGGTCATACTTTCATCCTAACACATAGTATCTTGAGGAGTTATAGGTTTGGAGCCTTATCTTGGATATATAATCTTGTAGTGATTTCAATATTAGTAGGAAAATTTGAATCAAGAAGATACAGTTAATATTTGGAGTTCCCAACTAAGGACATGTAAGTATTCATCTTTCCATTTGAATTTGTCAACCTACAACATCTATTTCAAAGTTCCACTTAAGCCAAAGGGGAAGAATGAAACATTGAAATGTCTACCCAAGGTGATTATCTCTATCCCTATTATATTTAATTTATTTACTTAGTAGATTATATATTGTTTGGTTTGTTTATTTTTATATGTATGTGTGTATCCTTGCTTATAATCTTCCTTATATCAAAGAATTTGATATAGATATATGGTTTCTTTAGTCTTGATATTCATTACCTTAGGTGTTATATACCCCCATTTGGTTTTTCATTTAATGTTACCTTCTATGTATATATTACCCTCTTTAAAACCACTTAAAAACATTTAATTTTTATTACACCATTACAAATAATTAGCTTACTTAAAACTTTAAAATCATTATTATAAAAACTTACCCATCATTGATCCCTATTGAGAGATATACCCCATGTCATGGCTTAGAATTTAGAATACTTACATCTTATAATCTGAGTGTAGATTACCCTTTGGTAGGTATATGATTATTTTACATCCTTACCCAATCATCCAAGTTTACTTGTGATCTATGTTTATGACCTTATTTGAATCTTAGTCTATTAAAAAAATGATATTTATAGATCATTCTAGCCCATGCATACATTCTAGTGAAATTGACATGAATTTTATACATAATATAATTGGATCATTTTTCACATTTTTAACTTTTTATTCATACTAAAAACTACATAAACATCATATATTTTAAGCCCAACTATATCAGATATCCTAAAATAATATTATTAGTTTTACAACTATATAAGTTAGCTAGATAAATTCCTAGTTATTTTACAATTGTATCATCCATCTTGATACAATTTATAATTCTTCTATAAATATATGAGTCAGTCATATAGATTTTTTAGTTTTTATTAATTAAATTATATAGAATGATATGTTTTTATGTATGCTAAATATTACATCAGATAATCCAATACAATTTTTGTCTCCTACAAACTTCACTGACTAACCCAATATAGTTAAATTTTACTAGTTTTTCAAACCAAATGAATTGGCATACCTGATAGAGTTTGAGTTTTTATTTCCTTATTTAATAAATTAAATGTTATTATTTTATATTTTAAATATAAATCAGTAATTATTATATTCCTTTCTTTCAATTTATAACTATGTTTTAGTAGTTTTAAGAATCACATAAGCTATTGTTTTGGGCAAAATGATCATGAGTTTTACCTAATATATGTTGTGGAGGGTACTACTCTAATTATTAATAAATTATATATATATATATATATATATATATATATATAATTTAGTATCCATGTACTATATGGTATATTTGAAGAGCCTAGGTTTTAATTTTCCTTGAATAAGTTTTTTATCCCCTTTTTTCAGTGCATTAGTATGTGATTAGCCATTTAAAATTACTCTCAACCTACATAAGAGATAATATAGTTCATTTATGAGATAATGGAATCCTTTGTATCCATTTATCTTTGTGGGTTTACTTACTATTTAAACCTAAGGCCACTAAATCTAAGAGACTACAAATCAAACACACCTAGCATACCTTTCATATATCAAAAATTATTTTATTCAATTTATACTATTTTTCTATTTTACCAAATTTGATCAAATTGTATCAACTATTATAATACACTTTTCTTGCTTTCCAAATTGTATTTTCTCACTTGATATAGTTTTATGATTTTTTAATACTACATTGGCTAGCCAAATATAGTTTTGAGTTTCCTTCTAACTACATCATTTAGTTTATCTAGTTTTGAATTTAATTCCAATTCCATTGGCCAACCTAATATAGTTTATTTTATAATCCTATTGTATCAAATATCTTGATATAAATTTATATTCCTATTCCTCTTTCCATCTATATCATCCAACCCAAAATAATTTATTTTTACCATTTGTATGTAAATAACTACATCAAATAGCTCAACACAATTGATAATTCCTATATCACAATGGAGCATATCTTGTACCAATCCTAATATAAAACTTGATATGATTTATAAGGTTTCTCATTCAATATTATTAATTATATGGAACTAATTAATCCTCATAGATTCTTTAAAAAAGTAATTCCTATCATTTTTATGTGTCTCAATATCATAATATTCATGATTTAGATATGGCTTCTAGTATATCCAAATGCTATGAGTAATATAAGAACATTAGAAACACTAGACAATGTCACCTACTCTTAAACCATGATATTGAAGATGAATGTGACATAAATTATATAGATTAGATGAACATATTTCTCCAAGGGCATATTAATCATATGGGAAATGGATTTTTTTATCACATAATGATGGCACCCCACATAGAAAATCCCCCTTCCCATACTAAATTTTTTTATACAAGACTTGGGGAAAATAAATTTATGACTTCCATAATTACTTCATCATCCACCCTCCATAGTATAACCACTACCATTGTGAGTCTTTATATTATTGTACCTACCCAAAGTAATCACATTATTTCCAATGGTAATTCCACATCTATTGTACCCCAATAGACCACTCAAGCCTCTACTTATAATAATAATACACCTAATCCTAACCATTTTATTTTACAATATATGAGTAAAATGTGTCAAATCCAAGCCAATAATAGTTTTAAAATGATGAAAGTTCAAAAAAAATTAAAAAAATGCATATAAAACCTTAAAAATTTCAATGGATAGTTTTAAATCAAAATCCCCACCCATCCAACTCCACTTAGAGATGTTCTTAGAAAACTCATTCCATAATCCCCACTTCATAACAAAGTTATCAAACACATTCAAAATGAACCCTTAGTCCATCAAATTCTATACATTAACATAGGTGGTGTCAATCATATGATTTCCTATAATGGATCCATCGATCATGATTTTGATTTTAAGCCTTTGGTAATATTTATTAAGATTGGGTTATAATTAACATTTTTTTCCTACCAAACATCTTGTCAAAACCTTTTTTGGTGATGTTTTATAATGGTAAAATCAAATGAATTATAAATTTATTTTCAGATTAGATTATTTAATTAATGCAATTGTTCAATAGTTTTAATCTAATGATTTGATAAAAAATAACTTAGCACATTTTATCAATTTTAAACAAATGGAGAACAATCCTACCCAAACTTTTATTGAGTATTGTAATGTTTTATCCAACAAATCTAAGCACAATATGATGGAAGACAACATCTTCTACCTTTTTACTAGTGCCTTATATTACAAATTATATTACATTTTTTTATGATTATTTATTAAAAATCATTGAAGGAAACCTTTTATCAAATTAAACAACAATACTACCTTATAATACAATTGAATCCTTCCTAACATATTAAGGGAATTCCCTTATCCATCCTCCTTTTCCTCCATCACATGTCAAAAATTGTGAAATCTGTCAACATCTTTCCCTATGTGATATTAGGATATGCCTTCTTATACCCTCATCTAGATATATTGATCATTCCCATCATATCATTCATTATTATGATCCTAAAAAATTAGGTTTTTCACTCAAACTATGGTCATTCTCATGAAAATTATGAGTTATTTTGACACCTATATTTTTAGTTCATGATTAGTCTAAATTTTATCAAGAAGCCATGATTAGACAACATCATCAAGCCTATGATAAGGTATCTAAGGATCATGACTCTAATTTTAAACATGAATCACTTTACCAAGCCAATGATAATATTTACATTTATTCCAATCCTCTTCCAAATCATAGTCAAATCCAACTAACTAATAATCAAAATAAAACCTTTTCCCAACCAATTATTAATGTTATTGAAATCATGGTCAACCATTATTCTTCCAAAAATGAGGAAAACTTGGTTAAAATGAATAACATGAAGCATGTTATTTCATATATTAATTATTATCATATTCAAACTCACATTCCTTATCTATTTTATAGAATAGTTTAGGATTATTCTTTCAAATCATTTTAGCTACTATATCTGAACATCTCATTATGATTTAATAATTTTGGGAATATTAGGGTTTTATTATTAATTTAGTTAAAAGGTATGATTAGTAAGTTTAGTCAATAATTATGCCATAATTAACCTACTTATTTATTAATTTTGATTATTGTTTAGACTTTTCTAAAGTATCAAGTGAATATAGAGAAATCAAAATTAAATTAAAATTATGTTGATATGATTGAGACAGAGATTGATATTGACTAAGTAGAACTAGGAAAATGTCACAAACTAAGATATAAACTTCATTTTATAATTTTATAGGAGCACTATAATTAGACAAGAGTGGCATCAGTGTTATAGTCCACATCTATCACTACTATCCTAAGGATTTAAGTTTTCTAGGTTTTGTTTAACAGGTTTGTGTGACCCTATCTCTAATGTTTTGGTAGCTAGAAGTTTGTAGAGTTCCTTGTAGATTAGATTTTATCTTTAAACCCTATATTTTATTATATTTTGACCAAATTTGAATAAGATTGGGGGTTAGTGTGTGTAAGATGCATTATGATTTATTCATACCCCATGTGTGGGCACATTGCCTACATACCAATAATCTAAAGAGGGATCAAACCATATGTATTTCTCCCTTTGAAAGTGATTGGTGAAATTATGATATCAAAAAGCAATGAAATGCTAAATTGTGTGTGCTTGATATGACTATGGATTATTGTAAGGATTTAAATATGATATAAATAGTATTAAATGGTTGTATGCAGATAATAGGGAAATATTCTTGAGTAGTTTTGCTTGTATTCTTGCTTGCTTTGTGATATTTACCCACCCTTTCCAAATGATCTTTAAATGGGATTTTATATGTATTTATTAGTCATGGACTGAATTTGTTTACATTAGGTTGACAAGGATAAATATGGAAAAACTAGAAATAATTGATCATTGGGGCCAAATATGAGTTTGAACAATAGCGCTAAAAGTGAATAGGCATGGAATTGGTGTTATAGTCCTAGTGTGGCACTATTATCCTAGGTAGAAAAGACCTAGGGGATAAATTGGTCATGAAAAGAGGGTCCCAGAATAGCTGGGATCAAGTTTATAAGGCTATGGATGATTGAAAATTAGTGAAAACAAGCCTAATAGGGTCATGAGAGAAAGTAAGAGGGACTTATGGGTTGGGTGTCTTTAGCCACACTTAGGCTACCAATTTTGCATTTTTATATGACTATATATCCCCTCCTTTTATTTTTGTGATGCAATAAAGTAAAATACTAAGATAAAGGAAAAATAGAACGTGTACCTAAATTTACCTATAAGGGTGAAGCTCATTATACTATTGTGATGTTGGGTTGTGCGTAAAGAGAACATGTTGTGAAGTGCAAATATATAAGAAAAAATAAAGAGTAGATTAGTTCTTACTAGATATGCTATATCTAAAATAAGAATGTACAAAATATGGGTAAGAGAGAGAGAAAGAGAAAGGAATGAATATACCTCACTAGGTATTCAAACAAATACAAAACCTATTGTGATGCTGAGTAATGTTGAGTATTTTTAGATGATGTTGTACCAAGAGTAATATCATGAACAAAAATGAGTGCTCAATTCCCTAAGAGTGGCTCAAGAATGTAAAGGCTATCCCTTTGGCTTCATAATCACCTATGAAATGAAGCTAGGTGGTCATGTGTGGGTTGATAAATGTTTGGACTATGTGTCCAATCCCTTTAAGTACGTGGATTAAGAATATAAAGGCTAATTAGACCTTAGGATACATCATTACCCCATCAAGTGAAGTTATGAATTGATAATAGTATGAAATATATGTCATATAAGATGGCTCCTAAATCCCATGAATGTAATATGATATGATAATGTTGGCATGGATAGTCGAATGTATGCTAGAAACTAGGCTACTCTTGGCCACTCTAAAAGATGAATATTAGGTTTATATGAAAGCCACTCTAAAATTGAGAATCTAGCTTCTGTGGAAGCCACTCGAGAACTCAAGAAATTAGGAATGTAGAGGGTAGGATTATATGAAATCCACTTATAAATTATGCCAATCACCTATTGATGGAATAATGCATGCAACTATTGAGAATGTTTGTACAATGCTAAACTAGGAAGGAAAAGAAACAAATGTGCCATGCATAATGCCCCCAATCATTGATGTCTGGAACATGGATTCTGATCTAGAATTCCATATCTAAGAATATAAGTGAGATCTACCATGTAATGCATAATGCCCCTTATATATGAGTTCTATAAGTAAAATGTGTATAAAACTATTAATTCTAAACTAGTCTGGCTATGTAAATTTATAGCTAAACCTACTTTTTGGCCTATGTATAAAAATTCCATTTTATTGTTGTTTGGATATGAGCACTAAAAATGCATAGTTATAGTCCAATCTTCACACTATTGTCTTGGGCCATATCTGATGACTATTTTAGATTTTTGACTATTTACCTAGTTTATTCTGATTGGTTGATGTCTGGTTGTTATTCTAAGTGTTCTAAAAATGCTTTTTTCAATTGATAGGAACTTTAATCTCTATGATAAAACCCTTATTTGTTTCCCCCTCTTTTGAGGGTAGGAAAGGAGACCCTACAATGACTTCCCTTAGAAGAAATATCCCTAGAAGTGTGTTATGTTAAAAAATATATGATATAACAATGACAATTGACAAAATATCTCAAGATATAGCATGGTTTATATTGAGATATTTTTAAATCATCAGGGGTATGCCTAAATAGATATAACAATGTAAAAACATGTACAATTTACTAAACTAGAACTATAAATGTTAGTTTTTGATTATTAGTTTTCATGGAGGGATGGGCATGATGTCCATCATGGCATCCAAGAAGCAATATAATGCATGATTTGGATCATGGAATTGAAAATAATTGAAAGTAATCAAGCAATAAGAACACAAGGCAAGAAATAAAAAGTGTAAAAGAGTGACCAAGGGGCCAATTAAACAAGGTACATGGGCATATGCCACTCAATTTAGAAATCAATCATATAAGGCATGTCTAAATGCCACATACACATATAGTTGAAACAAGAAATTTGGTGTGAAATCCATGATCACTTATAACAGTATAGACAAGGGGCATTGGAAAATTTCCAAGGCACACACATGAATAGAATCAAAGGACATTGGAAAATGTCCTAAGGCACACATAGGAGATAGACAAGAACTAGGAATGCAAACACATCAAGCTACGCTAAGAAATAAGATAAAGCATGTAAAGACTAGAAAATACAAGCACATGTAACTAATAAAATCAATAGTATAAAATTATGCAAGACATGTGAGTACAAGACTATGTATATAAAAATAAATACACAAGTGATAAATACTATTGAATGTGGATAGAGTAATATTTTTAAGATAATAAATAATGTACATCAACATGATAACTTGAATGTGTGGTGTTAGAATGACATAACCTAAATGGTGTAGTCATATATAAGTTGCCCTTAGTGGGTATGCATATCGATGTATGTCTTGATGTAGAATTAGGATGCCTACTTAATGGGTAGAGTAGAGAAATCATAGAACTGGATGCAATTGCACACATTCAAAGAAGTTCAAGTGAAGCATTGTAATGTATATAAATTGACAAGCAATAGCATAAAACAACAAATGTAATTCTAACATGGTAGTAGAAATTTAAAGCATGGATAATTCATAAAATCAAGATGTTTTTATTTTTGTGACATATGTGAATGTTTTTGGATTTTGAAATTTTGTATTACTTTTATATTTTGAGAATATTTGAGCTATGTACAATCAATCATAGGGAAATTATGTACAATCAAGTAAAGGAAATAATGTACAAAGTGATGTGTGGAATGCCATACTATACATAGATGCATAATATTCAATGGATTTTTGATTTTATTTCCTTCAAGTTAAGCTATATGATACAATTTAGGGATAATATTTTCAATAATGATGTAAGGACCTAGCCAATTTGGTTTGAATTTGCCTCTGGTTTCTTTTTTGGCATTAACATTGAGAATATTTTCTTTGAGAATGAGGTCAATAACTTTTAATTCTCTAGTGTGAACTCATTTGTTGTAGGATCATTATATACATTTCTAGTATATTTAGTGATGTTTTGTTGCTTGAATGCATGTATGGTCTAACTGCTCGAGCTAGTGTATATTCTTTTCATGATACTGGTCATTAGTGGGAATGCCTTTAATAGAGACATGAAAAGATGGGATTTCTAATTCCAATGGTAAAAATACTTTTATTCCATATATTAGTGAATAAGGAGTGGCTCATGTGGGTGTAAAAATACTTATGTGATATGCCCATAATGTAAAGACTAGTTGATTATGTCAATCATCTCCAAATTTGGTCAATATTTTGCTCAAAATGCTATTAATGGTTTTATTGGTGGATTTCACTTGACCATTTCATTTTGGGTAGTATGGAGTGGGGAATGTGTGCTTAATCTTATATTTTATGTAAAATTTCTTGATTTTTTTTTCTTAAATGATGTTCCATTATTGAAAATTATAGCTATAACTAGGCCAAAACATGAAATAATGTGGGTCATAAGGAAACTAAAAATATCCTCCTCTATAGTATATTGAAGTGGAATGGATTCCACCCATTTTATAAAGTATTATATAGTTGTGATGATGAATTTGTGCCTACTGGTAGATTTATGGTTAATATTTCTAATAAGATCAAATCCCCATAACATGAATGGCCATGGAGAGATGATAGGTTGCAATTATTGTTAATGTGTATGCTATGAGTTACTATGTTATTGACATTTATCAAATAAATTTTCATATTCTAAACATTATTCTTCCATGATGGGCCAATAGTAGCCTTGTCGAAGAAATTTGTTTATCATGGCCTTTCCACTAAAACTACCACCACACTCACTATCATGCACTTGTGTAAGATAAATTTTGGCTTTTATTAAATTCAAGCATATAAGTAATTTTCCATTGAAGGATCATTTAAATAGGTCCCCACCAATGATTCTATAACGGATTTCTTGTTTATGTAACTTATGTTTGTTATTTTTTGAAAATAAGCTTGCTGTAATATATTTGTTTAGAAAGTTATAGAAATCAAAGAACTATTCTGAGTTATGATACTTTGTGTATTGGTTAGGATGGATAGAGATATCAAATATATGTTGGATATTGATGGTGATTACAATCACTTAATTGTGAAAATAGCTTGATCATCATTGATATCAATAGGGATCAAAGAGGTGACACTTGTCATTGCATCTACGTATTCGTTGTCTTTTCTTGGTAGTCTACAATGATTTGGCCCTTTATTTATTTTTGAAGGACTATTTTTAGCTAAAATTCTATTGATAACATAAACTATTTTTCAATTCAACCTAAGAGATTTGGTTTTTCCATTATAAACTTAAAGGGATCTACTTTTATAATGACTTAGATCTCATTATTCATCATGTAATGTCAGAGTTTTTATGTCAAAAACTAATGCTAGACATTGTTTTTCAATTGTAAAATAATATTTTTCATAATCAACTAGTGTGTGACTGATGTAATAAATTTCTTTCTTAGTATGTTGATTATTGTGTTGTGCTAATATTACTCCTAGTGCATGATCTATTGCTAAGATGTATAATAGGAAAGGCTTATCAAGGATAGCTGGTACTAAAATAGGTGGATTAAAAAAATATTAATTGATTGCATCGAATCTTTCTTAAAAAGATTTATCCTAAAAAAATTTGGTATATTTATTTAATAAATGAATGAAAGCCTGAGTTTTATCAACAATTTGAGGTACAAAATAGTGGATTTCTTAGAACTTGCCTTGTAGGGATTGAAGTTGTTTTAAGTTCATGGGTTGTTCCATATCAATAATGGCTTTGACTTTCTTAGGGTTAACCTCTATGCCACACTGAGAAATAATGAAACCTAGGATTTTACATGATGTGACTCTGAATACACATTTTTTAGGTTAAGTCAGACATTATATTGCCTAAGTTATTGAAAAAAATTTCATAAATCAATAGCATGATGTTGTCATTGTTTGGATTTAGATAGTATATCATCAACATAATACTTGATAGTATGGTGAACTAAATCATGAAATATGTGTGTTATAGTATGTTTATATGTGGATCTAACATTATTTAATTTGTAGGGCATAACAATAGGACAAAATGAACCCTAGGGTGTTGTGGACTATGTTTTATCTTGATCTTCTTCAACAATCTTCATTTGGTTGTATCTAGTGAAGCCATCCACAAATGATAACATGTCATAGTTAACTATGAAATAAATGATCATATCAATATTTGGCAAGGGGAAATCATTTTTTGGGCATGATTTATTTAAATCTTTAGAATCAAAACAACATTAAATTTTCCCATTAGGTTTTACTATGAGGACTATGTTGGACATCCATTTAGAGCATGCTACTGGTCAAATAAAGCCAAGATCTAAGAGGCATTAGAATTCATATTTGACTAAGAGAGCCACCTTAAGATGAATTTTGTGAATATTTTTCTTATTTGGTTTAGCATCTGGGTATAAGTGTATCTAATGGACTACTATAGATGTATCAATTCTTGGCATATGTGAGTAAGACCATGCAAAGAGTTCTGGTAAATTGATTAATGTTTGATGAATATCTATATATTCTTCCTTTCATAGGGTAGTGTCTAGCAAGACCATGTGGGGGTCCTAGTTTGTTCCAAAATTGAAATTAACTATTTATTCATTATTCAATGTGAAATGATCAAGTGTGTAGGGAGTAGTAAGAATAGTATCATTTGAATCAACTAGTAAGTCTTGGGGAGAATCTAGACTTTCTCTAGAATATGCATGGGAATTTTTATGATGAGTAAATATATTTTTATAATATCAATATGAGAGATCCTCATATTCTCTAAGAAATTGTAAGAGGGACCCATCATGAGAGAAATCATCTAATGTGAACATGTCTAGTGAAATTGTGTCATCAATGATATCAAGATAGATCAATGATAGGGTTGAATTATGATTAATTATGTGATATAATGGTGTAGCAGGTGGATACAACTTTATATGTTTTGATGTAGTGAAAGAAGGCTTATTATGTTAAAGGGTAGACTAATATCTGAACCATTACGTTCCATGTTGTGTGGATGCCTTAACAGGATTGATGATCCATTCTTTCTAAGACCTTTGCCATGATATCCCATCTTATTAAGATATTTAAGTATGAAAGGAGAGGAAAACTAGTGATTTGTTATTAGTGTTATTATGGAACATGGAATTTATTGATGTGTTGTATGGTCTAAGGGTATATTATGAAAACTAGGTTGTGTAGCTATATTCCTTATATTAAAATGTGGAATATAATTATGTGGAGTTTTAGCAACCTAACAATATTTAAAAGGTTTTTTATCAATTAGACATGTGTTGATATATAATTTTTGACTAAATTTAGACAAGTATGGATTATAGAAGGGACTGCATGCATATCATGAATCTAAGGGTAACCAAGTAATAAATTATAGTTAAGGTCATTTGGCATGACTTGGCAAGTAATTGGTAGTGTCTTAAGCCCTAAGGTAATATTGAGTTTTATTTGACCCATGAATTTCTATTGGATATTGTTGAAACCTATAATGTTCATGTAAAAATGGTCTAGGTTGTGAGGTTGTATATTAAGATGTTTAAGAAAAGAAATGTTGCATATGTTGAGTCCTAAACCATTATCAACTAACACTCTTTTTACCCCCACATCATTAATTCTTAATTTAATATATAGAGGTAGGTATTGTTCAATGATGTGTTACAGGGGTAAATCCTCTTTTTTAAAATAAATATGCTCTTTAGTCCATTGCATTATGTTGAGGATAGATGCAACATAAGTTGGTTTGGCTAAAATAGGAATTCTAGTATTGTGAAGGGATATTTATAACACATATTTGTATACATCCAATCATTGAAGGAGGTCAAGAATAGAAAATATATCTAAAGGGGTGATAGCATGAGTGATAAAGCTATATACATGGGTGTAATCAACTTGCCTATCTTCATAAACATGGGTGATAGTGTGGAATGCATGATCTACTATAGGCTTAGAGCTAGTATCAAGTATGAGATAATAGATAGATGTACCAAGTTCTAAGGGATGAGGGATAGATACAAATGTTAGTGTTTTCCTATGTCTAGTAGTGATATGGAGATACTCAAAAGTATCTAATGAGTTATCTGAATTTAGATAGAAATCATGAATGTGGAGTAAAATGCATGAATTAT
>JARHVA010009802.1:142500-152500 GCA_037957365.1 Torreya grandis | reverse complement strand
TTCTTGATATTTTTATATAATCTATAATCAACCTTAATTTATCTTATGGATCTTAGGTATCAAATTCGGCTTTAATTTTATAAAATTTATTTCATATTAAAATTATCCTTGGTTTTCCTAGTGGATCTTAGGTAGGACCTTCGGGTTTAATTTTTTACATCTTATAGAAAATTTATAGTTAGGCTTAGTTTCTTAATGGTTCTTTGGTATATTTTTTCACTCTCCCTCTTTTGGGATGATATCTCATATAAATGATTGTTATAAACCCTTTATATGATAGTATGGCATCTCTAGTGACATGAGTATAAACTCTTATAGAATTTCCATTCTTTAAATTTATTTTACATGATTTGACTTACATTTCCATGTAATTTTAAATTCCTCATTTTTACTAGTCAATTATAAAGAAAAATTTTCCCCTATTGTGGTTAAATACTATCATATTTTGATTGTATCACCCTATTCACATGGATGGATATTCCATGATCCAAATTTAACCATCTCCGTTTACTTAAGGCACACATGGGTAGATTTTGATAAATCACTCTTTGTTATGATGAAAATTTATGAGTCTTTGGGCATCTTGGTCTTTGGGTTCTCCTCTCTAGGGACTATGTGTAGGCTCCCATTGTTTAGTCGTATTTAATACCATTTTTTGGTTTTTGTAAATATTTATAGATGTTAATAATATAAAAATAAAAATATTTAAAATCCAAATCATAACAAAATTTAACACTTTAAAATTTAAATATAATATATTAAAATTCAAATAATACCAAAATATGTATTATTTTTGGCACATCTCCTATTATAGTCAAATATTAAACTCAAACATTATCCTTGTGATATATCCAAGGTAAATTAGGGTGTGTTAGGAAAATATAATATGGTATGAGGTCTCATTTCATCATTTTATATCTATATCTTACATTCTAATCCCATCTAATTTCTCATGCTAACACATCTTCATAATAGATTGACAAGTTTGTAAGGGGTATTGAGGAGCGGGGAACATGTTTTAGGAAGTAAATATCCCTTTATATATATATATATATATATATATATATATATATATATATATATATATATATATATATATATATATATATATATATATATATATATATATATATATATATATATATATATATATATATATATATAAAATTCATTAAATGATATATATAATTAAATTTTTATCTAAATCTTTCACTTGCTAGGTGGATTTCTTTATGTCCATAATTTTGATAGTTCTTAGCCTTCCACACTTTATTAGCGTGCCATTTTTCCATTAAGGATGGATAAATCAACCTTTTTGTTCCTTTCATCCTTATATATCGATAATGTATTTCATTATATCCAATTTATATATATAATTTTTATATCATCATGTCCATCTTCTTTACATTCCCAGTTTCTATCTATTTTCTTCATATTTAACTTTTTATCTTCCATTTATAGTGCATCTTAGATTTGCATTTTGTGAGTTGCATTGTAAGTCATTAGGGAATCAAAAAACCTTCCTCATAAATTTTCATCACCATTAATATCCATACCATTTCCATAATCATAGTTATGTCTTTAGATGTTTGTGTATTTCTAGATATTATTTTAGCAAATTAGTAAATTTGAGTTTTCACTCATTAAGGTCATTGATTATTTTGAGAGATGTATTTTTATTATTTGAGTTTTTTCTTATATTACATTTGATATACCTTATGATAATTTTTATTTTCCTCTATGATTGATTAAATTTATCTTTACTTATCTTACATTGGATAACATTTTCAGATATTTTTAAAAAAATATTCTTATTTGATTATCTTTCACATTTTCTTACATTGAAAATATATTTTCTTAGTTAAATATCTCATGTTTTGATTAGCTTTTTCTAATATTTTAATGTGATTTCCAACTTATACCTATAATTTTTTACATATATTATGTTTTGTCTTAATATTTTTATCTTACTTACATTTGGTATGTTTTAGATTAATATTTTACATCTTTTGTTAGTCAATTTTTCTATCAACTTACTGTTGATATTTTGGCCTCCCAAGCCAAATATCAACCCTTACCATTCAAAAATTGACCATTGAATCAATTTTATTCTCAAAAGAGGTCTTGAAATCATTGGTTTAGATCATGATATAATGTTTTAAGGGGTATTAAGAGGCATTTAAGGTCATTAACACGTTCAAAGAGACTTTTGAATGTATATAAAGATGAAAAAAGGTCAATGTGTCTCATCATTTAGCTTATTCAAGTCATTTTTTGAAAGAAAACTCCCTCTTTAATGTCTTAAACGGCCACATAATAATAAAAATGAATCCCATGATTCTCATAATCCATACAAGGAGGTTCAATTATATTTAATTAACTATTTTCCCCTCTCTTTGTATTGAACATCCTTCATTTCTTCTCTAAACGTGCAAAAGTTCCTTTAATGATCCAAAACTATACCATATAAAGAATGAGAATGCAATTTTTTTAGTATTTAAATATTTTCATATGGTTTTATAGAGATATGTATTCCCATTCATGGTTTAATACCATTAATATTAAGGAAGAATCAAAGATAATCTTCAAGAACTAGAGATTTCAATGAGAAAAGGAAAGGTTTTAAGGTTTTTCTACAGGTGTACAAAACTATAAAGAAAATTATAAATCAATTTAAATCCATAAAAATTTATGAATATAATTTTATATCTATTACATGTCTCAAAAAAGATATTCATGCAATGAAAAACTCAAGCAAGGTCAAAACCATTTCATTTCTCCTTCCAACACCTAGAGTGCCTACTTTTTAGGACATTACCAATCAACTAAGGAGATTCATAAAATAATATAGACATTTTAGAAGGATAATAGGGTCATAAATATAATTTTATAGGTATTAAGATAGATAAATACCTCCTCATCTTTATAAACAATCATTTAAAGACAAAAATAACATTCAAAAGACATCAAATAGAACAAAGCTATGGTTGAAATATTCCTTCTATTGTTGCATGGTTCTAGTTGGATCTTGTGGGAAGTGAAGGGGAATGATAGGAACAATTTGGGTGTTTCAATTATAATTTATATATATCTAAACATGTGTGTCGAATAAAAACTCTCTTAGCTTCTCTAAACACTCCTGAAACCCTAACAATGTGAGCTTGCCTTGTGATGCTTTTCATTCTGCTATAATGAAATACAAGAGGATTATGTGTTAAAATGTGATGTTTTAATCCCTAAAATAGTCATAGTTTTTTATTAAGACCTTCAAAACCATTATATAGGTTTCTATATGCATTCAAGTAGAATTTGAATTAGAAGAAGGCAAATTTGTAGGTTTGGAGAAGGAATCAAGTTCCCATTGCATTGAAAAGATCATTCATGAATAAAGTGGTATATTTTATATAAAATGATCCATATAACCCATAAAATGTATTAAGAAATGCTTAAATATCCATTATATTATCAACTCACAAGGGTTTGGATGAGGCTTTATTCTTAAGGCATGAGAACATAGGCTTGTGCATGAAAATGTAGAGTTTTAAAAGATTATGAGGTGTTATTCATCATGAAAATGATATTCAATAGGCCTAAATGAATATAATTTAAACTAATATCCTTATAAATAATATTAAATATGCATGTACACATTAATATCACTTGATAGGGTCCTAGAAAAGTGAGTCTTGGATGAAAGTTGTAGGTCTACTGCACAATACAAACAATGTTTTTGAGATGTTTATTTAAGGGAAGAGCCCCTAACCATATATAAAATTATTTTCCCTAATATAAATATCACTTGATAAAGTAGGCATACCATGAAAACTAACTAAAATTCAATGTGGAAACCATTACAGATCATGAACAATCATGCACTAAAAAGGCCCAAACAGAGTAGGGATTATATAGAAGATGCAAGATCTTAAGGTTATAGAACACCAAAGGTTCTTAATGAGGATCCAGAAATTAAATAGATATCATAATAATTATATTTATATTGGTCTTTTTGTATCTGACATGACTATAAAAGTGATTCTTTCCATTTATAAAAGACATATACTTACAATAAACTCTTCAAGATCATGAGAATCAAGGGATCAAAAGGCATTTGAATGTCTATATATGATCTATAAAAGTGTCAAGATGGAGGATTATATTTCAAAATTAGAAAAAAATAAGAGGATATATTTTAATTTTTCACATAATCTCATGAGGTGTTGACCATGTCTTGGATATTCACCTTATCATTATAGCCTTCAAATAAGTTTCCATGCCTTAAAATGACAAGGCCACTTGTTAACTTAGCATCATTTAATGTCATTTAGAATAAATAGTATTTATTTTGAAGTATAAATACATTTTATATTGATCTATATATCTTCAAATTATTATTTCATCATGAACACCCTATTTATCAATATTTAAGGTATTTTGGTAGAAGTCAATGTATTTCAGCATTTTTAAGGTATTTGTACAGAGTTGAAGGATCATTTAAGGGTTCTCCACTCAAAATTTAATTAAAGGTGTCCTCATAGGATTAGGGGGATGTGTGAGGCCTATTTTTAATATGTCTTCACACTATAAAGGGTGACCAAATAAATTATGAGATTATTCCATACACCCTAACACTCATCAAGTCAAGTTCCATGTCAAAATAAGGAATATGAGTTCATTTGAAGGTCTAAAAAAGGAAGAGTAGATTCCAAAGGGGTTGTGTGACTTTTTTATTTATAATAAAACATATCATTTACTATGATATGGTGTAGATAATGGTAATAATTATGGTTATTCTTTGGTTCTCTATGGTGTATTCCAACCTTGTTTCAAATCATTCCCAATAATGTTTTAAGTCCTCATCTCTTAAGAAACATGTTAGTGTTAAGTGAGGAACCAAAGTTATCTAATACTTAATATTATAATTTTTTTAAGAATTAATGAAGGTTACATGGGTCATAATGATTAAATTAAATTTATATACATGGTCTTATATAGGAAGAACACATAACTGACATGAATTTTCTAAAGCTACACATTTGGTCTTAAGCCTAACATGTTAGAATAGTCAATATAGATGCTTAGATCCATCTTTGAAAGTTGTTTCAATGAAAAAGAGAAATTACACGAGGTAGATAAACATGTCTAAGGGACACATTATTCATCAATATTTCATAACATGCCCAAAATGTAAATCATTAGAAAACCACTCCTCTCATTCTATACATGACTATGCCCCAGCCTATGGTATCTAGGGGCCTAGGAAAGTTGATATATTTTATTTTATCAATCCAAATTGGATTAAATTTTGAGGGGATCTAGGCAAATCCATTTTGCACATGTATGGTGAGTTTTAAGGTGTTACAGTACATAAAATAAGAGTAAGGTAAGTTTCCAGACCTACAACTCAAGAAAACACAATCCAAGACTACCAAATCTAAGTTTTGACTCATTTATAAGGTTAAAATATGAATTTAAGGAGGTATTCATGAATAATATCATTTAATAACCTGAATAACACTCACCAAGGATTTTATACTATAAAATGTTCCAAATAATAAAGGTTTTAAGCCTTCAAACCCTTAATAAAGCTTAGAATCTTGTCTTCCCATATTTTGGATAGAGTGCAACTACAAGTTAAGCCAAAGAGGATGGTGAAATTTAATGGATATTTTATAAGGAATGGATTATCCATGGCTTCATCTGGGGTTATATGTGATCTAACTCATTTTATAAACTTATGAAGTCCTATAGCTAACCTGGCTAGATGGTCTTCAATGAAACACACAAGTTAGAAGCATATTAAAATGAGGTTCTTGAGGAGTTTCATATAATGACTAGAATAAAAATATATATAATTGATGTTATATTTCTCTATAAAGGCCTAATAATAGAATTTACAAGCCTATAGATAATAATACCAATAATTTGAAGTTCCATGTATGGTGTGAACCATTTAAGGTAAGCTATAGGTCAAAACAGTGGTCAAAATAAGTTGATTGTTCGAAACATGAAGAAGAAATAATTGTTGTTTTTATTAGTCTAAAGAACCTATAGGGTGAAGATATGTTTAATGGCCTAAAAATTAACTACAAATTTTAAGACATTATAGGATGAAGAGATGGATACAACACCAAAGCCAAGATAGTAGACATACCACTAAGATCAAATTCAAGTGTGAATTTTATGAGTTTATGCAGACTCTTATGGTTAATTACACCTATCTATATGTCTATATTTTATTCTAAATATTCATATTTAAGGTTATTTATTACTTGAATAGATATAAAGAGAAAGAGCATTTTTTAAAGGGTTGAAATGATCTTTGAGAAAGATGTTAGAGGCTAAAGAGTGGCATAAAAGGATATAAGGAGAGTGGGAAAAGGCCATGAATCTATATTATAACTATTAATTTGAGGAAACCATGTCTATTTTATGACCATTGTGTAAATCCAATAAATTTTTAGTCATAATTTACATTTATGAAAGAGAGGCAAGGTGATTAAGGCTTCATAGAGGTCAAATAGGCCATGTTTCACTATTTTAACTACCAAAGAAGGAGGTGGTTAACTAAACTTAAAATATGCATTCCTCTCCAAAGGTCAACCACGACTAAGTTAAATACCACTATTACATTTATACACCATACTCTCATTAACATCATCAAGAAAGTGAATTAATGCATTGAATAGGGATAGAAGGTTGTTTCTCATTATGTATTTTTAAGTTTTAAACTAAAAATAGAAAAGTAATACAACATTAATGAGCCTCTAGTGCTCTCCTCTCTTCTCTCTCTTTCTCATTCTTATACTTGTGGGTCTAAAAATGACCATTTCAAGGATCTCATCCTTTGGTGATGGTAGATCCCTATGAAAATGCATTCATGTACTTGCCTTTGAAGTAATGAAGAATTATTTTTACTCTTTCATAGCTTGTATTTTTGTACATTTATGAATTATTGATTATCTTATTATGGTGAAGTATTTTTACCTTGATTGTGTCTAATTCTAATTCGCCTCTATGTAAGTGAACTCCCTTTTGTAGGTCATAGTCTATGTATATATGGTTTATGTAGTGTTAGTTATGATTATGGATGCTTATCCTTCTAATGTTTCCATATATCTTTTCACCTCTCTATGAAACATTGATGCTAGGAATTTCATGATTGAATTGTGTATTCTATAGTTCCCAAATTTTCCATTGTGCAATCTCAAGTATGTGGAGGAGACAAACTATTCTGGTGTATCACCCCCTCTTTATTTTTAGTTCCTTATTTTTCTATTTTTTCCAAATTTTCCATTGTTCAAGCTCAAGTATGTGGAGGAGATAAAATATTCTATTATATCACCCCCTCTTTATTTTTAGTTCCTTATTTTATGCTTTATAGAATACACAAATCAATCATGAACTTCCTAGCATCAATGTTTCATAGAGAGGTACAAAGATCTATGGAAAAATTATAAGGATAAGAATCCATCACCATAAATAACACTACCTAAACCATATATACACAAACTATGACATGCAAAAGGGAGTTCACCTACATAGAGGTGAATTAGAATTAGACACAATCCAGGTAAAAATACTTCACCACAATAAGAGAATCAATAATTCATAAATATATAATAATACAAACTATGAGAGGGTAAAAATAATTCTTCATTACTTCAAAGGCAATTACATGAATGCATTTTCTTAGGGATCTACCATCACCAAAAGATGAGATCATTGAAATGGTCATTTTTAGACCTACAAGTAGAAGAGTGAGAAAAAGAGAGAAGAGAGGAGGGCACTAGAGGCTAATGAATTTTGTATTACTCTTACATTTTTATTTTAAAACCTATAAATACATAATGATAAACCACCTTCTATCCCTATTCAATGCATTAATTCACTTACCTGATGATGTTAATGAGAGTATGGTGTAGAAATGGAATATTGGGATCTAACTTAGTCATGTTGACCTTTGAAGAGGCATGGATATTGTAAATATAGTCAACCACCTCTTTCTTTGGTAGTTAAAATAGTGAAACATGTCCTATTTGCCCCCTATGAAGTCGTAATTAGCCTGCCTCTCTTTCATAAATGTACATTAGGCCTAAAAACTTATTTCATTTACACAATGGTCATACAATAGACATGGTTTCCTCAAATTAATAGTTATAATATAGATTAATGACCTTTCTCCACTCTCCTTATAGCCTTTTATGCCACTCATTAGCCTCTAACAACTTTCTCAAAGAACATTTCAACCCTTAAAAGCATGCTCTTTCTCTTTATATCTATTGGAAGACCTACAAGGTAATCAATAACCTTCATTATTTTTACCCTCTCATAGTTTTTTTTTTTTATATTTATGATTTATTGATGATATTATTATGGTGAAGTATTTTTACCTTGATTGTGTCTAATTATAATTCACCTCTATGTAAGTGAACTCCATTTTCCATTTTACAATCTAAAGTATGTGGAGGAGGCAAACTATTATGGTGTATCATCCCCTCTGTATTTTTAGTTAATTATTTTATGCTCTCTCTCTCTCCATTTTATTCACAATTTTTAGTAATATTAGTGTTAGTTTAGGTGATCCATCAAGGGAACCATCCCTATCTAGAGGTTAAATATAACCATAGGTGACCCATAGCCTTAAATTGTTCCCATTTTATTAGGTAAGGATGAGAAGTCATGAAAATCCTTCTCCAAGGATGTATTCCAACATTTAAAATAATGTGTGGCATGTTCAATGGGACTCTACATTCATTTAAAAGAGAATTTTTTGTGTGTTCTTTAGTATATTAGTCTTTAGAGGCAATTTACACAAACACCACTAGTGACTCTATCTCTTTTTCATCTAGTTTCATCACCCCAAGCCTCCTTCTCAAGTTAAAAATTGAGTGACATTAGTAAATTTGTTGTTTCTAAGTAATTTCAATCATTTTAACCCAATGAGATATCTATTATATGGTTGGGTTTAGGAGAGATTACAACTTTCCACCTCCTTATCATGAATATTATCCTCCCCTTCATCATCAATACCCTGACCAAGATTTTGAGCATGTTTACCACCCATTTGATGATTTAAATCAGCCCTTTGGGTTCTCCTCTACTCCAAGTTAGCCTCCTCTTTCTCCTAGCATATATCAACTTGTTGACATTCTCTTGAAATATAAGTGGTGTTTCCATTGTGGGAAATCCCATGAATATTCAACATGTGCATATGTAATAAGAGTAATGGATACTAAGGTACATGAATCCAAACTTAAAACAAAACTTTTAGTAGCATTGCATCAAAAGGAATCAACCTTTGAGATTTTAGTTCTTGAAGCTTCTCAATCATGGTAGCCTTCCTAAACCAGGCATCTTGATTTAAAGATTCCAAACCTTGGTAAATCCACTCTTGACTGAGAAAAGGAAAATATTATAGAAGATGAACCAAATAAAATTCAAAGATTAAGAGGTTTTCACTCTTTTAGAGAGCCTACACCTATGCAAAATCAGTAATTTATTCCTCATGAATGTGGCTCTCAAGAGTCCAGTATACTATAAGAAACTCAAAAAATCCTTCAAACTCCCATCCCAAGTCAGCGTATTTGTCGTATCACCATTTCATTCTTCCCCAGAGGACCTATTGTTTTATGAGTTATTTTGTTGGATGAGAAAGATAAGGAGTCATTTGAGGTAGAATAGGAACATTCTACTATTTGTACGCTTGCTTATGCCATGAAAGATGAGAGATCAGACCTAGTACAAGAAGAGGATGAGTGTGATTAGATGGAACAATAAAATAATAAGTGGACAAGGAAGGAGAGGAAAGAGATAGTCTTGATGAAGAGAGTCCATTTTCTCTAGTCAAGATAACATTCAAAATCATAAGCCTGGTAATGTGCTTTCATTGATAGATGAAATTCCATTTAGCATGGAATAAAAAGAACATAATTAGTCTATTTGGCATGGTTTTAATATTAATGAATATGAAATAGAAATTGAAGTCAAATACATCACTTTT